>JANAVB010004398.1:8129728-8207959 GCA_029216955.1 Iris pallida
CTACGCTAAAATCTGTGTCGAACTGGATCTCTCTGCAGAACTACCCAATTTCATCACTATCGAGCTAGGCAACCACACCCCCACCCAACAAATCCTCTAACAACAATTACATATTGTACTGCAACCACTGTCACCTTAGAGGACACCTATCCAAGCACTGTCACCCGCCTGCATCCGGAGCTTAAAAAGAAGCCCTCTAGAAAAGACAGCGATCTCCCGGAGGGGAAGCACCCTAAGTCGTCCATTCTCCTCTTCCAAATTCTCACATTCGATTCGACTCCAGCTACGGTGATCCAGCCTCCAGCGAACCACCGAGCAGGGCCCTGATCCCTTTCATCCCCCAACACATAGAGATCTCCAATCAATTCGCCATTCTCGACTCAGAAGACCCGGAGTCCGGTAACCCTCAAGAAGGATCCAGCCCCCCCGAGCCTCCGTCCTCATCCCCCTCCTCGCACGAGGAGGACGGTTCCAACTCAGGCAATGCCGAACACTGACCACTCACCATCAGCAAAGGGGCCGACCCCCCAGCCCATCCCCTCTCCCACGAAACTCATCAATCCTCCAGCGCCATCCCTGTCGAGGACGCCCTCGCCATCCTCAGTCCCGACCAAGTGAGAGAGGTCTACAAGTCTTAGCCGCAGGAGCTCCCCTCCAGCATCTGTTGATCGAGAGTACGCACGACTCCCTAATCATTCCCTCGGAGGATACGTCAGTCGACTCAGCTGGCAATTTGATAGGCCCCCCAACCTTGGAGAGGCCCACAAGTCCATGTCGCATGAAGCCCCCTCGGACTCGGACAACCACCAACAGAGGAAAACAGGCACCGACAAAACCGTCACCATACTAACCATATCCGTCGTAAGGCGAAACAAAAACACCCCACAATCCCTTAAATGCTTAACATCATCTCTGGAACGTTCGAGGCCTGGCCAATAAACCGACATTAAGGAGAATATCCAGTCTTCGAAAAATTCACAAGATTGACATCTTTATCATCATTGAACCTAAAATCCCCTCCAAACGTCTTAAATCCACCCAGTTGGCTCTGGGCCTCCCAACAGCTATTGCTGGCAGGTACGACATCTGGATTCTCGGTCGAAGTACGTTAAACTCGACATCATTCGGACACCCATCAAGTTCCTCCTGCTGGTTCGCCCACCCCACCCTGCCGGAGTGGGCCATCCTTTCTGCAGTCCACGGTAGCTGTATCATCGCAGAACGAAAAAACCTATGGAACGACCTTCTCGACACCTATCTCCACAATACCACACCCCCTGGCTTTGCATAGGGGACTTTAGCGCCATCACCCGCAGAGAAGAAGATCGGAGGGCGTCCCCCGCCACTATCAGCTATGCAAGACTTCAACAACTTCATCTTCAATGCTCACCTTACCCCCCTCCAGTTCAAAGGCAGTGAATTCACTTGGTGCAACATGCAGGATGGAGACCATCGTCAATACTCTCGATTGGACAGAGCCCTCACCAACGCCAGCTGGCACGGAATGAGGATCATTCCACCCTGTCCCACCTCAGCTCCACAGAATCCGACCACGTCCCCATCCTGATGGAAATTAAAAACAAATCCAAACCATCCAAAAAAAACTTCCAATTCCTCGACTTTTGGATCGACCACCCTCAATTCCTGACCATCGTGGGCCGAAGCGTGGAACAGCCAGACTCCCCCAATCCTCTCACTCGGGTCAGCAACAAGCTCAAAGCCACCAGGAAAGCTCTTCCAATTGGCAAACAAGCTTTTGGGGACATTTTCCAAGCTATTCGCGTCGCAGAGGACGACGTTACCCGAGCAGAAGCTTTATTCCTATCCGACCGATCTCCTGCGGCAAGGAGAACCTTGAATCTCACCATGGCCATGCTCAAATTCAGGCTCAAAGTTGAGACCGAATTTTGGAAGCAGAAAGCAAGACTGAAATGGGACAGCGACGGGGACAAAAATTCCAAATATTTCCACGCCTGCGTCAACGGCAAAAGAAATAAACTTTCGATTCACCATATCACGGACGAGCACGGTATCACCAGATCCGACCATAAAGGGATCCAAGAGACGGCCACAGAATTCTACACCAAACTATTCTCCAAGGAGACGGTCCACAAACACTTCTTTCATTGACCAAATCCCCACCATCATCAACGACTCCGACAATGCGCTGCTGGAACGCCCTCTGTCCGAACAAAAGTAAAAGCCACGGTGTGGGCCTTGAACCGCATAGCGCTCCCGGCCCAGACGGCTTTTCTGGAACCTTCTTTCGCACTTGCTGGGATATCATCAAGCAGGACATCACCGAAGCGGCTATCGCCTTTCTGGAAGGAACTCCTTACCCCAAAGCCATCTCCAGCGCCAATCTCATCCTCATTCCGAAAAAAGATAACCACAATTCCTTCTGTGATTTTCGACCAATCAGTCTTTGCACATTCACCAACAAATTATCTCCAAGATCATCGCTTCTAGAATGACAGAAACTCTCCCCAAAATCATTTCGGGAGCAAAGTGGATTCGTTCGCGGTAGGAACATCCAAGGAAAATATCATGCTGGCCCAAGAACTCATCACCTGCATGAAATTTCTAGCCAGAGGGGGCAACATCGCTATCAAAATCGATATGGAAAAAGCTTACGGCAGACTTGATTGGCAATTCATGATATGGGTCTTCAGAGCTTTCGGATTCTCCGAGAACTGACCAACATCATGTGGAGATCCTGTCACGACCCTTACCCAAATTGTTGGGCCGGGCCGAGCCATGTCCAGCCTACGCTTAAGATAAAGCGCAGTAAGCTGTTCTCGAGACAACATGATAAGACTAAAATGTGCTAACAGTTCTATAAGTGAAGAAGAATTATAAATGCTCCAAACACAAAAGTCGTCTCATATATAGAAATAAGTCCAAAGTACAAGTCTGAAATGTAAAACTGGATACATGTCCAGTTACAAAATATATAGTCTAATACTGACTACTCTCAAAAGTCTAAGTAAACAAAAGACAACTAGGCGAGATTCCCCGCAGGAACATCCTCGTATGGCAAAACCGGGTCCTCGGCAGTAACCCCATAATATGTGTCGCAGAGTAACTCCTCCTCAGTAAGGACACCTACAACGTTATCCTGTCAGGACGGGAGCAAGTACTGAATCTAGCAAACTAGGTATACGAAGCATGAACAAGAATATAATAAACTGGAATCATGGCATATCATGGTTTAATTTGGTTATTTTATAGATAACCGCATGTAGTTTAAAAGTTTAAAACGTAGCATGTACGTGAATCGGTCAATAGGTGATCAGGATGTACTGTGGTACATACCAAGTTTTTCTGTATGCATATACGTGCACGAACGGCATCGGTGTATATCCATACACAAATGCGATATCAAAACATACGGCAAGGGTACATATAGAATGTCACCGAGCGCGGTAAATACATACGGAAAGGGGGTCATGATCACGTACATTACTAGCAGTTTTTTCTTAACCCGTTATTTTAAACATGTGAGAGACATGAAAACAGTAATAACATATGGGAGACACGAGAACGATATAAAGCATTGAGAGATATGAGATACTGTCCTAAACATGGTAGAGACTGAAAGTAATACAACATGTAAAGTTCTAACTTGCTACCCCAAGGATCAGCATTTAACATGGTTGGTAAGTCACAGTTTATTGTTCTAGCAGTATGTAACGTTCGTAGAAAGTACTTGCCTCTAGCAAAGTAAAACAAGCTACGATAAATGTGCTATGGATGCCCGGTAACTCGTCACTGTAGAAGTAAATACAATAACTTAGTTTTACACTAAGCTAAAACACTAGGACACTAATTGGTGAAACACGACTTGTGATTGGGCACCTAGCCAAATGATGACTTGGCATAGGAGACCAATGTGGGGTGACACACTATGTTAACTAACTTTCTAGGGTCTTTACACTAGTGAGGGATGGGGTTCAACACGACTAAAACTCCAATAACAAAAGCTACAAGTCGTAATTAATCAATAAATAAATCAAAAGATCATTGTGTTCTAACTATTTTAGAGATAGACAAAAAGCCTAGTTTTGTTTAAAGCAAAGTATCAAAGTGATCCTTGTTAATCATAGAAATTTATTATAATTTTTCTGGAATTTATTATCCAGTACAAATATTTTATAAAAATCAGTTTTCCTAATTATACAGAAAGAGTTTTTGGTTTCATATGCCAAACTAGTGGCAAAATAGTAAATTAAATACTACAAAAATTATACTAAATTAGCTAACTTAACATAGTATCTAAAACTATTTTTTTCCCATAATTTTAGCAGTACTTTAAGTATTTTTAGAAAATCAAAAACAGCATTGCACACAATAATTAATTATCTGCGTATTTTGTCCATGTATATAATTTGAACCAAAGTTCAAATACAGGACCCAAGGCCATGAATCAAGTCCAATATGACTTGTACAGGTCTTGAATTGTGTGAAAACACATTTGGGCCCAAATACCCATGCTAGGCTTGGACACCAAATGGTTGCAGTAGTTTAAATACAATAAAAATACAATTTGAAAATAGTCAAAATAATATTATTATTTTAATAAGGTAAAGTTTTACATAGTAACTATAAAAGAATGAATATTATCTATAAAGATAATTTGTACTAAGCTAAGTGAAATACAAAATATATATTATATATATATATTATATATATAATAATATATAATAATATATATATTATATATATATATACATAAATATAGATATTTATGCATAGAAGAAACCCAACTATATATTATTATATATACAATATATATATATATATATATATATATTATATATATATATATATTATATATAATATATATACATATATATATATAAATATATATATATACATAAGAAAAACTCAACTATATATATATATTATACAAAATAATGTATACATATACAAATAGTATATATATTATATATATATATATATATATATATAATATATATATATATATATATATATATATAATATATATATATATATATTTTTTTTTTTTTTTTTTTTTTTATATAGTAATATATATATACACAAGGGAATATATATCATATATATATGTATATAATACTATATATATATATATATATATATATATATTATATATATATATATATATATATATATATATATATATAATACATAGAATATAAAGTATACATATATATATAAAAAGCAAACATATGTACATAAATATAGTATATATAGTAATACATATATATATCACAAATAAATGTATATACATATATATATAAATATATATATATATATATATATAAAAAGAAAGAAAAGAAAAGAAACTGAAAAAGAAAGGGAAAGGAAACAAAAGGCTCGAACCCGAGCCAACAGAGCGGGGGGGGGGGGGGGGGGGGGTTTAGGCCGAGTCGGGCTGGCCAGGGGGTCCCCGTTAGTTTTTAGAGGTTAGGGTTGTTTTAATTTTTAGGTTAGAAAGAATAAACATAAAAAAAAAATATAAAAACCATCCTGTGTCCTGACAGTTAAGGACACAGGTATCCTCGTGTCCTAGGTCTGCACGACACGCACGAGTTCAATCTCGCGTGTCCAGTTCTATCAAAGTATTCGCCAGGACACGGCGACACATACCGACCCAATACGAGACACGCAGGACACAGGGCACTGACACTCACGTGTCCGGCGAGTTGAAGGGTGATCCGAAGGTCGGGGACGGTGGAGGAGCGGTCGGACAGTGGCGGAGCAGTGGCGATCGACCGTCTCGTCGGGGCGCGTCGAATGGTAGTGGTGGTTGGCGTGAAGGTCGACGGTGGGGCTGGGCGGAGCTCGTCGGAGTAGGGTTAGGGTTTGGGGTTCGTCGGGAAGAACGGGACAGCGGTTGGTCGTGGAGAGATTAGGTTTTGGGTTTGGGTCTTGGGAGTGAGGGGGAGCTTTATAGGGTTTGTGGCGTGGGGGCAGCCGGGAAAGGCGGGGGCAGGGCGGTGAGTCGGTCGGGGCAGGGGAGTAGGTAGGCAGAGGAGAGAGAGGGGGCTGTCGGCGTGGGGGGGGTGTTTGGTAATTAGCAGTTAGGTCCTTGGGGATTAGGAATTACACAAAGGCATTTTTTGTGAGCAAATACAAAATAGAAATTACAAACTGATATAAAAATATTTGAATAATTACAAACATATTAAAATAATTCTAGTAATTGCAAATTGATATTAAAACATTTTTAGAAAATTACAACTTGATATTTTTTGTATTAAAACTCATTAAATATTAATTAAAAATTTAGAAAAATTCCTAAAAATCCTAATAATTATTTTAAGGCTAAAATTAACATTAAAAATTAATTAGCACTAAAATTGAAAAACAGGGCTTACAAGTCTTCCCTCCTTGAAAAATTTCGTCCTCGAAATTCACAAGGATTGAGGACCCGACAATATTCTAACATAGCAAGCATGCAACAAATGACTAAGGCTACGATCAAAACTAACCTCCCGAAACCTGTTCGGCTCCGGCTCAAGGACTAGGCTATAAGTCTTTCCCTGGGGTCCCTTGGCTACTGGGCAGTCCCGAATCTGATGGATGGCAGACCCACAAGCTAAACACTGACCCAACCTCTTCCTGCAGACGAGAGTCATGGCCTTGCCTCTTGCAGTATACACAAAAGCTCCCTTCTGCTGCTGCTGTCGGGGTCCCGGGGCTCTAACTGGCTGGGTCGGGTGATGTGATGTAGGGGAATGGTAAGTCTACTGGGGTGGCATCGGTGCTCTCTGCTGGAAATCCTGACGCTTGGACGGTCCCTCATGATGTACAGAAGCCGACCTTTTGCTAGACAGAAGACGCTCCTCAATACTCCGGGCCAACTCTAGGCTCTGGTAGTAGTCAGTCGTACCGTTCGCCACTATATGCCAATGTCTGGAACTAGACCATGGCAAAACCTACGGGTCATCTCCTCTGGATCAGCAACTAGACTAGGAGTGAAACGGCTCAGGCGACTAAACTCTGCCGTATACTCATCAACAGAACGGTTCCCCTGCTGGATGTCTGGAATCGTAGCCCCATGGCTACTCTAGCAGTGGTCGAGAAGAATTTCTTCTTGAACTGGGTCTTGAACTGGTCCCAAGTGGCTCTACCTCTCGCAAACAACGGCTCTTTCCTGAACCAGACTCCTGCTAAGTCTATTAGCAGAAATCCCGCTGCCTCGACCTGAAGGTCATCCGGCATCCTAACTCCTAGAAGCTTCCCTCTACCGAATCTAGCCAGTCATCAGCTACTCTATGCCCTCAGTCCCTGAGAACTCCTTGGGATTCAGACCCATGAAGTCCTTGATCTTCCCGCTTTCTGCCGTGGCTCTACAGGTGGTGGGACTACGGGACGTCCCTCAGAACGCTCCATGCTCTGGCGGAGTAGGGTAATTTGCTCCTGATGGGTTGTTAGGAACCCCTGGATCAGTGTGAGCAGCTGGGTCCCGTCGAGTGTGACGAAAGCCTGAGTGGGTATAGTGATAGGGGGTGGTAGAAGTATCGGGGCCTGCTAGGACTGGGATGTGGAAGGTGGTATCTGGTCTGTGGATCTGTGGAGTGGGGGAATGTGGTAGGTGGAGATGTATCAGTCAACTGGTCAGCTGACTGGATATGGAGGGCCCCATTCTCGGGGGTAACATACTGGGATGAACGAGTAAGCACCATCTAAATTACACATAAAAAGACTTATAAGGACTTGTTTAAAGTAAGCAATCATAGCAAGAAATCTAATTATAATAGCAAACATGTGATGTATTTCCTATGTTGCAATCCTAGCATTCCTCTAAGTGTTCTAAGCGTCTTTCCTAATGTTGTCTAATTACCTTAAGTTCCTAATTGCAGGCATGCTTGGTACATAACGTAACCAAACAGTTTAGTCAGGACCTGCATGGGCCGCCACTAATAACATGTCACGACCCGTTACCCAAATTGTTGGGCCGGGCCGAGCCATGTCCAGCCTACGCTTAAGATAAAGCGCAGTAAGCTGTTCTAGAGACAACAGGATAAGACTAAAATGTGCTAACAGTTCTATAAGTGAAGAAGAATTATAAATGCTCCAAACACAAAAGTCGTCTCATATATAGAAATAAGTCCAAAGTACAAGTCTGAAATGTAAAACTGGATACATGTCCAGTTACAAAATATATAGTCTAATACATGACTACTCTCAAAAGTCTAAGTAAACAAAGACAACTAGGCGAGATTCCCGCAGGAACATCCTCGTATGGCAAAACCGGGTCCTCGGCAGTAACCCCATAATATGTGTCGCAGAGTAACTCCTCCTCAGTAAGGACACCTACAACGTTATCCTGTCAGGACGGGAGCAAGTACTGAATCTAGCAAACTAAGTATACGAAGCATGAACAAGAATGTAATAAACTGCAATCATGGCATATCATGGTTTAATTTGGTTATTTTATAGATAACCGTATGTAGTTTAAAAGTTTAAAATGGTAGCATGTACGTGAATCGGTCAATAGGTGATCAGGATATACTGTGGTACATATTAAGTTTTTCTGGTATGTACATACGTGCACGAACGGCATCGGTGTATATCCATACACAAACGCGATATCAGAACATACGACAAGGGTACATATAGAATGTCACCGAGCACGGTAAATACATACGGAGAAGGGGGTCATGATCACGTACGTTACTAGCAGTTTCCCCTTAACCCGTTATTTTAAACATGTGAGAGACATGAAAACAGTAATAACATGTGGGAGACACGAGAACGATATAAAGCATGTGAGAGATATGAGATACTGTCCTAAACATGGTAGAGACTGAAAGTAATACAACATGTAAAGTTCTAACTTGCTACCCCAAGGATCAGCATTTAACATGGTTGGTAAGTCGCAGTTTATTGTTCTAGCAGTATATAAAGTTCGTAGAAAGTACTTGCCTCTAGCAAAGTAAAACAAGCTGCGATAAATGTGCTATGGATGCCCGGTAACTCGTCACTGTAGAAGTAAATACAATAACTTAGTTTTACACTAAGCTAAAATACTAGGACACTAATTGGTGAAACACGACTTGTGATTGGGCACCTAGCCAAAATGATGACTTGGCATAGGAGACCAATGTGGGGTGACACACTATGTTAACTAACTTTCTAGGGTCTTTACACTAGTGAGGGATGGGGTTCAACACGACTAAAACTCCAAATAACACGAAAAGCTACAAGTCGTAATTAATCAATAAATAAATCAAAAGATCATTGTGTTCTAACTATTTTAGAGATAGACAAAAAGCCTAGTTTTGTTTAAAGCAAAGTATCAAAGTGATCCTTTTTAATCATAGAAATTTATTATAATTTTTCTGGAATTTATTATCCAGTACAAATATTTTATAAAAATCAGTTTCCTAAGTATACAGAAAATGAGTTTTGGTTTCATATGCCAAACTAGTGGCAAAACAGTAAATTAAATACTACAAAAATTATAGTAAATTAGCTAACTTAACATAGTATCTAAAAACTATTTTTTTCCATAATTTTAGCAGTACTTTAAGTATTTTTAGAAAATCAAAAACAGCATTGCACACAATAATTAATTATCTGCGTATTTTGTCCATGTATATAATTTGAACCAAAGTTCAAATACAGGACCCAAGGCCATGAATCAAGTCCAATATGACTTGTACAGGTCTTGAATGTGTGAAAACACATTTGGGCCCAAATACCCATGCTAGGCTTGGACACCAAATGGTTGCAGTAGTTTAAATACAATAAAAATACAATTTGAAAATAGTCAAAATAATATTATTATTTTAATAAGGTAAAGTTTTACATAGTAACTATAAAAGTATGAATATTTTCTTATAAAGATAATTTGTACTAAGCCAAGTGAAATACAAAAATAATATATATATATATATACATAAATATAGAGATATTTATGCATATAAGAAAATACCCAACTATATATTATATATATATATATATATATATATATATATATATATATATATATATATATATATATATATATATACAAAAATAATGTATACATATACACATAATAGTATATATATATATTTTTTATTTTTACACATAATAGTATATATATATATAGTAATATATATATATATATATATATATATATATATATATATATATATATATATATATATATATACAAGGGAATATATATACATAAATATATATGTATACATAATACATATATATATATATAATATATATATATATATATATATATATATATATAATATATATATATATATATATATATATATAAATATATATATATATATATATACAAAGAATAATAAAGTATACATATATATATATAAAAACAGCAAACATATATACATAAATATAGTATAAATAGTAATACATATATATATCACAAATAAATGTATATACATAAATATATAAAATATATATATATATAAAAAGAAAAGAAAACAAAAGAAACTGAAAAAAGAAAAGGGAAAGGAAACAGAAAGGCTCGAACCCGAGCCAACAGAGCGGGGGGGGGGGGGGGGGGGGGTTTAGGCCGAGTCGGGCTGGCCAGGGGGTCAGCCCGTTAGTTTTGTTAGAGGTTAGGGTTGTTTTAATTTATTTAGGTTCGAAAGAATAAAAATAAAAAAAAATATAAAAACCATCCTGTGTCCTGACAGTTAAGGACACAGGTATCCTCGTGTCCTAGGCCTGCACGACACGCACGAGTTCAATCTCGCGTGTCCAGTTCTATCAAAGTATTCGCCAGGACACGGCGAACACTCCCGACCCAATACGAGACACGCACGACACAGGGGAACACTGACACTCACGTGTCCGACGAGTTGAAGGGTGATCCGAAGGTCGGGGACGACGGAGGAGCGGTCGGAACGGTGGCGGAGCAGTGGCGATCGACGCGTCTCGTCGGGACGCGTCGAATGGTGGTGGTGGTTGGCGGTGAAGGTCGACGGTGGGGCTGGGCGGAGCTCGTCGGGGTAGGGTTAGGGTTTGGGGGTTCGTCGGGGAAGAACGGGGCAGCGGTTGGTCGTGGAGGAGATTTAGGTTTTGGGTTTGGGTCTTGGGAGTGAGGGGGAGCTTTATAGGGGTTTGTGGCGGTGGGGGCAGCCGGGAAAGGCGGGGGCAGGGCGGTGAGTCGGTCGGGGCAGGGGAGTAGGTAGGCAGAGGAGAGAGAGGGGGAGCTGTCGGTCGGGGGGGTGTTTGGTAATTAGCAGTTAGGTCCTTGGGGATTAGAAAATTACACAAAGGCATTTTTTGTGAGCAAATACAAAATAGAAATTGCAAACTGATATAAAAATAATTTGAATAATTACAAAACAGTATTAAAACAATTCTAGTAATTACAAATTGATATTAAAACATTTTAGAAAATTACAACTTAATATTTTTTGTATTAAAACTCATTAAAATATTAATTAAAAATTTTAGAAAAATTCCTAAAAATCCTAATAATTATTTTAAGGCTAAAATTAACATTAAAAATTAATTAGCACTAAAATTGAAAAACAGGGGCTTATAGATCCATCAGCAACTCTTGGTTCTCCACAGTTATCAACGGCCAAGCCGAAGGGTTCTTCAAATCTAGCCGAGGAGTCAGACAGGGCGACCCTCTATCGTCCACGGTATTCATCATCGTTGCCGACGCCCTGAGCAGAAACCTCAACAACATGGTCAACACCCCCAACTTTAAGCATTACCACACTGCCAGCGGATGCCCCACCATCACCTACCTGGCCTTTGCCGACAACTTACTCATCTTCTCTTCCGAGGACATCGGATCGATAGAGGTGGTTCACAACACCCTGAAGCGGTACTCCAGATGTTCAGGTCAGAAGATCAACCTCTCCAAGAGCATTATATACGCCCACCACAGCATCAAAATCGAGAACACGACCAGACTCACCAACCTTACCTCCATTACGGTGGCTCATCCTCCTTTCAACTATCTCGGCTGCCCTCTGGCGTACGGGAAATATAACGCCAGCATCTTCGAGAACTTGATCACCAAAATCAGAACCAAAATCGAAGGATGGCTTAACGCCACCCTATCTCCAGGAGGGAAAATTATCCTCATCAAACATGTCCTCAACTCCGTTCCCATCCACACCCTGGCGGCCTGCTCTCCGCCCAGGAAGGTTATTGTGTCGATTGAGAAGATCTTTTACAACTTCTTCTGGGGGTACAACAAGGGGCAAGACAAACACCACTGGGCCAGCTAGGATACTATGGCCATCCCTATCGAGATCGGCGGGCTTGGTTTCACCAAACTCGATCACATCGTCAAAGCTTTCTAGATGAAACTGTGGTGGAAATTACGCACCAGCCAAAACCTGTGGACCAAGTTCATGAAGGCCAGGTACTTCAAATACATCCACCCAGTGACGGCCTCTGCGAACAGCAGATCTTCAGCGGCTTGGCATCGCATTCTTCAAGGCCGAGATTTGGCAGAGCCCACGATCAGACTCCAGCTGGGCTCTAGCGAGGCCAACCCCTTCCGGGAAAGGTGGATAGGTGACAGCCTTATCCCGAACATTACCGACTCTCCCAGAAACAGCAAGATCAAAGACCTTTGGAACCCCACCAACAACGTTTGGCATTGGGACAGGATCCGAGAGTGGTCAGGCAACGACACTGTGGACAGCATTTGTCAGAAAGGACTTATCATTGGGACCGACGCAGACAATCTGAGGTGGTCGCCGGCTGCCTCAGGAGCCTTCTCCGTGCGATCGGCAAGAACTTCGATCCTAGAGAATGGGCCCGACCTATTCATCGCACGTTATTGGCACTCTTGTATCCCTAAGAAAGGGTCCTTCCTCCTGTGGAGAGTCATAAAAAAGAAACTGCCCACCGACGACAACCTTAACTCTATCGGCTTCAGCCTGGCGTCCGCTTGCAACTGCTGCATTGAGCGCCAGACGGAAATTATTGACCACATCTTCCAGGAGGGGAGCCTCCCCGACCAAATTTGGAGCACCCTCAACCGCAACTACAATACCTCTCTAGGAGACGGGCGCTTTACCGATCTTCTGGCCTACTGGGGAGCCGCCTCCCAAGGCCACCAGATCGTTACAGCGGCCGCCACCTGGGCAATCTGGAAAAATCACAACAAAGCGAGGTACGAGGGAAATCAATACTCTGCCGAGCAGCTCATCCGGGAAATTCACCGGCAATGTCGTAAAAGGAGTTTTCTCTGCTCCCATATTTCTTCGACTTTTGGGCATCCGCACATCCCTTAGTGTCGACGGCTGCGTCCGTCCTTCTCCCCCTGTCTTTCCTTTTGTGGTATACTTTTTCCTTGTATACGTGTCAGGCTTGTGCCTTGTTCTATAATAAGAGGGGGTTTTGGTTATATATATATATATATATGACTTATTTATGGAATTATTTTGGACGTGAGTGTGGGAATATAGTTATCGAAGTTGCATTGCTTTGGACTTCTCTGTATTTGCTGTAGTCGAGAACTTTATATGGTGTCATATTCCTATTTCTTCTTGTGTTTAGACTTAGTAGATTATTTCCCTCCTCCTTGGATCGAGAGATTTTGGGTTTAAGAAAAAGTGAGGATTATAAAAGGAAATCAGGAGTCCCTTGCCTTGTTTGGCTCTACAACTAGGATTTGGTTCTAGTTCTTTGATATAATTTTTATGATGCATGTTTTTTTATATATATTAAAAGAATATTTGAATGTTCTTTTATTTAAAGTGATTTAATTTGTGATTTAAATCATGCACAAGATTCATATACTTTTGATACAGTAGACCAATTTTGGTATAATCTTTAAAGATTATCTGATGTAATCTGTTGATGCATATATATTCGGTCTTCTATGGATTATTCTATTTAAAGTAATCCTTATGAATTATTTGATATTATTTTTGGATGCATATCCTCCGTAGTTTATTTCATGAATTTTGTTATATTGATAATATCAAATTTTGTCAAATTGAAATTCATGATTATGCTTTTGATTACTTTATTTGAGTAATAATCTTATGAATATGCATGTATATAAAGTTTTGGACATGATTCAGTTTTGTAAAATTTAGTCAACATTCAATTTTTTTGGTGCCTTTTATGACTAGCTATAGTTGTCCAATATTCTAAGTAGACTCATTGAAACAAGATGTCGCCAAAGTGACCTCTTTTGCGTAGATAGTCTATGAGGGATGTCGGATGTTTGTGTGTGTACATTCATTCGGGTATTAGCCGGCCCAAAGGAAGGTTAATACTTGGCCGAATTGCACACATACTTGTGGTGATAAATGTGTGACAATTATAAGATTTACATGTGAATAATAACCCGATCCAAAGATAGGCTTACTATTTGACATGACTTATTGTCAACATTTGATCACTACACTAAGAGTTTCACTTGCAGTTAATATCACTGTCCAAAGACTTGATATTAATGATGTACTAGGTACCTTAAGATGGGATTCACCATTATTTGAATTTGCTTGACTATCTTTTATTCTTTGGTTATTAATTAGAGCATATTTATTTATTTATTTTTTGTTCTCTTTTCAGCTAGTGTTGCTACAATATCTGCTAATCTGAACTCAATTCCAATGCTTAACAGGACAAACTTCAAGGACTGGAAAGAGAACATATATATTATTCTCGGCTACATGGATCTAGACCTTGCACTTAGGATTGAGCGTCCCCCACTACTCCTAAGGATAACAGTTCATCTGGTGACAGAACAAACTTCGAGAAGTGGGAACGCTCAAACCGCATGTGTCTAATGATCATAAAGCGCGGTATTCCAGAGGCATTCAGGGGTACAATATCTGATGAGGTTACTAATGCCAAATAATTTCTTGCTAAAATCGAGAAGCGATTTGCAAAGAATGATAAGGCGGAAACAAGCACACTTTTGTTGCGCTTGATTACCATGAAGTATAAAGGCAAAGGTAACGTAAGGGAGTACATCATGGAGATGTCTCATATTGCTTCAAAACTTAAGGCACTTAAGCTCGACTTGTCGGATGACTTGCTCATTTATTTGGTATTGCTCTCACTTCCTACACAGTACAATCAGTTCAAGGTCAGTTACAACTGTCAAAGGAAAAAATGGACTCTAAATGAGCTCATTTCGTACTGTGTACAAGAAGAAGAGAGATTGAAGCAAGATAAAACTGAAAGTGCTAATTTGGCTACCACCCCTAAAGACAAGTATAAGGGCACTAAGCGAAAGAATACAGAAGCTACTAAGGGTCCAGTGCAAAAGAAATAACAAACTGAGGCTAATGGTTGTTTCTTTTGTGGCAAGTCGGGACACGTAAAAAAGGAATGCACAAAGTACCACGCATGGCGTGTAAAGAAAGGGTTGTCAGATCTACCGAAAGCCGATTGATGGTGAAAGACACATCTATGTGGGAGACGGCAAGTTGGTAGAAGTGGATGCAATAGGACAAATTTTGGATATTAGTTATTATTGGATTTGATAGACAATTTTATCTAAAGCTTTTATTGTACCGTCTTTTAGACGAAATTTAGTTTCAGTTTTCTTGTTTGACAATCTTATTTATCATTGTTCATTTGGGAACAATAAAGTTTGATCTATCTTTAAATTCAAAATAATATTGGTATTATTTTTATTTTTTAAATGTTCATGATATGCTATTATCACTTGAAACTATTGCGTCCTATAAAGAAATCTTGCATATGGAACCACGTGGTACTAAACACAAAAATAAAGAATTTTTTTCAGACGAAAAGTGTAATATTTTTTGAGGATGTTGAGTTTGGGGGAGAAATAAAGTCAATGACATTATCTTTTGAGGAGGAATCGATTGCGATTCCTACTATCACTTTTGACGATGTGCAAGATTCTGTACCTGTCATTGATCAAGAAGTGAATTCGGAGCCTCAATAAGACAATATTGAATTACCTCTATAAGTCGATGTTGAGCTACCTCAACAAGACAATATTAAGGCACCCCCCATTCAAGATAAGGTAATTGTTTATGAGAAACAAACTCAACAACCTCAAGAGAAGAGGAAGAGATTATTTTTTTAAAGAGACTTTCTCTTCAGTTTCTTTGAAAGACTCTTTTAAACCAATCATAGTACTTGTTGTACATTTTAATATTGAGTTACATCAAATGGATGTCAAAAATGTGTTTCTCAGTGGTAACATCGACGAAACAATATATGGTGCAGCCATAAAACTTTATGTCGGGAGATCCAAAGAATATGGGTTTGCAAACTGACAGAATCTATTTATGGACTCAAGCAGGCTTCTCGTCAAAGACACTTTGAGTTTTAACAAGTGACTATCTCGCTTGGTTTTGAGATGAACACTGTTGAAGATTGTGTGTATCACAAGTTCAGTGGGAGTAGAAATAATTTTCTGGTTTTATATATTGATTGAAGTATTTAATGCAAACCAGGTGACACCTCCCGTTAAAGGAGACAAATTCAGTCTTAAACAAGTGCCCTAATGTTAGCCTTAAAATTAAGAAAATACAATAGATTTTTCCTTCATATATATATTAGGATGTTAGACAGATATTTAAGCAAATATGGATGGATCATTGGATAGCAGCCAAACTACTTAAGTAATTAATAGAGAACATGAAATTATATGCTCTTTATAGGAGATCGGATAATTCTGGAGATCATAAGGTATTCCGACTCTGATTTTGTTGGATGCCAACAAATCAGGAGATCCACATCAGGTTATGCTGACTAATGGAGGTATATTTGGGTGAGTCAAAACATGCACTCATAATTTCTGCCACCATGAAAGCAAGGTTTATAACATGCTGTGGGATATCTATTCAGGGAATATGGTTGCAAAATTGTCACAAGGCTGTGCCTACAGTACGGTGTTGAAAGACCACTTAAATTAAGGTGTGACAATAAATCAGCAGTAATGTATTCCAAAAAACAACAGAAACTTGTATAAGTCAAAGGATATTGACATAAAGTTTCTAGTTGTGAAGGAAAGAATTCAGAATGGTTATAGTGTTCATATAGCACATTAGGACAAACTCTATGTTAGCGGATCCGCTCATAAAAGTATTATCACCCAGGGTCTTTCATGAGCATACTGCTCATATGAGTGTTAATTAAGAATATGGCAATATAGTGGGAGTTTGTATTTTATGTATTTGGGTGCTATTTGGTTTTGGACACATTTATGTATTAAAGTATTTTGGATATTTATCTGATCAGATATATGGAAATTCAGTTCATTCTGTTTTCATTATGTTAAAGTATTGATCTCATTAAAGTTAAGGAAGACCAGTTGGAAATAGACATGTATTGATCACATTGCGTGTAATTTCCATGCTAAGCATCCATGATTGATCTATGTCATTTAGCTATATTGGTATAAGTGACCATTGATGGTTTAGTTACGCTATATGTGACGAAGGCCGCTTTGATCCTATGTTGATATGGTTAATGGATGAGATTGTCCGGATATACCCTAAGGATTAAGATAGCGATTTATGAGCTCACTAAGGTTAACACAATTATAAGGTTACATATGTGGCCCAGTGGGAGATTGTTGAAATTATTCAATAATTATGGGGCCACACATGTAAAATTAATTGTGTTTGGGCTATCTAAATAATTAAGCCAAATTAAAGTGGTCTATATGGAAATTGGCTTAAGGGTATAATTGTCATGGAATTAATGTGTAGATACCGGAGATAATTTTAATTTGATGAGGGGCCAAATTAGAAATATCACAACACACATATCTATATATATGTGTATTCATTAGGGTTATGGTCCCCAACTCATACGGCCACCAAAGAGAGGGTTTCTCTATTCTCTTCTGTATTTCCATCAACAAAGAGAGGAATAAAGATTTAATCTTTATTATTAAGGGCCGTAGCGGGTTGGAAGATCAAATCCCACAAAGAAAAACGTCTGCTTTAAGATCCGTCAAGCAAAGACAATGGATTCAGGTACGCTTCCGCAATCAATTTAATTTATGTTCTTCATCTCATGAATCGACAAGGCACAACAAATTTATAACACTCTCCTACAGTAGTGCACATTCGAGGGCAACCCGATATTCATTAGAGTCACTAGGCATTCGGACGGCCCTTGAGTGACAGATTGCGCCTCTTCGAGGTTTTGCTCGAGAGGATGTCACAAGAGCATCCCTAGATCCATCCCCATATGGACGAGTTGACCTCCATGACACGTTTTAAGGAAATTTAGCACAATATTATGGAGTTGACCTATACAACAACTAATATGAGGTAGATGAAAAGTACACTGAGTGATACACTTGAGTAAAATATTAAAGAGTTGGCGCATACAATGACTTCTCTTAGGAAGATGTAGTGCACTTAGGTGAGATGCTCTAGTGCAACACTAGTAGATTGGTCACCATCATATATGCATTCAATGCAAGATAGTTGCAAATGGAGCAGTATCACCCTTCAGCATTGACACATACTGATACCATCAGTGTAGATTCCATTAGAGTACTTGACCCCAGATCGTCGAGGTACTAATGAGTACTACTTTTGATCCTCCTCACCAACAACCTTAATTAGGTATATATATGAAATTATGTATCGTCCCTAGTTTGGTCATTCATTTAATGTATCAGATGTATTATCAGACTATGTTTCAAAGTATATATATTTGTCAAATTTTGGAGTTTTTTGTGGTTTTTATGTGATTATAGATTTTTTGTGGTTTGTTTTATGCCATATTATTTGACTATATGATTATATGTATCAAATCTATGGTATTAGTTGATTATGTATTTCTACGTGATTCTGGTGTTTTAAAAAATCTTTCATTCTTTTGTATTTAGCGACGTCTAGTAACGGAAACATGCATCGCTACTTGGTATCACATCATCGCTGCCTAGTATCCAAATGTTGCTAAACTTTGCGACATACTATCATAACATTGTTACTAATAATATAGCAATGTCTATTTACATATAAAGATGTCACTAATTAGAAACTTAATATGTCACTTATCGATGACAGGTGTTGCTGATTTTGTTAACATGACAGACTTGTAATATCGATCATTTAGTGGAGTCACTATGTTGCCACGTAATATTTTCAATGCCTAATGCCGCTATGTAATATCGATCGTATTTTCAATGCCTAATGTGGTTATAAAGTGAAACAACCCCCTTTTAATAGAAACTGAATGAGATTTTTCAAGACCTTATTTGTGATTAGTAAATGCGTGACTCTAGTTGTCTGTTGTTGAATAAGTTGCTATATGCAGTTAACAATATATTTTGTGAAATTATTGTTGTTTTTTGGAATAGTTAATTTATCAGATTTTTTTATTTAGAGGAATAAATTTATCCTTAATTGTGTACATGTGGAGAAGTTTGATGGAATAGCAAACAAAGAGATGGTACACAAGAATAAATGACATATCTGTGATAGAACGACAACTGAGTTTGTGTGGCAATCCCTAGACTCCTTGACTAGGGATTACCATGCTAACTCAATTGGCATTTAATCTTATTTTTTAAACCTTTTTTTATATTCCTTAGGCCAAATGAGTTGGCGTTTAGGGTGTGTTTGGTAGGAGGGAAAAATGGGAGGAAGAAAAATAGAGGAGGAAAAGTGAAGGGAAAGATTCATTTTCTCTTATTTGGTATGGAAGAAAAATAGGAAGGAAGAAAAAGTGGAGGGATTACTTTCCCCTCATAACCTAAGAAATCAAATCCCCCAAATGTGGGAGAAAAAATGAAAGAAAAAGTGGAGGCTTGTATTAATTAACAATTATACCCCCATATGAATATATTATTCAAAAATTATTTGTGAAGTCAAATGGTAAATAAGTGTTTTAGTTGAGCGTAGAATTGGTAAACCCTATATTTTTTTTACTTTCTTTCCTTCCACTTTTTCTTTTATACCAAATAAAGGAAAATGCATCTCTTATCTTTTCCATCATTGCTATCAAACACAAATGAAGGAAATGATCTTTCATTTCCATATGGAAGAAAAATTAATGTATCATTATCTTTTTTCCTTCATTCCACTTTTTCATCCTTCCTACCAAACACAGCCTTAAGCTTTTTCACTAATCCCTATGCCAACTCAGTTGGGCGTTGTGCTGTTTTTTAAGTTGTGATAAATACATGTTAGCAAAGAGTGCATGCATACATACTTGCACAACTGCATAAATAAATACAAGTTAGCAAAGAGTGCATGCAGCATATGTGCCCAACCACATAAATAAATACATGCATATGTTCACAGCCACATAAATAAATACATGTCATCAAAGAGTGCATGATAGCATATGTCACATAAATAAATACATGTTAGCAAACAGTGTGGCATATACGTATCATAATCATATGAGCAGAGATTGGCGTATATGAAGTCTCGATTTTTTAATAGGGGATAGAATGCCAATTGAGTTGGCTTGGTGGAGAAAATATGTGAATCGTCAACTCAGATGGTATTTCATAAGTTTAGCCCACAATGTCAACTCATTTGACGTTCTCTCTCCTCTTTTATACATTTTCTAAACTTTTCCTCCTATGTACTATTAGGATTAAATTTATCCCTCGGAATGAAAAATATATATTAATTTATCTTATTTTTCTAGTGGAGGGAATGATAGAAACAGAGCCGGCCCAAGTGTAAGCTACACAAGACTTTAGACTTGGACATTCCCCTTCTGCTTAGGACAACTCCGAGTCTTAACATAATCCCACAAGATGTCGTGGTCGTAGTTGACTCTCCAGAATCTGTCTACAACAAAACTCAAAAGGCAATCAAAACGACATTTGGATAGGAGAATCCAACACCGTGGGCCGTCCTCGGGTAGAAAAGCGGGTGAGTAACATTACACCCATATCGGGCTTCATGTACAAGTGGTGTCACTGTGTTGAATAATGACTAAAAAAAAATTAATCATACAAAGAAAGGCTAAGCTTATACTTTGATGGCCCCAAGAAAGATGCAGGTGGAGAGAGATGCGTGGAATCCAAGCAAAGTGGTAAATCGAAACGTGCAACCCAATATTCGCGCTGCCTGGATTGGCAGACCATGTACACTACTACCACATCACATCACAAGCCCTAGATATGTGATTTCCGTATCAAACACTTGTTATTATCATAAGTAGCACCCACATTTTCAACAAAGAATCTAAAATCTAGATCACTTTTTAAAAATAAACAAAAGATTTTGTTAAAATGTATTCTAAGAGTATATATTAATATATCAATAAATATGAACATTTATCAATATACTTTTATTTAAAATATATATTAATAATTATAAAATATGAATTGATAAATATATTGATGAAAATATTTACATAAATACACATTTATCAATGAGTTAATATATGTCTTTAGTATAAATGTTAACAAAATCTATAAATAAATTAACATAGTGATTAAGGAACTATCTTACCATAAGCTAGATAATTTGTAGTTATGTCATGCATATGCACGAGGCGAATGCCTAGCATGTAAGAATGTTTCCTTGTATGCTTATGGAGGAGAACTATTAATAGGTCCAACAGGGCCAGACCACTCGAAACCTAGCTCCTGCTGGCACACAACTGCAGAGTGCATAGGCATCTTCCTCGGCTTGATTGCAGTGCTATTTCTTGTTTAAGAATCCTAATTAACCTTATTTCTTGTCAACTTTAATCCAAATAAGTAATGGTATAAAAAAAAGGTTTAGTGCATGAGGAAAAAAAACAAAAACAAAGTAGTGATAGAATTAATGATAAAAGAAAATAAAAACGCTTGAGAGAAAACCTACCATTTCAAGACCAGCATGCCGCGTCCAAGTTATTTTTCTTCTCCCCCATCGAAATAGATCTGCATAATCAAATACGGAACAGAATTTTGCTAGAAGCTTCCAAAGTCCTATAAAATATGATGAAATGTGGTGGAGTCTTCTTGAAGATTCATGAAGTACTCATAGCTTTCTAGATGTTCTGGAAGCTTCCTTAGAAAATATCTAGGTTCTAGAATAATTCATAGAATATTATGTTTTCAGAAGCTTCATTTAGGCCCTTTGAGGCATTAAAAAATAAGTGAAAGGCTCATCTGTTTCTCACCACCCAATAAGTTGTAAACTCCCTCCAGTATAAATACGGTGTGATCCGAACCGGAGTTGGCCCATGAGGTGCGATATTGAATTGGGCTCATATGCCTTAAAAGAGAATTTTCATATAAGGCCTGAACCTATCCCAATTATCTACACCACATGATCCCACCTCCTAACCGATGTGGGACTAAATTACAAACTCCATTGTCACCCCCCATTTGAGCGCTCAACCGAAAACGAGATACAACCCAACAATCTCAACCTTAGCTCGTTTCCGCTAACCGAATAACCTTAACACCTTACTACATTTGTTCGTTCCCACTAGCCGAAAAACTTTAGCACCCCTGCTACCTTTTGTTCGTTCCCGCCAGCCGGACAACCTTAGCACTCATTGCTACATTTTTATTCTTTTCCACCAGCCGAGCACCTAGGAGATCAAATATATTATCATCTCGATCTGTTCGACCACAGAACCAAACTTGACATGTTCATCCACACCACAATTATGTGCCAACCACAACACTTTGCTCTACCTTAGGCTCGTCAAACCCATATTTGAAGCCAATTCGTATAGGTAATGCTCCTACTCCAACTTGAGAAGAGAGCTCGTATATCCGTGTATACGCATGAACGTTCAGCACCATCTGTCTCGAACTAATTAGAGCCACCCAAACCAGCCATGTAACCTTGGGCTATGATACCACTTGTTGGAAATACGATGTGACCCAAACCGGAGTTGATCCATGAGGTACGATATTAAATTGGGCCCATATGCCTTAAAAAAAATTCTTATATAAGGCCTGAACCAAACCCAATTATCTACATCACATGATCCCACCTCCTAACCGATATGGGACTAAATTACCAACTCCATTGTCACCCCCCATTTAAGCGGTTAACCGGAAACGAGATACAATCCAACAATCTCCATTTTAGCTCGTTTTTGCTGACCAAGCAACCTAGCACCACCCGGCTACCATTTGTTCGTTATCGCTAGCCGAACACACTTAGCACACTCTGCTAACCGAACAACCTTAGCACACTCTGGCCACCTTTGCTCGTTCCCGCCAGCCGAGCACCTAGGAGATCCAACATATTGTCCTCTCTTTTTTGAGGGCTCCACCTTAGAAAGAGCCCTATAATCTGATTATACACATGAACGTTCAACACCATCTATCTCGAACCAATTAGAGCCGTCTAAACTTGCCTCGTAACCATGTGCTCTGATACCACTTATTGAGAACGTGATATGACCCGAATCGGAGTTGGCCCATGAGGGACGATATTGAATTGGGCCCATACGTCTTAAAAGAGAATTCTCATGTAAGGTCTAAACCAATCTCAATTATCTACACCACATGATCCCACCAAACCGATGTGGGACTAAATTACAAACTCCATTGTCACCCCCATTTGAACGCTCAACCGGAAACGAGATACAATCCAACAATATAGTAAGATTTTTAATCTTCTAATTTATTTTTTGCTCCATATTGTTCTTAATATCATCATAGCGATCTAGCTAAACGTTTGAAAAATACTGGCACGGGTTTTTCGAGTAGGAAGCTTGTGCCGCGCGGGTCAAAGTATAGGCAAAAATACTAAGTTCATGACAAGTGGTATCAGAGCGAAAGTCGGTTGGTGTCATGTCGACATCCGAAAATGTCTAGGAGGGACCTGCATCGTCTAAGGAGAGGCACGATAAGACCAACAAGAGGGACAAGAATAAGGAGCCTACAATGGAGCTTAGCCTTGCCGATCTTGCCGAACGTCTTAAAGTCTTGGAGATGGGTTCGAAGGACATAGAGATGCGCATGGGCTCCATGGAGCAAAACAACACGAGGCTAGAGGAGTTCTACGATGGGTTGGAGAGTGACGTCGCTTCGTCCATGGCAATCTTTCGAGAGCAGTTTCAAGAGATCTGATCCGCACTTGAGGAGAAGCTTAAAGGGCACCGTGCGAAGATTGAGGCATTACGTAGGAAAGGTCGAGGGTGTGAGAGCTAAAGACAATGTGTAGGAACATTGAATACCTCTAGAGGGGGGTGAATAGAGTGCATTTGTGCAGCAAAAATATAATCACCAATTAAAAATAATATAAGCAGTATCACAGCTATAAAGTACTGAACAAACTATAAAATTTAAAGGCAAAAGTAAAGAGCATCAGAAAAACAAACTCATGACACATCGATGTATACTAGTATCCCTTTGAGAGGACTAGTCAAGTCTTGCGTACTCTTGTTCGATGTTAATCCTCTATAGCACAAGCTTTAACAGAGCGCTTGCAGCTCATTACAACACGAGTTTTTGTCCGAAGGACTCGCAACGTCAACTGAGGAAAACTTTAAAAACTAGAATATTTTAGAAAAGCCTTCTTTATAACTCGAACAACCAAACTCTAGCTTGAAATGGAATGGCACTTGGCTTGGCTAGAATCATTAAAGGTTGGATATAAAAATGAATAACTCTGGAATGCTTTTGAGTAGAGAGAGAAGAGAGGAATGAATGAATGATTTGGAATGAGAACTTCTCCTCTATTTATAGCAGTTTTCAGGGCAGAACTTGGCATGAGTTCGGGTTCTCAAATTTCGTATTTTGAAAAGTGGTTACAGATATTCAGGAAGACCAAAATGTTCTGGAACTGCCAATGCCGAACTCGGACATAGTTCGGGCTGAGTTAGTTCATGAATATCACTACACCAAAATGGCTAATTAAGAACACTAGGCGTATTTCAATGCGGAACGCTTATTCGGTGTGCCTATGTTTTGGAACGCACAAAAAGTGTGTCAGAATAAAAAATTGTTCGAAATATTACGTTTTTTAAAATTTATTTATTTTGGAACACACTTAAACTGTGCCAAAATCGTTTCAAAGCATAAAAATTTAATTCACATAAACGTGTTACACAAACCCCCTCCTGTCGTTCCAAACCCTTCCTTATTTCCAATTGTTCCAATTCTAAACCCTCCCCTCTCTCCTGACCTAAACCTCACGGAAAAGGAAAAGGGTGGGAAACCAAAATCCATATGAAAAAGGGAGGGAAATCGAAAAAATTATACGAAAAAGGGAGGGAGAAGGGAGAAAGCTTTTAGATGATGATGATGTCCTCCTTTTCTCTCCATCTGATCGTTTAAAGAAAAAGCATGCGAAGTTCTCGACTGCCGCTAAAGCTTCAGATCTGCTCCGTCCCTTGTTCCAATCTGCTCCGCTCCTCGTTTCGATCTACGGCCTAGAAGGAAAAAGGGAGGAAAATCTTCCTCGTCTGATCTGCTCTGGTTGGCTCCTTGTTCGATCGGCTCCACTCCGCCCATCCACACTCCTCCGATCTCGAGTCTCCTACTCATTGTAAGCATATGAAATTCTAGTTTTTCCCCAAACGATATATATATATATATATATATATATATATATATATATATATATATATATATATATATATATATATATATATATATATATATATATATATAAACCTTTTGGCGTATTGTTTCTTAGATATGAATCGAATTCTGTGCAATAGATTGTATCATTTTTAACTATTCGTGTCAAATTTTTTTATAGTCCATGGAATTTTAGCATTCCAAAAGGACCTTTTTGGTGTAGTGGGTGCTCATTCGGCAATTGACGAATTGATTATTATTTTGTCGATTAGGGGTTTAGTTTTAGGAGCAATTTTGACGATTATAGGCTTAAAATTTCATATAAGGGTTAAAAGCTTGAAACATTATCTTGAAAAATATTTTCCAGAATGTCATGTGAAATCATTTTGTAGGATTTTTTAGGATTATTATTATTATTGTTGTTTTGAATAATTTTGTACAAGTTGGTGTTGTAAACAGATTGAAATATTGTACAGGAGTAAAGATTGAAACTTTAGGTAAAATCACATTAGAAGAAGCTTTATGTGAAAAATAAACTTACCAAAACTTTCTGGTAAACTTTTGGATATTTTTAGTATTTCTTGAAGACTTTTGCATGAATCAGTGTTCTAAATGGATCGAACATATTCAGGAAAACTGATGGGCAACATTTGGTGATCAATTCTTTGCAGCTGGAAGATCAACCGAGTAAGTTGCAGAGAATAATTAAAACATTTTTTGCTTAAGACATCATAAATTTCCTGACAATTTGGTTACAGAGTGGCCTATTTTTATTTTTAAACAGTTTTGTTGAATACAAAATTGTAATCAGACCTGAACAATGCTATTACTATATAAATGTTCTTACCTCTACACGCATTACCAAATATGCATATTTTGATTTAATATAGGCCTTTTATTATCATATAACTGAAGAAAATCACATTGTTTAATGTTTTGAAGGAGGTTCTTCACTATGTTTAATCTGTTTGAACTCTGGATCTATGGAATTTAGATGTTAGTATTGATAGTGTTGCTCGAAAAACTGATGGGTGACATTGGGATGATCTATTCTTTGCTGCTAGAAGATCAACCGAATGAGTCATAGAGAATAATTAAAAGTTTTTTTTTGCTTAAGACATCATTAATTTCCTGACAACTTGGCATGTCAGTCGTATATTTTCAAGTAATTTCTAGATGTATCTTCTCAAGTCAGAAGAATAGTTAGTGTAATCCTTTCTATTGGATGTGGAGTTATGTATTTTTATTGCATCTGGCTTTGTACATGAATACCTCCAAAGGAAAAGACTAGGATCTGCACGGTTGGACAATTTTGCTTCTAGGCTTGAACTGATAGGACAAAAGGTATAACTTATTATCTTATCTTTTTTTTATGTCATATTTTTGCATTAAGGCTTTAGAAGCAAGCTATAAATTTTAGTCATATGTTCCATCTAATTTACTCTTCTATTGCTAGTATCCTATCTTTATGTACTCATCTATGTCGCATGGACTTGGAAAATGAGTGTCCATAACCATATCGTGTTCGTACCTGTATCCATATCCTTATTTGTGCAACATACATGAATAAAACTCTATCTATCTGAAAATTTCAATATCGTAAGAAAATAATACAGTAAACCCATTATGCTATGAGTTTTTGTTCATATGCGAGGGTCCACAGCTTTCAATATCTTCAATTCTTGTGCCTATCACATAAATTGTTTATGTACTTGTGCACTTCCATAATTTATTGCATTCACTTAACATGCAATTCAAGATCATCAAATAAATATGCCATCATGAGGGAAGCTTTTAATAATCTGAACCATTTTTGCTATATGTTTTATATTGTAACATATTTGCTCACTATGGTATTTACTCTCATCTAGATTTTTTTAAGTCCACAGGTGTTTTAATTGAGTTCTTTGCTTGGTTGGAACAATAGAAGATGCAGGTAATCCCCTGTATCTTATACCTGAACATCATGTATCTGATACGACTTTTATTCTTATACCTGAACAACAGTATTATAGTACACATATATAATAATGAAGAGAGAGAGAGTGAGTGAGTGAGGAAGCTAAATATGAATACTTGGGGAGTGTAGTGAGAAGCAGCTTATAGTGACAGCAGTAAGTGATACCTGAACAGTAGGTATCTGCACAACAGGTATCTGATACATGAACATCATGTATCTGATACCTGGACAGCAGTAAGTGATACCCATATAATAATGAAACATATGTATGTACTTGTCAACATAACTACACATATTCCACATAGAAAAAAATACACATATTCCACACAGATACTTGAATAACAAGTATCTGATACCTGAACAACAAGTATCTGTGTGGTGTGGACAGCAGGTAGTGATAGCAGTAAGTGCAGTAGGACTCTTATCTAGAGTGCAGAATCTATACTGCACACAAATGTACAGAACCTGGGAGAATTAGGGATTTTCTAATTGTGTACAGTAGTAGATGCAGGTAGGCCCCTGTATAAGTAGTATATATAGTAGCACTGGGAGATCACCTGTGTTAGTTTATGGATTATATGGGTCTGTTTTCCTTCATTAGGACTTGCTATTTAACTTAGTACTAAGTTTAAGGGCATATTGAAAGAGAAAACTAAACAGGTCATAAAGAAAAGGATGTGAGAAGGAAAAGTGTCATTGTTAGGTTAGAATTCAAAGTTAACTCTACTTAACATGGGTTGCCACAAGCAGGTTCATAAGGTTCATCAGGTAATACATAGCATAAACTTTCATTTCCATTCTTCCCCTAAACTGTCATGGGAACCCAAAACAATCTAAACACACCATTTACCTGTGCTCCTGCCGGTTCCATATCTTGGGAACTCTTGCACCTTTCCTGCTATCTTTTCTGGGTTAGGTTTGCTACCCACCTTCATTTGAATTATTTGAGCTTGAAATGGTTAGTTGCAGTAAATTTTGAACAATTTTACGCTTTATGATTGTCTACTCAAACATTTCATATGTACTTGTGTAAGAGAATTATTTGTCTGTGTCCCTTTGTCTTCACTAGCCTTAGTTAGTCACACTTCAGTAAGCTTCTAGAAAGGGAGGCATACTCTCTGCTATAAAGTACTTGTCTAACAATTAGTAAACTAGAACAGAGTTCTTGTTTCTTGGATGATTAAGTTTGCAATCTCGATTATACTATATTTCTTTACTTTATGAACATATTTGCAGGCACCAAAGCCTTGTAATGGTTGGATTGTATAGCTTTATTTTCTTGCCCATGGTTAATTTATAATTATTTAACTTGGATGGTTCAGTCACTGTCCGGTTCTAATATGCACCGCATGTGACGCAAATACAGACATGTCAAATATAGTGTCTTATTTAACTTGTATAAATACTCCCCTAGGACTATATCTTATTTATATGCTTGACATTGGTTGATAGTTAGAAAATAGATGTTTCTTCTCTACACCCAGGAGGTTATGTTAAGCATTGCAAAAGAAAAAAGAACTGATGGAATATCTCCTGGAGTTAGGTACACTCAGGAGGTTACTTGAACTATAAAAAAAAACAACCACTGCACCTTAATCTCATATGATGAAATAGCTCGTCTGATTTTTTTTATGAATGATCTTAACAAAACTAATCTGCTACAAAACGGATATTTGCTGCAGAACATATACCCCCCTTTCCGTATGCTGCAACTGCAGCTGCTAATACGTCTATCTCTATTGTGATAAAGTGGTAAGGGCTGTCCAAAAGAACATTGTATAAAAGTTGGGTGCCATTTCTTTTGATCTCAAAATCCAAGGGCATGAAAGGATATGTGAAGGAAGTCGGTCTTTCAGATATGGCCAACTTGCATAAATGTTGGACAAGTTTTTTCCCCTCTTTATTGTCAATTTTATGTAGTCATTGTTTGTTTGAAAAGTGAGAAAATTTCAAGTTCTCTTTTGATGGGTTCTGTTGGACTTTAATTTTGCTTTGGATTGGGAAATTCCTACCCAACTTTTCCTACCAAACCAATCTGAGATCTGTATTTTCTCTACATTTCACTCTTGAATTTACGCTATTAACCAAGTTTAGGATAATCTTGGGTTGTAGAATCCCAACATGAGATTGGGTCAGTTTGGGTTGGTGTTTTACTTGACGACCCTTACTAGCATGATGCAAGTAATTTGTTTTGTTTTTTGATACATGGATTACTCTATTGCACTAGTTCATGGTTGTTCATTTTTTTTCTTTATGTGCCTCGTTGAATGACTAAGTTCTTAATTGTGATCAAAATTATTTCATCATGTTTTTAACAATCTTTGAAATGTTTACAGGACGCCACATTTTTTGTATACTTGGTTATCACAGTTCCAGGGCCTACGCTTACTAACAAGAACATGAAGTGTCAAAGACTCAAATTATTTTCACAGCTCTCATATATTGTTTTTTTTGTTGTGCTAGACAACTTGTATTAAATTTACAACGTTTATGTAAGACATTTAGCTACTTTGTGTATATAGCTTTAACATTATCTATTCTCTGTGCACTTGTACTATGGAAGTTCGTTTACTTTCATTTTATTGTGAGTTCTACATTTATAAATTCTCAAGATGATTACAAAATTGTGTCAATTGTTATTCTTTTTACAAAATTCTTTGGAGCTCTACAGGTTTTGTAAGTCATAGTACTTATGCTAGCTATATATTATTTCAAGCTACAAATGTACAATTTCAAATGATATTATACACACACACACACACACACACACACACACACACACACACACATATATATATATATATATATATATATATTTTTTTTTTTATATATATATATATATATATATATATATATATATATATAAGGAAATAGCGCTTTTATTGATGTATCAGGCGCAAAATGCTAAAGCCTATACAAGTAAGCGCGCCAAGCGCAGAGAAACTGCAAAACCTAAATACCAGCACGGTAGTCATGCCTAAAGAAAAGCCTGCCAAAAATGCTCCGGGGAGTGGGAGCATCGGGTCCTTGTTTTGAGAATTTGACGAAGGATTTCGCGGTTGAGTTGAGCCGAAGAGAATTGGTGGCCTTCATACCTGAATTTGTTCCAATTTTTCTAGAGGACCCAAATACCAGCAGCAGCGGCGATCTGATGGCTATGGGAGTCACCCTAGTTGCTCAGGAGATCGTTGAAGCCCCCGATCGTATGCCTCTTTCTGAAGCGTCGAGAGAGGTCGCACAAAATCTGGGTAGCTAGATCTCCCGAGAGGAGGATGTGTTCCGCCGTCTCTTATTTGTGTGAGTTGCAATAGTGGCAGCTGGATGCTAGGCTGTAACCGATGGTGGTAAGATAATCGTCGGTTGGCAGCTTCCTGTGCTGAGCTCTCTATATCAGAAATGACCACTTGAAGGGGATGCAGGATTGCCAAAAACGTGATATAAGTGGCGTCGGCACACCGCCGCTCCCCACCTCCCGTCTGGCAGAGGCCATCGAGAATGAGCCTCCGGTATTGGGGGTCCAAATCAATTGGTCTGAGCGGTCGTTGATCCTGATGTCCGTGCCGGTGAGGTCGTTCGTCGCCTCCGGCCCGATCCAATCTCTTATATGCTTCCATCTCCACCTTGCGACCAAGTCCCAGAGATCCCGGATCGCACATTCAGGGGGGGAGTTCGGAGACAGATGATAGATCCTATTATCAATCCACCGTTCAAGGCCAGGCGACAAATTGCTGCTATCGAGTCGCAAGCGAATCAGATGGTTAGCACGCTGACGGCCGTAAAGAATGCGACGCTAAGATGCGGATGAGCGACTATTGGCAACGGCTGTGGTAGGGTGAGAGTGTTGGAAGTATCTGGCTTTCATGAACTACGACCAGAAAGATTGGTGTATTCTGAGTTTCTACCACAATTTCATAGAGGAGACATCCGCGATGTGCGTTAATCTGATGAAGCCGAGACCTCCCTCGTCCGTAGGTTTGGCCATCGATTCCCAACTGGCCCAGTGGTGCTTATCCTAGCCTACCTGGTGACCCCAAAAAAAGCTGGCGAATAGAGCCTCCAAGGAGAATAGGACCTTCAGAAGAGGGGAGCAGACTGCCAGGGTATAGATTGGTATGGAGGATAGAACGTGCTTGATGAGTATCATCTTACCACCTGGGGATAGTGTTGCGTTGTGCCATCCCTCGATCTTCTTTCTGACCTTATTGACTAGCCTGCCGAAGATGTCCGAATTAGCCCTGTCGTACACCAGCGGGCAACCCAAGTAGGTGAATGGAGGGTAGGCGGGGGAGAAGGAGGTAAGATTGGTGAGGATCACCGAGTGGCTCCTGTCGGCTTTGTGGTGGGTGCAGATAACACTTTTGTCACAGTTAATCCGTTGTCCGGAACATCTGGTGTATTTCTCCAGGGTGCTATGTACCACCTCTACAGATACGATGTCCCCAGAGGAGAAGATGATGATATCGTCGGCGTAGGCCAGGTGGATGATAATAGGGCATCCCGCAGTGGTATAAAAGTGATAGAATCTGGGGATGTTAACCATATTGTTGAGGTTTCTGCAGAGGGCTTCAGCGACAATGATGAAGATGGTAGAGGATAGAGGGTCGCCTTGTCTGACACTGCGACTAGATTTGAAGAAGCCGTCGGCTAGCCCGTTGATGACGGTGGAGAACCAGGAGTTGCTTATGGATCTGTAGATGATGTCGATCCAAGTTTCTGAGAATCCGAACGCCCTGAGCACCCAGATCATGAATTGCCAATCTAGACGGTCGTAGGCCTTCTCCATATCAAGCTTGATGGCAATATTTTCCCCTCTTGTAGGAAATTTCATATAAGTAATCATCTCCTAGGCTAGATGGATGTTGTATGTGATGTTCCTTCCTGTGACGAAACTACTTTATTCTTTTGATATAATCTTAGGGAGGATGTGGGACATGCGGCTGGTAATGATCTTGGAGATAATCTTATTGGTGAAGGTGCAGAGGATGATCTGACAAAAATCTTTGAAGGTCTCCAGGTTGTCTTTTGTGGGGATTAGGATGAGATTGGCTCGGGATAAGGATTTAGGGTAGCACGCACTTTGAAAGAAAGCCGTCGCAGAATATATATATATATATATATATATATATATATATATATATATATATATATATATATATATATATATATATTGAAAACTTTGGCAATAAAAGTATTCTGGGATGCTTTTCTTAGGAGCGTGTTTCTAATGTTCCAACATTGGAACTCTTTTTAGCCGTTCCAATAAGTAGGGAAAAAGTAATTTGGAATGTTTTGTTGGAACGCTTTATCGGTGTTCCAATTTTGGAACACCATAAAAGCGTTCCAATAAATGTTTACTAGAACGCCTTTATTCCGTTCCAACAAATATGGCAGCACATAAATAGGCACGGATATATGTGTACCTAAAATTATTTGGAATAGAATTTTAGCGTTCCAAAAGGACCTTTTTGGTGTAGTGTATCTACTCATTTTTGTATGGGTATTTGATATTAGATTGGGTATAGGCTTAGTATAGAATATGGGGTATATAGGTAGGCTTATTTTGGACAGTAGAGTTCAATAAAAAGCCAATTGCCAATCCGATCTACCTCATATTAATAGCATTCTTTTCTTTTCTAATTAATTCACCCCAAATTAGAAGCAAACCCTAACCCACCATTCCCAAATCTCACCCCTCTTATTTTCATTCCAAAGAGGCTAAGGAGCTTGTCATTGCTAGATGAGCACTTGAGAAGGGAAGTTTTGGCTAGGAGTTTGTGTCCTAACCGTATCCGAATCGTGTCTACCGGGTTTTGTATTGGGAATCCATCTCTTAATAGGTATAGCTCTAATTTCTTCTCTATTTTTAGACTCTAGTACATGAATTGTACCATTAGGAACCCACACATGGACTAGGGATACCTATAGGAGGAAGAACTATGCACTAGTGATCATTTTGGTAGAAGTTACATAGTGTTTTATACATTTTTAGGAAAATTCAAGAATGGTGCACAAAGTATTTGTTATTTGGTTTGATAGGCTAATTAGGCTTGTGATTATTGTGTGTTGTCACGCCCCGATCCTGTAGAGTCCTTTCATCCTTGCTTCAGACTCTTTGATACCGATCGTCCTCGCTAAAGCGTGATGCCGTACAAGGCTAAGTTGTGCTTGCACAAGGCCAAGACATGAAGCAAGACAAGATAGACAAGATTGACAATACGCAGCGGAACATATTGCAGATAATTGAAACAGCAGCGGACATATTTCAGAATACATGCATTGAACACAATGGTAACAAGAAATAATTCTCTTTACTGATTTCATTTAAACAGATTACAAGCTCTCGATTCTCTCTGATACAATGTTACATTCTCTCAGAACTTTACAGATTACAATGATCCCGTTTCCATACATTATATTCCTTTATATACAAAACCAACTCTTACAACAGATGTCATCTCTCTTGGCATCTCTTCTGATTTCTAGCTCTTGAGGATGAGGCTCGGGCTATCGCTTCGGACGATCCTTCTCGATGCATATTGTACCTGCATTCAGACTGATGGTGGGTTAGTATATCAGCATACTGGTGATTGTGAACAAAGAGCTACATTTATCTAAAATGATCACTGTTCATTTAGTGAGAAAACATTTTTGTGATATGATCTTGCTACTTTTACCTATATTCATTTCATTCATACAGAGTCAGTTTGTAATCTTTGAAAAAATCTTTAAAAAGCCACAATTTATTTCTTTCAAGCATACAAGGGACTATTCATTTCTGTAGAGTGCACATCGTATTTCATGAGCATATTCATTTCTTTGTTCAAGCAACTCTTAGGGACAAATAAGCACGATATCATATCTTTTCTTTAATGGAACATAGTATTTCTTTGCAACGGATTAATCTATGGAAGCAATTCATGTAGAAAACTCAAGCAATATGTATGTATCAATTTTTCAGTGATTCTTACCATGGCCGACCGTCTATCCCTGCACAAGACAAGGATTAGCATAAACATGATAAAACCAACATTGTCATTTCCTATTCGTCTCTGCATCGTTAGCTTTTAGCATTCTTATTATAGACACATGCAGACTCGATTGGCAGCTGTGACACATGGGTTCAGCTCTGCACCAATCAATATCTATCTATATGATGGTCCATGGGTATTCCCATTATTAGCCGCTGTGACACTTGGGTTCACCTCGTCGCTAGTGGACATTGATACAACACCTGAGGTTTCTTGTACCTCTAGGTGTCTAGACAATCTCTCATAGGCCGATCGGCTCCCAGTGTCCTGGAAACCGTTGAGAGATCTAGTGACCTTGTATACAAGTTGTCCGTGACCAATGCATGAATACAACATCTAGCAGATAAACTTTTTGAGGGGCAATGGTTCATCTTTCTTTATGTCAATCTTTGTAACAACAGAGCTATGACTCTACCTTCTCTCTTTGTAACAACAGAGCTATGACTCTGCCTTCTTTCCTTTTTGTGATCTCAGAGCCGAAGCTCCTATATAATTCTTTCCCTTTGCAACATATACAAGTCCGTATGTACATGTCTAGCATTCAGAGCATATTGGAGGGACAAACAATTACTCATTTCTTTGAAACATGATAGCAGTTCTGTTCAGATTAAGCATAAACATTCTTTATTTACAAGTATACGAATTCAAGACATGCGAGCAATCTCTTTTCTCTTCGTATTAAACATGGCAATAGTTCTCTCTTTTGAGACAATTTCTCTAACTTTTTAACATGGCAGGTCTCGTTTGATTTAACATGGCAACAATTCATTTCTTGATAGCGGGCAACAATCTTCTACATAGCATGCATGTTATCTTCTCTTGTTCTTAGCATAGCAAAGCACTCTTGATTAAGGCATCATTCATTTAATATTAACATACAACAATCTTCTTTTCAGCATAAAAGTTAACTCCTTTCATGTTCTTAGCATGGCAGTATATGGATTCTCTTATAAGCATACTCAATGATTTCTATCTTGTTATTAACAATAAGACTCAATCAAAAATTCAGATTCTTATTAGGCGTAAGCGAATTAGCAAATGAGACTTCGTCTGCTCACCAGATCAATCGTCTTCTGTTGCAGAGCCAACAATCCGATCTTTCTGTCTATCTAGTACATTCGCGGAGCGGGGCACTACATGTGTGGTTAGATACGTGTCCACAAATGGATACGAAAAGGCCATGTCATGATACTCTAGGACACGGAGTAAATTCAGGGGGGTTTCTTCTTCGACACTTGTGACACACATATCCAATTCCACATGACACATGACACTAGCTAGACACTACTCTAATTAGGCTCCAATTATGATTTTAGGCATGCTCATGTGTTTTGGTTAGGTTCAAATAAGGCTTGGTAGAGTATCCTAGGCGTATCAAAAGCTTGTGCACCAAGTCTTCGATACGTATCCCCAAAGGGATTTTTATATCCTTTTTGAGTCAAGATTGGGTGTATGTGTCCTAAATAGGATACTAGTGTGGTGTCACGGTATCCCATGAAATGCACGATTGGATTTTGGTATGCATGTGTATCTACCTATGTGGGTACCTATATGTATATATAGGTGTGTGTCTATACGTGAATAGATAGCTATATAGTGAGGATATGTATGTTGAGTGGGTCATGAACAAGAGGATGTTTAGAGTGTCAAGGGGATGTGTGTGCACATGTGGAATGTGTATACATGTCTGTGTGTGTATTTTGAAGTACATAGATGTTCATATATATGTGTGTGTGTGTATACATATAGATATAGGTAGTTAGATATATTTCTAGGTGATATGTGTATGTGTAGGTATCAATATATTGCTATAGGATTATGTGTGTGTCTGTAGGGACTAAACAACAGTAGGTAAGTGTAGGAGCATCATAGTTGTAGAGAAAGGTGGGAAAATATTGTACACACAAGCAGGAACAACAACAGCAAGGAAGTTTAAGCAGGGGCAACATTTTCCTTGCTTGCTTGCACATGCTAGTGTACATGCCCTTGCACAACAGCACGGTACTGCTCTTTGCAGCAGCCGAATGCTTGCTGCACTACAGCAGTAAATATGCTGCATCAAGCAACAGGTTTTGGAGAGGAGGGGCTTTAGCTTAGGCAGAAGCCCACAACAGTTGCCTGCTGCTAGTATAGAGCAGGGAGATGGGAGGGAATTCTGGGTAGCAACTTGCTGCCCCTTGCCACGATAGCAAAGGATGGGTGCAGGCCTTGCCTGCAAAGGTGAACAACAGTGAATATGGGAATTTAACCACCTGTGTATTGGTGATGTTCCTTTGTGTGTGTGAGTGTATATAGGGTATGTGTTGGTGAGTGGATAGTGTAGTATAGGCAGTTTGTGTATGTGTCTCAGTAGATTAGTGAGTCATGTGTCAGGGTATCCTGATGCATAATTGGATGTGTGCATAGTTGGTAAGGGAATTCACATAGGTAAAGGAATAGTACCTACGAGGATACTAGTTGCATAGGGTATGTAAAGATATTGGGTAACTGTTGGCATTTAAAAACCTATATCATAAGGTATAGGAAGATATATGGATGTATATTGATATAGGGGTATTGTAATGTAATGATACATATATGGATATGGATAATAGAAACATGTATAGGTAATGTCATGTGTAGGAGTACAATATAAATATGGTTGATGAAGGATTTAAGAAACTATGATATGTTAGATATAAGGGTAAATACCATATGCATTTATATACATATTTAATAGAGTGGATGTTGGCCCATTAGTCATGGTCGAATCGGATTTTAATAATTGATATAATCCTGTCTCAATATAAGGGCTACTTGGACGAACAATGACAGCCTGTGCCTACTACCATTCATGACTTTGGAACTTGGAGATGTGTTTTATCGTCGCGTCTATATTTCTATTATAAATGTACTTTTGTATTTTGTTGAGTTTAGAAATACATTGTAAACCGTGTTGTACTAGCAAATAGGCTATCTAAGAAACGTTTTCAAAATATCCTTTTATTTTGAAAACAAGCCCACTCATAATGCCTAAAACTACTTCATAACTGCTTAAAAACTCGAAAGCCCAAAAACCTGAGTTGCAAACCCAAAACTAAACTAATTCTGGACTAGCAATACAAATTTGTCCTAAATTTGGCCAAAGTTCGGCGACATGAACGTTGCTTTTTAAACTCAGTCTTTCCGCAGTTACGGATGCAACGGCTATATGCCGAGATTCTTTCATAGAATTATGTCTGAATTTTGCCCGAATTCTTCCTTTAGGAATCCTATAAATAGAGAAGAAATTCTACCATTTTAACTCACTCATTTAATTTTATATATCTTCTTTCTGAGCTTTCTACGATCTTCCAAACTCCCACTAAGCTTTCAATTTCAAATCCCAAGCCAGTTACAATCCTTTAGTCGATTTGTCGGTATGGTATGGTCTAGAATTTAGAGTGATTGTAATCCAAAGGCTTGAAAAAATTGAGACACTTCACCAATTGAAGTTGCTCGAGTACTTCGGATCAAAGCTCGCGTTTGTAGAAGTTGCAAGGACTTCGTATGAAAACTTATGATCTTCCATAGTATATTTCAACTGGGAGCTAGAGTTCTCTCGACTAGATTAGTCCTCAGAAGAGGGAGATCAGTATACATTGTCATCTTTGTGTTTGCTTTTTGTACTTTACTTTTACTTACTCATATCTGTGATATATTTCTATGATCTTGCTGCTAACAATTTTTTAATAGCTAACACTCTGCTGCCTACTCTATTCACCCTCCTCTCGAGTATATCGCTTTACATTTTGTTCCTATAATTGGTATAATAGTAGGTTATACAGGTAAAGTGAGGTAACATTGTTATTATTTTTTGCTGTCACATAGATCATTATATCATATATGGCAACTGTGAAATTCACAACTGAAGGCCATACCACAAACAGATCCCCACAGTTTGATGGTTCCAACTACACATACTAGAAAACACGTATGAGTTTCTTTTTGAAATCTCTAGATTTTGACATATGGTCAATTGTAGTCGACGGCTATAAAAAGTCTCAACGTGTTCTTATTGATGGAAATTTGGTTGAGAAAGCACATGACAAGTATACTGATTCTAAAAAAAAGCCAGTCTTGACGCACGTGTTATTAATGCTTTATTTTATACTTTAGACATAACTGAATTCAACAGGGTGTCTACATGCACAACATCTAATCAGGTATGGAAACTTCTCGAAGTTACTTATGAAGGCATGACGCAAGTCAAGGAGTCCAAGATCAGTAGACTTATTAAGAGTATGTAGCATTCAAGATGAAGCCAAACGAGTCTGTTACACAAATGTTCACAAGATTTTTACATATTATAAATTCTTTGTCCTCCCTAGGCAAGGAATACAATAACCATGAGAAGATTCACGAGGTGCTGCGAGCTCTCACAAAGATCTAGATGCCAAAGGCTACGACAATCATTGAAGGAAACAACCTCACTACCATGTCTCTTGAAATGCTCATGGGAACGCTACCCACTCACGAGATGGAACTTCAAGACTTTAAAGACGCCGCACCAAAAAAAAAAATCAATCGCCTTCAAAGCTAAACAACGAAGAACTGTCGAATAATATTCTGACGATAGTGAGTCCAATGCTAAGGATCAAGCTCTTCTAGTGAAGTTGTTCAAGAAGTTATTGAGGTTCAACTGAAGAATAAAAGAACACAACAGCAAAAACAACAACAATAAAAAAGTTCCAATCTGCTACTGTTGCAATAAGAAAGGACACATAAAAAAGGACTATCCAATAGCATCATCATCAACCAAAAAAAGGCAACAAGTATGAAAAGAATTACTTGAAGAAATCTACTTCCAGAATATATGCTAATACAAACATTTGGCATAAAAGTGAAGCCAGTGATTCAGAAGATGAACAATCAGACAACGTTGCAAATGTATGCTTGATGGCATATGATCAAGTAAACTCAAATCCCCTGTTTGATACATATGATGATTTTACCTTTGACCAGTTAGGTGAAGCTTTTAGTGGCCTCTTAGATGACCACAGAAAAATGCTTAGCAAATACCAAAACTCTAATAATGAACTCAAAGAGTAGAAAGGTGGAATAGGAAGATTTATTGACTTACTAGCTGGTTAGAAATAGTGAAAGCCCTAGTGAGACTGGTGAGCTTTCTTCTGTCAAACTGCAACTACACGAGACTACACGTTTATCCGAAGATAAAGACAAGACCATCGCTAAACTTGAGAAAGATTTACTCAAAGAGAAGAAGAGGCATCACTTTGCACTAGTCAGAAATGATGCGCTTACAGCTGACTATAACACACTTTATGACACCTCCAAAAAGTTTGAAATTAGGTTAGGAAAATAGCCTGAAGTTGCTACTTCCTATCCTAACATGTGTCAATTACCAAAACATCGGAACACGGTCAAACCCAATACTGTCAGACCAAACATAGCCAAACATTTGCCTAAGAAGACTAACCGACATGCATTCTACTACAAAGTATCCAACTAAAACACCAAGACCTACCAATTATGTACAACACACTGCACCAAACACTCAGCATGCTAGATGTCACTATTGTGGCACCATTGGTCATATCTAACCTACATGTAGAGTAAAAAATTAGTTGATTTAAATATATGTTCATGGATACCAAAGACTAACATATCTGGACCCTGTAAGAAATGGGTGCCAAAAGTTTTATCTGTAAACTTTTTTGTAGATGGAACACCCTACTCATGCTAGAATCAAGTGGATCCTCGACAATGGTTGCTCACGACACATGACAGGTGATGCTTCTCTATTCGTAACACTGTCGAAGAAGAAAGAAGGATACGTCTCCTTCGGTAACAACTTAAAATGGTATAGAGTAGGTATCGGCAACATTGGTAAGGCTCCCTACCCAGATTAAAGATGTTTGTCTAGTAACTGAGTTAAAACATAATCTACTCAACATAAGCCATTTAGCTGACCACGGCTACGGTATTAACTTTGTCAAATACAAATGTACTATAGTTTATAGCTCAACTGGTAATACTATCTTTGAAGGTATTAGGGAAGACAACATATATGTTTTTTGTTTGTTGTAAGATGCTAACAAAGTAGGTAGATGCTTACTTGCCAACAACGATGAGAGTCAACTATGACACATGAGACTCGATCATGCAAACATGGACACAATTTTAAGATAATCCACGAAAAAATTGGTACGAGGCGTACCGAACATTATTTTCAAGAAGGATACGGTATGTAGCGAATGTGAAAAGAACAAAGCTACCTGATCCACATTTAAGTCCAAATGTGCTGTAAGTACCATTAGACCTTATGGATTTATTTAGGCCTAGTAGAATTGATAGCCACGGTGGTAAGTTATACGCTTTTGTAATAGTAGATAATTTCTCTAGATACACGTGAATATATTTTTCCACATGCAAGAATGATACATTATCTGAATTCGTCATATTTTGTAAGAAAGTTCAAAATGAGAAAGTTATCATGATTACTCGTATTCAAAGTGATCATAGCAGCGAATTCGAGAATACAGAGTTCAAACAATTCTGTGACACACACGGATATTTGTATGAGTTCTCCTATCCCAAGACTCCACAACAAAACATAGTTGTGGAACATAAGAACAAAACTCTTGCTAAAATGGCTAGAGTAATGTTGAACCATTTTAGTCTACCCAAATATTTCTGGGCATAAGCTGTAAATATAGCTTTTATGTTCTCAATAGAGTTCTAATTCGACCTAAATCGAAGAAGACTGCCTATGAGTTATGGTTTGATAGAATACCCACAGTTTTTTTATCTCAAAATCTTTGGTTGTAGATATTTTATTCTTAACACTAAAGATAATTTGGGAAAATTGATGAAAAGGCCGATGAAGGTATCTTTTTAGGTTATGCGGCCAAAAGCAAAGGGTATCGAGTCTTCAACAAAAAGATAATGATCATCGAAGAATCAATGAACGTCACCTCTGACGAATTAAACCTGTAAAAGATCAACGACAATGATGATGAAGACATCAATACACCTAGCAAAGCGTCTACATAATATGAAACCGGAACCAGCTACCTTGAAAGTCTGCCAAAAAGAATAAAATTTATGGTTGAACACCCTAATGACCAAGTAATATGTGAGATCACCCAGGGCTTAAGTACTCATTCCTCTACCAGAGATATAGCTTCTTGTGTTGCATTTATTTCACAGCTAGAACCTAAAACTATTGAAGAAGCATGTAGTGATAACTATTGGTTAGATGCTATGCAAGAGAAATCAAACAATTTGAACGAAACCAAGTTTGGGAACTTGTTCCCATGTCCATTGATCATTCGGTCATTGGCGCCTACCGGGTATTCTAAAATAAATTAAATGAGAATGGTTTAGTAACTCGTAACAAGGCTCAACTCGTAGCTCAAGGATACAACCACGATGAAGGTATCGACTACGATGAGACCTATACCCCTGTTGCGAGATTAGAATCCACTCACATGTTATGTGCATTTGCATGTTATGATAACTTTAAACTTTTTCAAATAGATGTAAATGGTACTGTTCTTAATGGTTTCAGAAAAGAAGAAGTTTATATAGCTCAACCTCCAGGTTTTGCTGATTTCAAAAATTATGATGATGTATTCAAGTTGAAGAAAGCTTTATATGGTTTGAAACAAGCCCCTCGTGCTTGATACGACATTTAAGCTCCTTTCTACTTGATAATAGTTTTTCAAAAGGCAAGGTTGACACTACACTGTTTATAAAGTTTTTAAATGGAAATCTTCTTTTAATTCAAATTTATGTTGATGGTATTATCTTTGGATCTCCTGATGAATCTCTACGTCAAGAATTCTCTAAGTATATGTAGAATGAGTTTGATATTAGCATGATGGGAGAACTCAAATTCTTCCTTGGACTACAAATCAAACCAACCAACAATGGGACGTTCATCAACCAAGCCAAGTACACAAAAGATTCACTAAAGTAGTTCGATCTGGAATCCGTCAAACCCCTTGGCACTCCAATGGCAACTTCAACCAAGCTTGATGTAAATGAACAAGGCAAACCTGTCGACATATATAAGTATCAAGGTACGATTGGTAGTTTACTTTATTTAACTGCTAGTCGCCCTGATATAATGTTTAGCGTTTGTTTGTGTGCAAGATTTCAAGCTAACCCTAAGGAATCATACCAGTGCGCAGTTAAGCGTATCTTCCAACACCTCAAGGATACTTTTTCTGTCGGCTTATTGTAATGCACCAGTCCCAAAATACTTAGGGCTAAGTACTTAGACATGCCAGCTGTATACATACGAAGTATACTCCAACATATGGAATCCTCATATGTATACATAAGCTGTAAAATGCAGTAAACCATGACAACTAAATCTCATCCACAAAAATAAGAGAACAATAATGTAAATCAATATGAATTTGTCATTTATACATGTTGTTGGACGGAGACAAATCCACTACCAACCAATTTAAATGAGAGAAAAATATACAAGGAAATAATCGATAAAAATGGCAATGGACGATCCAAGGGCAATCTTCCTCGATAGCAAAGGAAAGACCATGATCTCGGCTAGATCATCTACAAAAAATCATGAAATGTACACACTTGGAGAAATCACCAGGTCCTCAGAGGGATGTAACAAGATACAGGAAGAACATGCCACATAAACTAAATATATAATATATCACAAATCACAAGTAAAGTAAACTAGTCCCAATCATAACTAGGCCCAGATCTCATCATCGAAACAGTAGACTACCCCTACAATCAAACAAGGACAAGGGATAGCATACCAATCCGTGATGCGATATTGTCCTATGCTACTATTGGAACGGGGGTGACATGACATCAACTGAGGTCACCTGACCATTCCACTGTGTTCATGCAGTTAAGAATAAACCTTCAATCAAATGGGCACATCTGGCTATAAATAGGATTCGGTATAGTCCCCAAGTAGGCACTAGTGACCAAGCGCATAACATTCCAATAACGTCAGTGGCCAACCTGAGAGGGTAAGCATACACGTATCTCCAGCAAAGCTTTCGGGTTACAAAAAAGTGTAATAGTGGCTCATACGATAAAAAAATATTCTTTCCACCCAATAAACCTATCTAAGTCGCATCCACGACCATGTACCTCTACTAACTGCCAAGTCTCTTAATATTCCTCTATTAGCAGTTAGACCTAACATATGCGTACGATGATCAGCCAACATGCAGGTACCTCTACATGCTACTCATCTTACATATATCTCATGGTAAACTATGTCAAGGTTTATGAAATATACTACATATAGTAATCCCGTAACTCTAGGTCCACATGCATAATTTAAAGACAAGAAAAAAAATAAGACTAGTACCTGCATCATGTATAACGAAAAGCAAGTAAGTAAATCAACTGGAAGAACTAGAAATAAACAGGCAATAATATGCAATAACTAAAGAAAAATACAAAATAAATATAAGCAGTAAATATGACAAGGTATCTTACCTGGTGGTGCGAGAATGGCAAGTCCAACAGTCACAATCATCAGCAAATGGAAGGCACAATCCGCAAACGGCTCCGGATGCTGAAACAAACATCAAGAATATTCTTGGTATAAAAGATATATTATAAAACTCTTGCCAAAAAGTCCAATTACGGACATAGGAGCAAAATCATAATTTTGGGTCAAAATGATATCCACCATTGGACCCGTTTTACACCAAAAAGCGTATCGTACCTATGGTCTCTAGAGTCATCAAACTACATGTCTACGGGTCCGGTTTGATGAGACGAACCTAATCGTATGTCTAAAGTTGGATTCCAGTAGGCTGTGCATAAATTTGCCCGTTGGATCGGGTCGCAGGCCTACCAAAAAGGTGTTCCGGTCGACCTTCTCAGAATCAAACCAAACTTGGCATACAGGACCATAAAATTGATACGGTCCTGTTGGCAGAAGTTTCATCTCGAATCGACGACTGTGCACAAAGTTATGGCCTAGTTTGTAAAGTGGCGAATACGAGATATCTTGACGGATACACATTGATTTAGTCACGCACGCACAATAAAATCAAGTTCCGGTAGTTCCCACACGTCGACAACATCTATATGCGCCTTTCGATGCTTATGGGTTGTGACTATGTTGCCGATTTGTCAGAGCGCACGTCGTATCGGGAATTTTTTTTCCTAATTTTATAATTTTTAAAACAGTTTTTCTTGCACGTTTACAATAAAATAACTGTTTGCATAATGGATGGGAAATCATTCTTCCTGAAGGGATTTACTCTCTTATATGTTGTCTAGTGTTTTGTTCAATTAGATTTGTAAAACTGTCAATAGTCGGGGAGTCACCTTCCAAAATAGGGGTTTGGATAATTCCTAACTGTTTTAGAAAATAGTTTTTGGGCCGTGTTTGTCTCGATTTTTAGAGTGATTCCTTGGGTACTTCAAATTCCTATTTGCTGGGGTTTCTAGAGGGTCACATAGGGATTCTAGAACAAGTTACGAAATTAAAAATGATCCACTACATGAGAAGATCGGATATTGAGAAGAGGGTTACCTTGCTGTATTTCGAAAACTGGGGAGTCCTTGTTCTGTCGTCGGTTCGGGGCTGTGCGACGGCCGTCCGATCAACGGCGGTAGCGTACAGGCGGCTGGAAGTCGCGCAAGGAGGACGGGGAGGCTCGCGGCTTGGTACGTGTGGTCTGCGAGTAGCTTCAAAGGAGTTTTGTTTCCTGAAACCCCTTGCGGTTGGCTCTTTTATTCTCGGGTTTCAATTCTTATGGGTGGCCGATCACGAACTCGATTTGGAGTAGGAATCATCTAGGGTTTGGAAGAATTATTAGGATTTTGTTTTTAGAAAGTGACTGGGAGAAATATTTGTTTAAGATTTGCTTTAACCAAATCTTGGGATGGCTGGTTCGCGGGAAGGAGGGGACCATAGCAGTCGGGTTTTGGGGAGGGGGGTTCTTAGGCTCGCGAGATTTTGCTCAAAATCTCGTGAGCAAACTCTTATATCATTTTTTTTCTTTCTCTTACTGAATATAGATATTAACACTACTTCATGGCTAATAATACTCAATAGCAGGTCAAAAATTCTACATAAGTTTTAGAGTAAACTTTTCAAAATACTATAACATATTTTGTATATAAATTTTGTAAACTTACACCTTTAATACCTCAGGCAAAAATATTTAAGCATGTAGCAATACTCTCTAGGAATTTGTTATAAATTCTAAAATTCATAAGATAACAAAATAATTTAAGTTAAACCAAAATTTTATTTTTGTGAAAGAAATTCCCATTCCCTATCACATACATAAAATATTTAATATGATGTATTTTTCATACTAATAGAAATCTCCTTCCACCTTATTCTTAATTAGTCTAGATAAATACCAAAACTATACCTAAAATCTTTTTTTAATAACAATGGTAGAAAAATAATTTTGGAAAATATTCAGGGGGTTTACATCAAATTTATATTTTTGAAAATTTTAGGGATTTTACACTTATGGTATCCCAAAACCATGTCCTCTGACCTAACCGATTATTCAGATGCTAATTTTGCTGGATGGAAAGCGGATAAAAAAAATTACTAGCGGCACGTGTCATTTCTTAGGTAAGGTACTAGTCTCTTGGTTTAACAAAAAGCAAAATTCTATTGCGTTATCAACTACTGAGGCCGAGTATATCGCCCAGGATATTGTTGTGCACAAGTTTTTTGGATGAAGCAAACCTTAGAAGACTTTGATTTATACTACACACACATACCCATTTTCTGTGACAATACTAGCACTATCAAGTGACATCAACAGTGTTCCAGGCGAACTCGGTCTGAATTTGGCTCGAATTCGATTGTCGTTTGATTTTTAAATATAATTTGAATGACCCCACTTTTATTTCTTCTTCCCCCTCCTCAAACCAGCAGCACAACAGCAGCAAAAATATCCCCAAACCCTAGACTTTCAATCCTTGATTTCTCTTTGCTTCATTAGAATTTTTTGCTGAAATTTTGGATTCAGGCATGGAATCTCCTCCTCTTCCACATACTCTAATCTGATAAGATATCATCTCCTCTATCTCTCCATCTCTCTATCTCTTATCTGTCAACTTTTCAATTTTATAGAAATTTTCTATTTCCATTGAAGTCATACCTAGAGTTAACAATCCTTTCGAGAGAAAGAAGACAACTAGTAAAGGAGCCTCATATTCTGATCCTATCCAAGGATCTCTCTTTTCATCCATCCAAACGGACGACGGGGCATTCAAATGAGTTTTTCTTTGAAACTCTAGAACAGTCATTATTATGGTATATAAATTTTTCTATTCGCAACATTTGCCCCGACGAACCGATAAAATAAACTATCTTTCTGTCTATAACCATATTTTAAAGCTTTGGGATTGCATGTTCTTGTTTACATTCATTTTCTATTTCCACTAATGCATTTAGACTATTCTACTACAATTTCACTATCGCTAATGATGATTATCTTATGAAAAGTCGTGTCGCCAGAATTGATATTCAATACAATGAGAAAGATTTAACGAGGATCCTACAAGTTTAAAATGTAGGTGAGCCATTTGTCTATATCACTAATTTTAAATTTCCCAACGACACAACTTTGAACAATTTTAAGAATCAACTTTGATCTCCTGATACCGTCTGTCCCGGCAAATTCGAAGCTATGAACTTGAGTTTGTTTTTCTATGAGTTACATCAGATCATCTTTTCCACTATACAACCCAAGTCCACTTCAAAAGACGATATAACTAGTCTTGAATTGTCTGCTATTTACCGCATTTGTCATGAGATTCCCTTCTCTTTCCCTATAACTATTATCCAGATGATGGCTAGGTGTCACAAAATGAAAATAAATATGCTCTATGCGATGATCATACCTATCATCTTTTAGTATTCCAAAGCATCTGTAGCTTTCACGTCATAGTGCCTCTATCCCTCCTGGTCCTCCTACTGTACCACATTCTCACCTCAGACTTATCCTATGTCCTTTGAGGGCATCCACCAGCACTTGGATGAGTCGCGGCGTGCATAACTGGATGAGCACAACTCTTTGCAAGCATTTGTGACCAAGATAGTAAAGGAACAAGAGTTCCGAAATGCTAGTGGGTTTCAAGACCTTGCAAACTCTTTTGCGGATCTACGTTTCTCTCAGACTGGTCAGCATGCCAGTTTTTTTCTACGAGATCCTACTATTTCTGGTTACCGCTATGAAGATGAGGTGGTTCATCATTTCTTCGACCCCGAAAATACATATGATTGGTACCGTGGTTCTAGTGCTACTCCACATCCATCTCATAGTGCTGTTACTTCTGGTGTTGGAGCTTTCGGACATGGTTATGCTGTTGCAGCTCGTGTTGACGATGAGTCAGCCTAGCTGAGGACTTGATCTAGACGCTCCAGTTTTTATCTAAATGTATCTTTTTAGATTTTGATTATGTCTATGTGTTCTTGAAGATGTTCCTACATTCCAAGATAGTACTATTTTTATGCACTTTTGTGTATGACATTTTGACATGCTGAGTTTGTTGTTCCAAACTCCTTTTGATATTATGCATTTTCATTTTAGTATTTATTGTCTTTTTTGATATGCACTTATGCTTAGCATTATCTTTTAGCTACTACTTCAAATCATAAATTGCCTGTGAAAATTATGTCATTTTTTTATATTATCTCTGCGTTTCTTCATTATTTGTTTCTTACGCATAATTGTGGGGGTGCTTATCTCTTTGCAATTATTTTGCTAAATGACTACGAAGGAGAAAAGGATCAAATATCTTTTTTGGGATAATATCTGCTATGTGGAGACAGTACAAAAATCCTGAAACACGTTTTGAGTTTTTTTATATCACGACCACGATGTTATATTGGTCAAGATTTGTCAATTATGAAAATGGAGGAGATTATTGGCCCATTGGTCATGTTCGAACCGGATTTTAATAATTGACCTAACCCTATCTCCATATAAGGGCTACTTGGACGAACAGCGACATCTTATGCCTGCTACCGTTCAAGACTTTGGAACTTGGAGTTGTGTTTTGTCGTCGCATTTGTATTTCTATTATCGATGTACTTTTGTATTTTATTTAGTCTAAAAAATATATTGTAAACAGAATCGTAGTGGCAAATAGGCTACCCAAGAAACATTTTCAAAATACCCTTTTATTTTGAAAACAAGCCCGCTCACAAATCCCAAAACTACTTTCTAACTGCTTGAAAACTCAAAAGTCCAAAAACCTGAGTTGCAAACCCAAAACCAAACCAATTATGGACTAGCAGAATTCGGTACAAATTTGCCCCAAATTCGGCCCGAGTTCGGCTACATGAACGTTGCTTTTTAAAGTCAGTCTTCCCGCAGTTACGGATGTAACGGCTATATGCTGAGATTCTCTCATAGAATTTTGTCAGAATTCTCCCTTTGGAAATCCTATAAATAGAGAAGAAGTTGTACCATTTTAACTCATATCTCTTCTTTCTAAGCTTATTACGATCTGCCAAAGCCCCACTAAACTTTCAATTTCAAATCCCAAGCCAGTTACAATCCTCTAGTCTATTTGCCAGTACGGTATGGTATAGAAGTTCAAAGTGATTGTAATCCAGAGGCTTGACAGAAGTGAGACACTTCACAATTGAAGTTGGTCGAGTACTTCGGTTCAAAGCTCACGTTTGTAGAAGTTACAAGGACTTCATATGAAAACTTACGATCTTTCTATAGTAAATTTCAAATGGAGCTAGAGTTCTCTCGACTGGATTAGTCCTCGCAAGAGAGGACCAATATACATCGTCTTCTTTATGTTTGCTTTTTGCACTTTACTTTTACTTACTCATATCTATGATACATTTCTGTGATCTTGCTGCTAATAATTTTTTGATAGCTGACAATCTGGCCTACTTTATTCACCCCCTCTAGAGTATACCTGTCACGACCCCACCCACTGTGAGGGTACGATTACGTAACAACGCCCAGCCTACGCCACAGTGTCACCGGTAGAACGCTGTCCTAGGTCAACATACATCTAGCAATATAATACTAAGCAGTAAATGAACTCAATCACAACTAAGGAAGAAGAAAGCACGATATGATATAGAACTCAAGGAAAACAGAAGATAGAATAGTCTAAGGTAATATCCCAGCAAATATCCAGAGTACATATCTCAGCTACTGAATATGAAAGAATATATACAACTCAACATCTCTGAACAGAAGTAAAGTCTAGCTAAACAGTCTCAAGACAACATAAAAATAAGATAAGGCCTAACTAAACTAGTCTAGGCAGTGGGGGTGATGTCCTCAGCTAGAGCTGTCCCGTAGAAGTATCCTCCCAGGCCTCCTCCTCGTCCACTGTATATTTTCAACAGGTCCAGTCAGGACAGGAGCGAGTACAGTACATCTCAACAGTTCATAGCAGGTTAGAAAATATAATCATGCAGTAAAGTAAGATATAGATACTGAAAAAATGCAGTATGTAAACAGAGAGAGAGAGAACTATAATAGAAATATCTACTATAAGTAAAGAGCTACCAGTGACTAGTGATTTAGAGCACAAAGTCGACATGTGAACGGCTTGATTTGTACATGGCTATACTAAAGAGGCGTACATGGCTATTCTACTTTGGAATTGTTCACATGGCTATTTATTCCCCCGTACGCCAATTAATACACAAGAATCCAACCAGGTTATGTTATGATTCTATGTAACAGCCCCGAAGGGTGGTAAGCCCCCAAAGGGTGATATGCCCCCAAAGGTGATAAGCCCCCAAAGGGTGATAAGTCCCCTAAGGGTGATATGCCCGGAAGGGTGATATGCCCCCGAAGGTGGTATATAGTAGTTCCATAAATGAGATAAGGATCAAAGAAGACTCTGTGATCATATGGGTATATGTCACAAGTGATCAAAGAACCAAAGAAGCATAGTGATACGCCATGTAAGTGAAACGCACAGAACATAGATTACCCCGATGCTCCCTGAAGGGATAATATCTCAGGAAGGGATCCATATTATACTAATCCGTGTGACCAACGTGACAGTATCAAGTAAAGTAATTTAATGCAAAAAAATAATTCTAAGCATGATATGAAATGATCAGAGAATGTACTCGCCTGTATTCTGAGTGTCCGGATGAAATGTACTGTCCAAGGAGAGGTGTCTGGCTCCTAATCAGAAACACAAGTCACAACAAGTCTAAAATGATATAATGAAGTCCTACTATGCATTGTAATTGATTCTAGGTCAATCTAGGCCCAAGTCAACTCTTGGTCAACTCTAGAAGTCAAACTAGGTCAACTATGGTCAAACTAAGTCAAACTAGTCTATACTAGTCTAACTAGTCTATTATAAGTCTAACAAGACTACACAAGTCTAATCTAGGCACTAAACTGACACACAGAATAGGCCATAGGCTAAGTGCCATAGGCTAATAGGCAATACCATGCCTAAGCCAACCATAAACCACAAGACATTATCTATACCTAAAATAATACACTATTGATGTGTCTATAATATAGTATGGAAATATACTTAACCTATAGACTAATATATGTATGCCATACAACCATACTTATACATAATATATATTGATACACACAAATTGATAATTAGGTAGGACTTATGTATATACAATATGGTAACACACACATAATATAGGATGTACATATAGAGAAAATGAAGGGAAGTGTATATGTGTGTGTGGGAAGGTCACATGAATGTGTGTGAGCTACAAGTGTATGTGTATAGTGAGACATGGCAGTGGGATGTGTGTGTGTCTCATGAATGTGTGGACAGTGTGAGAAAACAGGGCCTGTGTCAATGAAGCAATGGCATGGCAATGTGTGTAGGGAACTAGGCAACCCAAACAGGGTGTAATTACAGGAAACATGGAATGAAGGGTGTGAGTGTCACAGTAGAGTTTACAGGGGACCATTTAGTGGCTTAGGAAAACAATTCATGCTATCAAGAGTACATCCTATTTCAGTTAATAGGTGGAAAGTAAATCCCAGGTTAAAACAGGAATTCAGTGTATTTCATCCTAATGAAAATCTGGAATTAATCTCAGGTTCAATACTAATGACAGTTATCAACCTATCAAACCAAATACAATTCGAATTTGCATCATCCAATATTCTAAAAATCAATGAAGCAATACTATGTATGAATTTAACATTCAAGGTCAACTAATTGGTTCCAGGAAAGGGAATTTAAATCTCAGTTTTGACAGTTAATCCAAATGAACACAACCTTCATTCAAATCAGTATTAGCAGGAAACAGTTGAATTTCAGTTTTCACATCAACCCAAAATTCAGTTTTTCAAATGCAGAATGGTGTGTTCATGAGGGTGATTACTTCTCAGGTTTATGTGTGGACTGTGTAGACATGAGAGACAATGTGAGGGTGATGTCAACTATGTATGTGTGTGTGTGTGGGGGGGGGGGTGATGTGGGATGCTTGTGTTGTGTTAGAGTGTCCTGCCATGAAGGGAATGCATATCCAACAGTGTGTGTATTCAGAAATTAGTGAAAGGTGAAGAAATCAGTCAGTTTGCAATGACATTTTAAATTCGGCTCAACCTTCAACTAAATTCCTTCCTAATCTCAGGTTCATTTGAATGCAATCTCAGTTAACGTTGTAGGAAATCTCAGACTTGAGATTCAGTTCAAAGGCAAACTTGAACTTAAAACACAACTTAACATAAACTAATATTACACCCACACACATTCTCAGATTAATGTATTAGTGAACTAACAATGAATTAAACATGGCAAGGACATTCAAAATTGGTTTGAAATTAGAATCGATGATGGTTTAAAAACAGGAATGAAAACAAACTCAGGAATTCTCAGAAATTTGACATTTCATATTAACCCAATCCATTGACACAAATTCGAAATCTATTTAACAATTTCTCTATCACAATACAAACTAAACTTAAGTAACTAAAATCATGGATGAAATTAAACATGGCAATCAATACCAAAATTAGCTTAAAACTGGAATTAAAAAAAATTGGATTTCAGTATGATAATCAAGTGTTGGATTTCAGTATGATAATCAAGTGTTCTCAGGTTTTTATATTCAAACCCAATTCAGGTTTTTGTGTGTACCAACAGTTTATCAGTTTTATCATTTCAATGCGAATTCAAAAATCCTAAATCATGTATCATTTTATCAGTAACTACACATGTATGGATTAAATATATCAAATTAAACATCATTTTAATGGTTAAAAATTTGGAAAAACTCTAGAATTAACAGAAAAAAACACTGCGTATCAGTCCCACAGAAAACTTCACATTCGAACAATCAAACCACAATAATGTGTTGAAATAGGAGTTGGTAATTCAAACACTAATAGTGTACGTATCCGACATAGTGCCTCGTGTCCACCCTAATATGATACAGTGTCCAAACAAAGGGAAAACCCACATCGAGCACAACACAGACACACACTAATACACAACATCGTGCACGTGTTCGTGCAAGTCTAGGACACGACACAAGTGTCCTAGAGTCTCGTGCTCGTGTCCCTAGGTAGATGAAGTCTCAGGCTAGAGGGTCGATACCCTGTATCGAGTCCTAGGCATGTCCGTGTCCGACGCGAATACCGTACCAGTGGCCTCTTCCCGTGCGGAATAGTGCAGTGTGGACCAATGCACACACGAATGCGTGTGCCGACACGAGGACTCGTGAAACTTGGGAGCCTCATGTCAGTGTCAGCCCCGACCTGTGTGTCGAAATTCCGTGTCCTAGTGGCGTGTCTAGTGAGTAATTGCCTCCAAGTAGCAGGGCAATGTGCACTGTATCAGAACACGTGTTCGTGTCCAGATCTCGACACGACACGACACAATGGCCACTTCAGTCCAACAGAAAATGATAAGCGCAACAAACCCTAAATTTCTATTCAAAAAGTTTCTAAAATCAGGTCGAAATGTCTTTAGGACATTTCATCAAACACCTAGGTCTATAGACTGATACGTGTACATTTAGGACAAAATGGACACAAAAAAGGTCTAGGCATACTACAGAACCAGGATACCTAGGGCTAGGTCTACATGCAAAGAAACTAGAATTTTAATGTGTTATAATGATTTACCTGTTGGTGACCAAATACAAGAAAAGCCTCAAATATGAGGTTTTCTCTTGCTAGCAAACTTCTCCAAATTGGTAAGAATCTGAGAAAAATAAATAACAACAGCAAGAACACCTCATTTAAAACCCATTGCAATTTGTTTGAGGGAAAATGGAGCTAAAATAGAATTTCTATGGGTTTTTGAAGATGGAGGCTCACTCTTTCCAAAGCTTTGTTCTTCCTAAGAGGCTAGCCCTAATTTCTAAGAGGATACTTATAGGGAGGGATTCCCAATGGGTGTAGTGGCTGGCCAAGACTTATTAGGGTTAGGGTTTGGCTAGTGGTGTGGGCCTATAGGCTTTTAAGGCTAAGTTATTGATTAAGGTGCAACCACAAGTCATGGCTTATGACTTAAACCTAACTTGAGTCAAATAACCAAACCATAGGTCAACTATAGTCTAACTAGGGTTACATGACCTAACCAAGTCCAAAACACTAGGGTTAGCTTCTAGGTTAGGCTACCAAGGTCATTGCTAGTCAAAGTCAACCTAGTCAACCTCATTCAAACAATTCGAAAATAAATTCTAAAAATTCCAAAAATTCAAATAAATTATAATAAATCCAAATGATCCTAAAAATGTCAAAAATACCCTAATCATATGGTTAGGCTCTAGGGTAGGCAGTCTCTACTGTTCACTAGCAAAACACCATAAATCACAAGTCTTGAATTTATATAGTTTAAAAATAATTAAAAATCACTAAAAATCATAATATGAAATAAATATCATTAAATAATAATTATAATTAAATTTCAAAATTACCCTCTTCTGGAAAACTGGGTGGTACAATCCTACCCACCTTATAAAAATTTGTCCTCGAAATTAAGATGATCGTACCCCTTCTAGGTTAAGCCCCCAGCAATCATAGTCTCAGATACCTATTTAAATCATATAGTTGAAAAGTGTAACCTATGGGGTCATGGCATGATATCAGTCTTATACCAACTATGCTACAGTACTAGGTAATCATAAGGAATCAAAGCATACAAGCAAGGGATGCATCAAAATTCTCAAAAAGGAATACTAAGGTCAGGTAAAAACTCACCTCCAGCTAGGTCTGAGAACCAGAACTCCCTCCTGGAAGCAGGACCCTGGTTGGGGCAGGAATATCTGGGCAGTGCTGCACCCAGTGTGCAGCTGAACCACAGAATAGGCACAATCCTAGTCTCTTTCTACAGTTGTTCCACTTGTGTCCAGACTTCTTGCAGTAGGCACAGATAGGCTCTGGCTCAGCTGGCCTCTGCTGGACAGGAGGCTGAACTGGGTATGATAATATAGGCTGGATATATGGGTACTCCTCAAACTCTAGGTAGGACTGGGTACTGCTCCTCGCCCTCTTGGAGCTAGGCTCTCCTCCTAGAAGCACAGAGTCCCGCAGGCGTAGCAACCTCTGGATTTGCTCCCTCATGGCCTTCTCATGAACTCTCTGTGACTCCAACAGCTCTCTTGGAAATATCCAAACATCTGGGCTGCTCAAGTAACAAACCTCCGGGTGGTACAGTAGGGAGTACCATCCCAAGGGGTAGGGGAAGGCTCTCGGTCTCAGGCAAATCCGCAGCTCTTTCCTGAACGACAGGAGATAAAGGAAGACTCTCTGGCAAGGCTACCACCATCTCAATGACAGGAGGTGCCACCACCCCTGATCAGATAGAGGGATAACTACCTCCTGAACAGTAGGAGGTGGTGGCACACTCTCAGTAGCTGCAGCTGCTCTCAGGCGACGGGCTCGGGTCATGGGTGCCATACTGAAAGAAAAAGAAAAGAAAATAAAAATAAATCAATCATCAGGCTGAAAAACTAGTAAATATCAACAAAGGAGAACTAGCTACAAGAATCACTATTTAAAGCCAGGCTATACTATCATTCCTAAGACAAGGGCCTAATCACAAGTCATCAAATCGTCACACTAAGAAAGAACTACATATGCATAAGCTCTATAAAGCTAAAATATCTCTACTCCTAAATTATTTGATGATGGAAACAATTTATAATAACTGGAATGAAGATAGAGACGATATATTAAGAACCTTTCCAAGATACAATCTGATAATCATATCGTCTGTCCAAAATCATGATACTCAGAATCCTCGCCACGCTAGTAAGCAAGGCTACGATAAACGGTAGAGTCCATAACAGGAGCATGCACCTCTATAATCATGTCGTCTGGAATTCTCGCTATGCCGACTAGTATAGTAGAAATTCCAAATCTCATAACCAAGATACGTACATCCGAAGTCAGGTCTCTATGTTTCCGCCACGCCAGCTAATATAGCGGCGAGATAAACTCTAGGTTCCATAACCAAGTAGACATTTTACCATCCCTGTATTCCCGTCGACATATGTTATAAGAAAAATATCGTAACTCAAGCCATAAAAATTTATCTCGATAGGAAAATCAAATCAACAACGATCCAATAAAATCAAATTCAATAATCAAGGAGTGAGAGCAACAAAACAAGGGAAATGATTCAAATTGAAGTTTAAATAAGATTCTCAAGGGTCCCAGGAATCTTTCAAGGAATCCTAACTGTGATTGAGTACCTTCAAAAATATATCCAAATCCTACTGCAGGCTGTAGTGATACTTGTTCGAATACCACTAATAAACTCGACCTGCATGGGCCACCACTAAAAACGTGTCATGACCCGCACCCACTGTGAGGGTACGAGAACGTAACAATGCCCAGCCTACGCCGCAGTGTCGGCGGTAGAACGCTATCCTAGGTCAACATACATCTAGCAATATAATACTAAGCAGTAAATAAACTCAATCACAACTAAGGAAAAAGAAAGCACGATATGATATAGAACTCAAGGAAAAACAGAAGATAGAATAGTCTAAGGTAATATCCCAGCAAATATCCAGAGTACATATCTCAGCTACTGAATATGAAATAATATATACAAATCAACATCTCTGAACAGAAGTAAAATCTAGCTAAACAGTCTCAAGACATAAAAATAAGATAAGGCCTAACTAAACTAGTCTAGGCAGTGGGGGTGATGTCCTCAGCTAGAGCTGTCCCGTAGAAGGTATCCTCCTAGGCCTCCTCCTCGTCGTCTGTAATATTTTCAACAGGTCCAGTCAGGACAGGAGCGAGTACAGTACATCTCAATAGTTCATAGCAGGTTAGAAAATATAATCATGCAGTAAAGTAAGATATAGATACTGAAAAAATACAGTATAAATAGAGAGAGAGAACTGTAATAGAAATATCTACTATAAGTAAAGAGCTACTAGTGACTAGTGATTTAGAGCACAAAGTCGACATGTGAACGGCTTAATTTGTACATGGCTATACTAAAGAGGCGTACATGGCTATTCTACTTTAGAATTGTTCACATGGCTATTTATGCTCCCCGTACCCCCAAAGGGTGATATGCCCCAAAGGGTGATAAGCCCCAAAGGGTGATAAGCCCCCGAAGGGTGATATGCCCCCGAAGGATGGTACATAGTAGTCCCATAAATGGGATAATGATTCAAAGAAGATTCTGTGATCATATGGGTATACATCACAAGTGATCAAAGAACCAAAGAAGCATAGTGATACGCCATGTAAGTGAAACGCACAAAACATAGAGTACCCCGATGCTCCCTGAAGGGATAACATCTCAGGGAGGGATCCATATTGTACTAATCCGTGTGACCAACGTGACAGTATCAAGTAAATTAATTTAATGCAGGAAAATAATTCTAAGCAGGATATGAAATGATCAGAGAATGTACTCGCCTGTATTCTGAGTGTCCGGATGAAATGTACTGTCCGGGGAGAGGTATCTGGCTCCTAATCAGAACAGCACAAGTCACAACAAGTCTAAAATATATAATGAAGTCCTACTATGCATTGTACATTCTAGGTCAATCTAGGCCCAAGTCAACTCTTGGTCAACTCTAGAAGTCAAACTAGGTCAACTATGGTCAAACTAAGTCAAAGTAGTCTATACTAGTCTAACTAGTCTATTCTAAGTCTAACAAGACTACACAAGTCTAATCTAGGCCCTAAACTGACACACAGAATAGGCCATAGGCTAAGTGACTAGGCCATAGGCTAATAGGCAATACCATGCCTAAGCCAACCATAAACCATAAGACATTATCTATACCTAAAATAATACACATATTGATGTGTCTATAATATAGTATGAAAATATACATAACCTATAGACTAATATATGTATGCCATACAACCATACTTATACATAATATATATTGATACACAAATTGATATATTAGGTAGGATACTTATGTATATACAATATGGTAACACACATAATATAGGATGTACATATAGTGAAAAGGAAGGGAATGGTGTATATGTGTATGTGTGGAAAGGTCACATGAATGTGTGTGAGCTACAAGTGTATGTGTGTAGGAGACATGGCAGTGGTGGGTGTGTATGTGTCTCATAAATGTGTGGACAGTGTGAAGAAAACAGGGCCTGTGATGAAGCAATGGCATGGCAGTGTGTGTAGGGAACTAGGCAACCCAAACAGGGTGTAATTACAGGAAACATGGAATGAAGGGTGTGAGTGTCACAGTGGAGTTTACAGAGGACCATTTACTGGCTTAGGAAAACAATTCATGCTATCAAGAGTACATCCTATTTCAGTTAATAGGTGGAAAGTAAATCCCAGGTTAAACAAGAATTCAGTGTATATCATCCGAATAAAAATCTGGAATTTAATCTCAGGTTCAATACCAATGACAGTTATCAACCTATCAAACCCAAACACAATTCGAATTTGCATCATCCAACATTCTAAAAATCAATAAAGCAATACTATGTATGAATTTAACATTCAAGGTCAACTAATTGGTTCCAGGAAAGGGAATTTAAATCTCAGTTTGACAGTTAATCCAAATGAACACAACCTTCATTCAAATCAGTATTAGTAGGAAACAGTTGAATTTCAGTTTTCACATCAACCCAAAATTCAGTTTTCAAATGCAGAATTGTGTGTGTTCATGAGGGTTATTACTTCTCAGGTTTTGTGTGGACTGTGTAGACATGAGAGACAATGTGAGGGTGATGTCAACTATGTATGTGTGGTGTGGGGGGTGATGTAGGATGCTTGTGTTGTGTTAGAGTGTCCTGCCATGAAGGGAATGCATATCCAACAGTGTGTTTATTCAGAAATTAGTGAAAGGTGAAGAAATCAGTCACAGTTTGCAATGACAGTTTTAAATTCGGCTCAACCTACAACTAAATTCCTATCCTAATCAGGTTCATTTGAATGCAATCTCAGTTAACATTGTATGGGAAATCTCAGACTTGAGATTCATTTCAAAGGCAAACTTGAACTTAAAAAACAACTTAACATAAACTAATATATAAACCCCCACACACATTCTCAGATTAATGTATTAGTGAACTAACAATGAATTAAACATGGCAAGGACATTCAAAATTGGTTTGAATATTGGAATCGATGATGGTTTAAAAACAGGAATGAAAACGAACTCAGAAATTCTCAGAAATTTGACATTTCATATTAACCCAATCCATTGACGCAAATTCAAAATTTAACAATTTCTCTAACACAATACAAACTAAACTTAAGTAACTAACAATCATGGATGAAATAAACATGGCAATCAATCACCAAAATTAGCTTAAAACTGGAATTAAAAAAAAGTAGGATTTCAGTATGATAATCAAGTGTTCTCAGGTTTTTATATTCAAACCCAATTTAGGTTATTTGTGTGTACCAACAGTTTATCAGTTTTATCATTTCAATGCGAATTCGAGAATCCTAAATCATGTCATCTTATCAGTAACTAATACACATGTATGGATTAAACATATCAAATTAAATATCATTTTAATGGTTAAAAATTTGGAAAAACTCTGGAATTAACATAATAAAACACTGCGTATCAGTCCCACAAAAAACTTCACATTCGAACAATCAAAACCACAATAATGTGTTGAAATAAGAGTTGATAATTCAAACACTAATAGTGTACGTGTCCAACATAGAGCCTCGTGTCCACCATAATATGATACAGTGTCCAAACAAAGAGAAAACCCACATCGAGCACAACACAGACAACAATACACAGCATCGTGCACGTGTTCGTGCAAGTCTAGGACACGACACAAGTGTCCTAGAGTCTCGTGCTCGTGTCCCTAGGTAGATGAAGTCTCAGGCTAGAGGGTCGATACCCTGTATCGAGTCCTAGGCGTGTCCGTGTCCGACGCGAATATCGTATCAGTGGCCTCTTCCCGCACGGAACAGTATAGTGTGTGACCAATGCACACACGAATGCGTGTCCGACACGACACGAGGACTCGTGAAACTTGTGGAGCCTCGTGTCAGTGTCAGCCTCGACCTGTGTGTCAAAATTCCCGTATCCTAATGGCGTGTCTAGTGAGTAATTGCCTTCAAGTAGCAGGACAATGTGCACTGTGTCAGAACAGCGTGTTCGTGTCCAGATCTCGACATGACACGACACAATGGCCACTTCATTCAACAAAAAATGATAAGCGACAACAAATCCTAAATTTCTATTCAAAAAGTTTCCTAAAATCAGGTCGAAATATCCTTTGGGACATTTCATCAAACACCTAGGTCTATAGACTGATACGTGTACATTTAGGACACGAAATGGACACAAAACCAAGGTCTAGGCATACTACAGAACCAGGACACCTAGGGCTAGGTTACATGCAAAGAAACTAGAATTTAATGGTGTTTATAATGATTTACCTGTTGGTGACCAAATACAAGAAAAGCCTCAAATGGGAGGTTTCCTCTTGCTAGCAAACTTCTCCAAATTGGTAAGAATTTAAGAAAAATAAATAACAACAGCAAGAACACCTTATTTAAAATCCATTGCAATTTGTTTGAGGGAAAATGGAGCTAAAATGGAATTTCTATGGGTTTTTGAAGATGGAGGCTCACTCTTTCCAAAGCTTTGTTCTTCCTAAGAGGCTAGCCCTAATTTCTAAGAGGATACTTATAGGGAGGGATTCCCAATGGGTGTAGTGGCTGGCCAAGACTTGTTAGGGTTAGGGTTTGGCTAGTGGTGTGGGCCTATGGGCTTTAAGGCTAAGTATTGATTAAGGTGCAACCACAAGTCATGGCTTATGACTCAATCCTAACTTGAGTCAAAAACCAAACCATAGGTCAACTCTAGTCTAAATAGGGTTACATGACTAACCAAGTCCAAAACACTAGGGTTAGCTTCTAGGTTAGCCTACCAAGGTCATTGCTGGTCAAAGTCAACCAAGTCAACCCCCATTCAAACCATTCCAAAATAAATTCTAAAAATTCCCAAAAATTCAAATAAATTATATAAATCCAAATGATCCTAAAAATGTCAAAAATACCCTAATCACATGGCTAGGCTCGAGGGTAGGCAGTCTCTACTATTCACTAGCAAAATACCATAAATCACAAGTCATGAATTTAAATAGTTTAAAAATAATTAAAAATCACTAAAAATCATAATATATAAATATCATTAAATAATAATTATAATTACAAAATTCAAAATTACCCTCTTCTGGAAAATTGGGAGTTATAATACCGCTTTATATTTCGTTCCTATAATGGATATATGTGCAATAGGATAGGGTTATGGGTATGTTATAGAAATAGGTAAATGACTAAGGGTGTGGGTCTAAGGTAGGATATGATATGGTATATCATGTATGTATGATATACCATGGGGTAACTGTAACAGTATATGAAAAGCAATGCTTTGAGTATAAGTGGAAGATTGTTAGGGTTATATAATTGTAACACTATACTGAAAAACAATGCTTTGAGTATAAGTGGGAGATTGTTAGGGTTATGTACTAAAAGTATCACTTTTGTAGTAACCTTATTTCCTTAAATTTGAATGAGAATTATATGGGCAAATTTGCATATTGTATTTGCTGCAAGTGTTAATGCAAATGTCTAATATTCTATATTGTAGATATTGGTGTGTGATGTCACACAGAGATATTATCAGTTCCCTATGGAGTATATAAATATTTCAAACCTAGATGAACTTGGACAATCTATTGGAAATGTTGTAGTGTCCGATATTAGTCTATCTTGACTATAGGTTTACTAGTACACTTTGTGTGTTAAATAGGACCATTTGAGGTTGTTCTCTTTGTACTGACTACATAAGAGAACAAATACCTCTGTTATTATGGATGCTTGTGCTCTTAATCTGGATATAATAACAGACATGTATACAGTGTGTATTACTCAGACTCATAAAAGAGTGAGATCATTATAGGTCAACAACCTCTATGAATTGGGTAATAACATTGTATGTATGATGGACTGTTGATTATAAACGGAATTCATGTCCTGATACATCAGGTTGATGATGTCCCCTTAAGGAGCTCATAAGGATTGTCATGTAACCCTACAGGTGGATTATATCCGACATGACTAATAAAGTTGAGCGGTACTACTAAGGATAAAAGGTGTCGAATCAATATAGTTATCAGTAACTTTTTAATCGACGGACTTTTGATATCTTAACATAGGGAGCCAAACGAGCATATAATAAAAGGTGCCCATAAACATAATTTTGGATTATGGAGGTAGTGCAACAATGGCTCATTAGGACCGAGCTATTGTTAATGGGCCTGGATTGTGTGTTCGAGTTGAACAGGATATCTGATCCATTAAGATGCCTAACCTAATTTCTCCTCATGGTCCCTGCCGTAGCCTATATATACTCTCTTCTCTGGCCGCCAAACTACTGATCAGAATTTGAAGCTCTAAATTTGTGATTCATGTAAGGAGAGAAAGAGAGGGCTGTCAAGGAGAAAAAGGTTGGAAGATCGTCGCCCACACTACGTACAACTCGAGGAAGGAACGTGCAGAAGATTGGGATCGTCCGCTCGAGATTGCCAGGAATTACTTGTCTTCTTTCTGCCGCAGGTATAATTCGTGAACCCTAGTTTCCGCCTATGAAGGGTTAGAAAAACTCATTAAATCTGTTTAACTTTCTATCAATCAATACGCACACCAAAGTAAGGGTCCTGGGAATCCCCAGTTCCATCAGTAATATGGTATGGTACAATGGTACATGTATTAATAAATGGGTATATAATAAAGGGTAAAAGTTAAAGTATTGAATGATATGAGTCTATATGTACACATGGTACCTAATATCCCTATTTATATAAGTGTTGCCTAGAAACTTAAGAGTAACTAGTTTTGGGGTGTAGACTAGTTTGATCCTATAAGTCAATCTTTTAGGTAAATTGGCACAGTTAGACCTAGTTAAGTAGATATGACCTAATTTGACTTCCATGACCTAGAATTGACGAAGAAAAAACACTTCATTTATATAATGATATCACACTAAAACACCTTTTGACAATTATATTTCATTTAGGTCACTTGGAGTCCGGTTCACACTGATTCTTGTTTACAGCTCAAGATCATAGGCAAGTGCATTCCATGATCTCCTTCATTCCCTGATAGTTTCTCTATTTCATTGATTTAGATAGTGCTCCTTGTTTATTGACACATTAGATACTCGTGATTAGTTTGTGGTTTATATGTTCATAAATTTTTAATTTCTATGTCTATCGTGATTACCGAGTTTATCATACTTTTGTACATATTTCATGTTGTGACTTGCCGTCGCATTACTACCAAACGAAGGAAATATCTTAGTACATATGTGATCAAACCTAATAGTCGTGATCATTGTGTTCGTGATAAACCATGGATTATAGACCATGGCTAATAGTTGGATCATGCACACCTATCATATGGAACGGGCATTTCAAAACACTTAGTAGCAGTTTAGATATTTCCTCATATGTAATCCATTTTCATGCTTACCTTGCTAGCTATTTTTCTATTTACTGCTCCATACTCATGATTCCATTTATTGTAACTCCATATTATATTCTTATTATATAAATTCTAATATGTTATGAATAGTTATCACATTTGTACTTGTTCTAATCCTAACTGGATATTTTTTCAGTGACGAGATCGAGATTGTGTCCTACTCATTACGATGCTTAGAAAACCCAAGGAGTAGATACCCGACAAAGAAGCTTAGTTTTCTTAGATGGATGCAGGTTAGGTAGTGTCATGCCCTAGTTCCAAATATATAGGAACCCAAGTCATGAGCATGCCAGCTGTACGGCCAGAATAAGTATTCCCAATTCAATGGACTTATCCTAATCATAATCGTTGTATCCTATAACTACAATACAGCAGTCACACTTAGACGCTCCTAACACATCTAATCCAAACATACAACAACACAAACATGTATATAGAAAAAAATTAGATCACAGTGGCACGGTATCTTGCCTGGAATCTCTAAGAAAGTGTAGACTATCGGTCCGACTCCAATTTTTGCAGTCACGAACTATATAATAATATACTACATAATACTCATACGGACATTATCACCATAATTTACATACAATTATAATATATAAACCCTCTATTCTAAATACTAGTCATTTACTATAAAATTATAGTAAACCTTTTAGATATAACATAAAATTACACAAAATATAATATCTACTTCAATCTGAATAATAATATTCAATTCTAGAAATATGGTTTATAATCCAAAATTGGAGAAAAACAAGATTGGTAAAGTTCCTATGCATCTAGCCATAATATCATTAGTAAATGTCCAATTTGGAACTCTTCCTAATCATCAATAAATACAAATAATTCTAAATAATCAATTTGTCAACTAATATTGATCATAATTTAGGGAGCAAAGATTTATGCCATGAATGATCATAGGATTATTTGGAATGAAAAGTGAAGATTTCGACGATCCGAAATTATGATAACCTAGTTCTCGATGATGTTAGAATATATATATATATAAAACAAAAATATATGAAAAAATAATTCAAGGGGATTGTAGATAATCGAAATATGAACGTTTTTAAATAGGGTCTTGATGGTAAAAGTCAGTTTAATTAAATCAAAACTCGTATATACCAAACAGTGTCTATTTTGGACACACTTTGCCAAAATGTGTGCCCGAGTAAATCAAACATAATTTCAACATAAAAATTGTGGGAAGGTATTAGACATATAGGAATCCAATGCTTTTGGTTTTGTGAAGTTTCAATCTCTAGAAGTCACATAATCGTGTTTACAAGGGTGTACCTGTTGTATTTTTTGGAAAGCTTGCACGGCCTGACTTGTGGGTTGTTCCCGATTTGTACAGGTTGTGCTAGGTTACGGGGATCCTTGGGACGGTGGAGGGGTGTCTTGGCTACATCGTGGCTGAGGTGTTTGGCCTTGGGTGGCTTTGTAAAGGGTTAGAATAACATCGTAAAGAGGCAGAGCAGCAGCAGTAGTCGGCTATAATCGGGGTCGGGTTAGGGTTTGTTGGAGAGGGTTTACGGGTAGAGGTAGGTTTATATATAGGGTTTGCTAGGGGGGGTATGGGATGTTTAAGCGCGGGTTTGGGTGAGTTTCAATAGGTTTTGGAGTCCAATGGGTAGTGGATTAGGTACATGCATCTCGAGTTTCCTAATTTGGGAAATATTTGTTTGTAGAGTTTCCTTGTTAGGTTTAACCCAAATAAATACTTAATAAATGAGAAATAAATATCTAGGATGGCGCACTACATGGGGATGACCCTAAAAGTCCTCTACAAGTTGTTAGATAAGTTTTGGTTCAAGAAAAAATTACCCGATTTGGAAATACGCTCTAAAAGTCTTTAAGGGGTCTTATGTGCCATTTGAATTTAAATAGCACATGGGGCCTCGATTGGGTGGGACACCTTAGGCATTTGTATAGTAGGCTAAAAAATAGTCGAAATCATATATTGGGTCATTTATGTTGGATCGATATCGATTCCTGAAATCAAGTTGGAATTTACGACAAGTTTTACGGTAGATAACTTCTTGTCCTAAATTGACCCCAAAGTTGTGCGAAACAAATAGAATACTAGAAGACATATTTGATAGGAAATGATATACAAAATCAAAGATAAACATGTCTAGGTCAAAACTCATGAAGGAAGTTTCAAGAGTTTGACATTTTTGTGGTCCAAAAATCAAAAAGAGTATTTTTATGATCATAAATAAAAGTAATATATATATATATATATATATATATTATTATATATAGATAATATATATAATAAACCATTATAACTCAAATGAATATAAAGTATATTTAAAATATATGGAAAAAAATTCAGAGGTCTTACATCCTTTCCACCTTAAAAATTTTCGTCCTCGAAATTAAGCACACACTATATAAAGCAACCAATAATAACTAATTAAAGATGACATACCTAATCCCATAAAAAGAAAAGGAAAACGCTCCCTAATCGCATCATCGGTCTCCCAAGTCGACTCGCCTGGTGCATGATGCCTCCATACGACACGAACTAAAGGAATGGTATGGCCCCGCAAGACTTTCTCTCGACGGTCCAAAATCTCCATGGGCTGCTTTTCGTAAGGCAGGCTCGGTCCCACCGTAATCTCGTAATGGTCCAGAACGTGACTAGGATCTGACACGTACCTCCTCAGCGGAGATACATGAAACACGTCATGAACTCCTTCCGAGGTCTGTGGTAATGCAAGTCTGTACGCGACTTCTCCAACTCTCTCTAGCACGTCGAATGGTCCGATGTACCTCGGACTAAGATTTCCTCTCCTACGAATCTAATGGTCCCTCTAGTAGGAGAAATATTCAAAAATACATGATATCCTGGTTGAAACTCCAATGGTCGCCGATGACTGTCTGCCCAATGCTTCTTTTGACCTTATGCCACTCGCAAATGTCCTTTAATTTGCTTCACCTTTTCCTCAGTATGCACCACTAACTCCGGTCCCAATATCTATCATTCACCAACATCACTCCAACACACTATAGAATGACACTTCCTTCCATACAAAGCTTCAAATGGTGCCATCTGGATACTCGCCTGGTAACTGGAATTATAAAAAAACTCTACCCGATGGAGATGATCCCCTCATGAACCTCCAAAGTCGACCATGCATGCTCTCAACATATCCTTCAAGGTCTGTATGGTATGCTCTGACTGTTCGTCTATCTGCGGATGATATGATGTACTGAACTTCAACCTCGTACCAAGACTCTCTATATGCTCCTCCAAAAATGTGAAATAAACTGCGAGTCCCTGTCAGACACAATACTAACCAGCACTCTGTGTAGTCGCACGATCTACTTCATATCCATCATGCTAACACCTCTGTAGCCCACTTTGAAAGGCAAGAAATAGGCTGCCTTTATGAGCTGATCTACTATAACCCAAACTAATCTCTGCCACTCGGGCTTCTCGAAAATCCTACCACAAAATCTATCGTAATATGCTCTATTTCTACTCCAGAATGGGTAATAGCTGGAGCAATCCTGCTGACCTCTGATGTTCAGTCTTAATTTGCTGACACACCAAACACTTTTCTACAAATCGAGCTATCTCCTACTTCATTCCATGCTACCAATAGTGCTGCTTCAAATCTCTATATATTTTCGTTCCTTTTAGATAAATAGAATATGGTGAACTGTGTGCCTCGGTTATCAACTCCTGCTGAATCATCTCATTTGAAACTAGAGGCGATCCCCACACCTCAAGGTACCATCCTCATGAATATGCAATCCAGTTTGTATACCGGCCTCAGTCCTCTGTCGAAGTCTCTGAAATCTCACATCCGTCGGCAGTGCGGCCATGATCCTCTCGACCAATAACGACTATACCTGAAGATTTGTCAATTGCCCATCTACTCATAGCAGTATAACTTCGATCCCCAATTTCTGTAGATCCTCTAAAATTGTGGTTGGGTAGTCAAGAAAAATGACATAGATCTCCTACTCAAAGCATCTACTACTACATTCACCCTCCCGGATGGTACTGTAAGTCAATCTCGAAATCCTTTATCAATTCCAACCATCTTCTTTGCCTCATATTTAAGTCCTTCTGAGTGAAACATACAAACTATTATGATCTGTAAAGACCTCCACTCACTTCCCATATACATAATGCCTCCAAAGATTTAATTCAAAGATCACTGCGGCAAGCTCCAAGTCGTGAGTAGGATAATTTTCTTATGAGTCCTCAATTGCCTGGAAGCATAAGCTACAATGTTCCCATGATTCATCAATACAAATCCTAATCCTTTTCCAGAAGCGTCGTTGTAGATCACAACCCGGAGCATTGTTATAGATCATGAACCCTCCGGGGCTAGATGGAATCGTTAAGATTGGTACAGCTGTCAGGCGCTTCTTCAACTCATCAAATGTCGTCTGGCACTTCTTAGTCCACACGAACTCTTGCTCTTTGTGGGTCAACTGAGTCATCGATTTTGCAATCCACGTAAAGTTCTCGATAAACCTCCGGTATACCCGACAAGCCCAAGAAAACTTCTCACCTCAAAGGTGTTGGTCGGAACAGGCCACATCTCTGCTACAGTTATCTTGGCTGGATCCACAGAAATGCCTTCTCCTGAGGCAGCGTGCCCAAGAAAAGAAAACAATCTAAAATGAACTTGTATTTGCTTAATTTGGCATAGATCCTCTCGTTCCTCGGTGTCTCCAAAATAATACTGCTCGTGCTCCTCCGGCTCTTCGAGTACACCAAAATGTCATCAATAAAACAACCACAAACTGATCCAAATATTGATGGAATACCCTATTCGTCAAATTCATGAATACTGTTGGTGTATTCGTCAATCTGAAAGGCATCACTAAGAACTCATAATGACCATAACGAGTCCAGAAGGCCGTCTTCGGAATGTCTTCCCTACGCACATTCTCTTAGTGATATCCCCCCATAGTGATGCACTCAGTAGAATGAAGCCCTTGGTGTGCAACTCTTCCAACTGAACCTACATCGTCCAACTCCTTTTTCGCCAATCGGTACACATCAGAAGAAACTGGTGCTACTCCTGGCACCAACTCAATACTAAACTCCACTGGTCTGTCAGGAGTAGACCTGGCAAGTTCTCCGGGAATACATCCATGAACTCCTTAAAAATAGGCGGCAGTGGTACTACCTCCATGGACATAAAAGCTTCAACTGCTTGTCCTACTCCTTTCTCGATGGTCCCTCACATAAACTCAAACTCGGGACGGCCTGGCGGTCTGAAGATAACACTCCCTCTATGGCAATCTAACATAGCATGATACTGCCTCAACCAGTCCATCCGCAATACTATATCTAAACTCGGCATTGGAAATACTAAAAATCACGCTCTCAACTCTCTCCTACATACTACAATCGAACAAATTCTACTGGTACTAGTAGCCGACACAATACCTCCCCCCGTAAGAATCTTTCAAGTTTTAGGCAAGGGTGAGGTCGCTGCTCTATGCATTGCTACAAAGCTACTAGATATGAAAGACAAAGTGGCCCGTGAATCCAATTGTGCAGTAGTAGGTATAGATGCTACTAAGATAGTACATGTAATCGCCATGCCTTCAGGTTCCTTTGTAACTAGTGCCATAACACAAGCCTGGCCAACTCACCGTCCTCCATCCTGCTATTTGCCCTACCATACTCGATCTCTATGGTGGTAAAGGTAGTCCTCTCGGTGGTCCTTCTGGTGTTACAGTTCCTGAGCAGGCAATCTCGGTCCTGCTGGTGCTGGTAGTGTTGGCCTCAGGGTTGTCTGCTACTGGGACACTCCATAACACGATGTTGGTCAGATCCACATCGCAAGCAATGCCCAAGTCTTCTTCGACAATCTCGCTGAACGTGTCCCTTCCTGCCACAGTGATGACAAGTCGGGAGCTCCATCGCTGGATAGGGTATTGCTCTGCTGATAAAATCCTCCTGGACATCAGATGGGTCCTCTTGACTGTCCCTTGGTCGGAACAATCACAGTAGTAGGGTACTTCGGAAGTACATGGTCCTTATTGATAGCCTCCTAGAGACGGGCTTCTGCTAAACCTTAGCGTACAAAACTCTAGACAAATAGTAGTATATCGCTGAAGCTTCTTTGTCAACCCATGGTGAAATCTCTTCGCCTTCTCCAAGTCGTTCGGTATTAGGGCGGTACCGAAATGATAAAGGCGACTGAACTCTGCGTCATACTCGTCTATGATCATATTCCATGCTTGAGGTGGAGGAACTGTTCGTAAAGATTGTCTCGAACTACAGCGGGGAAGTACTTTTCTTTGAAATACTCTAAGAACTGTTCCCAAGTCTGGTCTCTGCCGATGTCTCACTCGATCGACTCCCATCAGTAATGTAATTTCTTTCTAGCTGCATCCAAACGACTGTCATCCATAAATCCTCAGGTAGCTGCGAAGCGCCAAGAAGCTTCTGGGTGCTGATTATCCATGTAATGACTTTCTCTATTGTCTCTTTGCCCTCAAATGGCTTCAGGTTCATCTATCGATGGCCACGAATAATGCCTACCATCGGAGCGAGTGCTGGTATAGGTATGATGTAGGGGCTAGTGCTTCCAACCTCTCTACTACCATCATCAAGCTCTACCTCATAGCCTCGGTCTGCTGTATCTGCTGAATCATTGTCTGGAAGAGTTTGAACATCTGGGCCTGGCCATCGGACTGGGGTATCTATGACATGTTTCTATAGGGCTGCTGCAGGAACACTCCATATAGCATTTGATTCGGGAATAGAGGTGGTGGTGGCAACAAATCCTCCTGCTGTATCTGAGTCTGTGAGGTCTGGCCCTGTGGAGTCATAGTCAGTAGCATGAACCCAGTTGGAGTCGTCAGATTGGCTGAAATACCTCCAGAAGTCCGGTTCCCAAGAGTCACTAGGGTCCTATCATCGCTAGGACTGGTATCGTTGGTCTGGTTGACTTCGAAACCATGCGTCCACTACGCAAATGCATCTTACTGCAATATAAAAATCTCATGAGAGGATTACGGAATCAAGCGGTATGATAAATAAGATAATATGAATTTGGAATTCACAGGCGACAACTTAGCAAGTGGATGAGATTCCTTAAGATTCCAAAATTCAAATTTACAGGCTTGTATTGGTGATTTAGATAGCCAAAACGACAAACTGACCTTCTGTCACGACCCGTACTCGCTTTTCGGATACGAGACGTATCCAAGCCAGCCTACGTCGCAGAGTCAGCGGTAGAACGCTGCCAAGCCCGTAAGAAATAATAGCTCAAAATAAACTTTATTGCTCATTCATATTTCTAAATTTATTACAACATTTACAATATTTTAAAAATTAGGAAAAATACAAAGTTCTCAATTAATGAAAATGATACAGCTACTACTATTTCTAGGTTTCTGTCTACAAGTAAACCTGTACTCCCAAAGCTAAGTGAAGCCCAGCTAACCTAAAAATTGTTGGTTTTCAGTTAGGAATAGAACGAGTATAATCTCATAACAGAATCAATAAATGACGAAATCCATAAATCTGTAATAATACTGAGATACATGATAAGGGATAAATAGGAATCATGGTAGGAATCATACGAGTAAAATCAGGAAGACAAGGTACACAAGACAAGCAATGACAAGAAAACTGTAATGTAATAAGACTATATCTAACATGTGATTTTGAAATACACTTTCGACATGTAAACGGCTAAGGAGTAAATTCGGCACCCTGCATGTGTCGTGTGCAACTGCTATCAGGCAAGAATAGATATTTTGGGGATATTTTTGGGTATGTTTACATGTCTACTAATGTACTTCTCCGCCTGACTAGTACCGTGGATTCAAACAGGTCACGAACACGGAAAAATATTAGTCACGAACAACATGCAAGAATCCATAACTACTATCTCGTGTGACAAGCGTGTCAAGAATCAATACGATATCAATGTAAAATAATATTAAATACAAGAAGTATATAGATAATCAAATACAAAAATTATCAGAGATGTACTCGCTGAGGTCCTATGCTGGTGAAACCGATAATACTATACCACTCAATGAGCCACAATCAGTCAACACATGCAGAAGTCTCCGGATGCTGAAATAAACTTACCTATATTTTTAGAATAGTCAAATTAGCTAGGATTTCCTGTCCTTAAGCCAAATTCTGGACACATGGGCAAAATGGTAATTTTGGGTCAAACGATGTCGTTGGACCCGCTTTGCACCGAAAAAGCGTGCCAAAGTCTATGCTCTCTAAAGTCGTTAAACTATATGTCAACAGGTCCGATTTTTCGATAAGAACTCAATTGTATGTCCAAAGTTTGATTCTGGCGGGCCGTGCACAAAATTGTCCGTTGAATCATAACGTGGGGCCCGCAAAATGGGGATCCGATCAACTGTCTCAGAATGGGACCAAACTGGTATACAGGACCAAAAAAATGATACGTTCCTGCTGGCGTAAGTTTCGTCTCGATTGATGAACGTGCACAAAGTAATTGGTAAATTTGCATAAAGGCCGATACGGTAAATTTCGAAGGATAGGCATCAAATTCATCGTGCACACGCAACCAATTTGAATTCGTCAAAGCCTACCGTCCATGAAGTCGATACCCACCATTCGATGCTTCAGTTCGCGACCACGTCGCCTGGATTGGCGGGACGTACGTCGTATCGAAGGAATTTTTTATGTTTTGAAAATAGGTTTTGGTAAACTTGGAATCCAATTTCTCGGTGCGTCGATGAAATCGACTCTTGTGAATTGGATTGTGGAGCCCTACATGTTGTCTATAAATGTGTTCAAGTGGAATTTCTAAACGGTTACTGGATCGATCGCAAAGATCTCGAATGTGGGTTCATGGATGTTTCGTGTCCTGTTTCCAAACAGGTTTTTACTCGACTTTGAGACGATTTTATTACGACCGCACCCACTGTGAGGGTATGAGAACGTAGCAATGCCCAGCCTACAGCAGTGTCGGCGGTAGATTGCTGTCCTAGGTCACAACATCTAACAATATAAGGTAACCGAACAGTATATACACTCCGAATGGAGGTGACATAACAGAACAATCTCAATCACATCTAAGGCAGATAAAGATTAGTAAAGGTAGATAGAGAGATCAAAAGCACAATGTAACACAATTAAGAGAGAGAAAATCTAAGTGTCTAAGATAACAACTCAAAAAACATCCAGCTCAATACAAGTCTCTAAATATATAAAATCTCAGAAGAACAACGAAAGTCAAATAACAATGCTGAAAGAAAACTAAAGTGTCACGACCCGTACCCACCGGAGGGTACGAGTACGTAACGCGCCCAGTCTACGCCACAAGTGTCGGCGGTAGAACGCTGTTCTAGGTCATGAACTATAACTACATAACATGAATATACTCTCCAAAGGAGGCCAACACAGAGGCGCAACTCAATCACAATCTAAGGCAGAATGTCGCACGATGGAAATAGATAGAAATCCTCAATTGAGGTAAAGCAGAAATAAATAACAAGTCTCAACATCTATAAAATATACAACTCTAAAAATAAAGATAACAGTTTAAACATGAAAAGAGAGGACAGTCTAAGCTATTACACTATACAAGGTATCTCCTGAGCAGCTGCCTGAACCTCCCCAGGGGTCCAGGTCGCGAGTGTCAACTAGGCAAACTCCAAGTAAGGGTGCAGGGTTCCTCATCCTCTGTAAAATTTTCAACAGGTCCAGTCAGGACGGGAGCGAGCACAAAACATCTCACGCAGTTCATATCATGTTAGGAAATATAAAGCATGCAATAGAGTAAGGTACATGAAACGCTGAAAGAAAGAAGTATATGAAAAACAGTAGAGATTTGATAACAGGAAATATCTAAATATGATAAGTAAGAACTGTAAGCCTACTGTGATTTAGAGTACAATAAATGGTCTAGGAAAATGCAATGGTAACTCCATTGTACGTGGGTGTACAATAGACATATACAATAATTATACATCTTATACAATAAGATTTGATTACATAACCAATTCTACTCCCCCTCCCCAATCAATACACAAGGATCCACTCTAGTTACGTTATCTTGCACAATAGTGTACAATGTTGTACAATAGATGTACAATATTATACAATAGATGTACAATATTATACAATAGTTGTACAATGTATACAATAGTGTACAATGGTCTATCCCTGGGACTCATGTGATACTGAGAGTACAATATGCACAAGGAGTATACAAGGATATAGGTATTCAATAAATACTATATGGAAGTGAAACGCACATCACAATATGTATCTAGTGAATACAAGGTGATAGCATCCCAAAAAGAAGATCCGTATAGTACAAATCCGTGATAACAACATGTCAGCATCAAGTACAGTAATCTAGAGCAAGAATGTAAATCCAGACAAGTATGAAACGGTCAGAGAATGTACTCGCCTGATAACTGAATGTCTGAAGAGGGTGTACTGCCTGAGGAGAGGTGTCTGTCTCCTAATCAGAGAAACACAAGTTACAACTGTCTAAAATAAGGAAATAGACTGCTACAATGCATCTACATGCTGTCTAGGTCAAACTAGGCTAAAGTCAACACTTGGTCAACTCTAGTCAACTATCTAGTCAAAGCTAGGTCAACTGGGTCAATATAGACTCAATGAAGTCTCACTAGGCCTAACCAGTCTACCCTAGCTAGTACACACCATACAAATCCAAGGCTATACAAGCCAAAAACAAGTCACATATCAAGATACATCATATTCATGCATATTCAATTATTATAATATATATATTATATATATATATATTATATATATAATATATAAGAGATGTATGCGGCCCAAGTGGTCAGAGTTCGAGCCCCAGTGGAGGCGAGTTCGCAACAATTACCCATTCTTCAAAAAAATATATATAAGAGAAAAGAACTAACATGTAAAGCTATGTGTGTGTGTGAACATGGAGGTGTATATGAAAAGAGAAATCAACACTAGTTATGAGTTTACACTACACATGACACAAAGCTAACCCATCTATATTACACATGTATTATACTTAACATGCATGGCTACAAGTATACATCTATATACATTAGAGTAGAGACTATTTAAGTTATAACTAACATGCATCTATACTTTACATAAATCTATTATATTATTGCAATCATTTAGAGAAGGGTTACATGGCATGGTGGTTGATATAGAGTGGGGTGTCCTTGTGCAGAGGATGAAGTTCATTCTCATTTTAGTTCCACATTTACATATAAACTAAAGTGAGCTATCCCATAAACTGGTGTAACTAACCACATAAAATGAACCATGTTATCTGAAATATGCCATTAAGCCAACATCCCATATGCATACAGCTCATGCAATACCTAATACTGAAATTAACTAACATTTTGAATTAAGGGGTTGAAGGTTAATATTACATTCATAGACATTCCACTCTATTGAAAACTGAAATTGGCTTGGCAATAGGAAAAGGAAGGTATATATGCTTACATGGACAGTTCAGTGTTCGAACAACCTAAAATGAACTAACATTCAATCTAAATATCAGCTATGCATTGGTTCTATGTCTACATATGAAATCTAATATTACATTTACAATATTTATACATTATGCATTCATATCATCATTACATATATACCTTGTTTTATATCTAGCATTCATTATATACTTTCATGCATGCATTGTATATCATTCTTTCATTCATGCATTTATGCATTGCTTACATATATTACATTAATTGCATTCCTGCATGCTTGCATTCAACCATATATACATTAATATAAAGAGGATATATATCATATATATCATTTCATTCATCTAACATATCATGCATTACATACTCTATATCATTTAATATCCATACTATAGGCTCATAGGTTACACAAAATGCATATATCATATAGTCACTCTTTTACTTAAAACCAATACTGTACCAATTGGGCATTCACTAAATTCTAGGATTAAAGTATGTTGTAGTACTTCATGTTAGCTTTTCGAAACTTCAAACGGATCACATTTTCGTGTCAGAAAGCTCCCGAAATCGCAAAAATACCGAAACGCGTTCGTCTTTCGTACAGCTGACACTCAAATAATTCTACAGAAAGTTACAGAAAGAATTTGGCTTATTAAAATATTATTTGGAAATCTAACTTCGATACGGTTCTTTTTAAAAAACAGGAGATAAATCGGAGTTTTAAGCTAAAAGTTATGACATTTCTAAGTTTCTATTGCTATTAAAAAAGTGGATAAAAATTATGACAAATTTGGGTAGTTTGAGACAAAAGAACACAAGTATATAACATAATATATCAAGAACTCACTCTCTACACTTATATATATATAATATATATATATATATATATATATATGAGACACTATAGAACACATCTCCAATACAAAAATATGAGATTAAACATGTAATAATTCATTCATACATAACAAAACACATAGTGTGTCCAAATTTGGGGTTTTCCCACATGGACACAACCACAACACAAAGTACACTCCTATGACCTCCAAATGGACACGAAATGGACACAAATGGAGATACAACCAAGGGGGTCATTCTTATGGATTCAAAATAGACCTATATGCATGAGGAAATGAAAAGGAGAAGGGATTTATACCTCCCGGTAGATCGAATCGAAGAAAAGCCTTCCCGGAGTGACACCGACACGTAGAGATTCCAAAAGGATACGAACGAGCTCCGAATCCTCCAAAACTTGGGTAGCTTCCTCCTTGGCTAGAATGGAGAAGGAAAGAAGAAGATTTGGTGGCAAAATGGAAGGATTTGGTGGAGAAATTGCTAGGGATTGCTCTCTAGAAATTTGGGGAAGAACAAGAGAGAGGTGTATGAGAAAAATGAAATGAACTTGAGCCTATCCTCTCCCAAAGTGGCTGGCCATATGGGGCTATTTAAACTATTATGGTAAGGTCCAAAATGCCCCCACTAACCTATTCTATTAGTATTAGGAAAGGGCTAATTGGTTTGGGCTAAATTAGTCATTCTAAAGTCTCTATCACACTAACCTTATCCATAATAATTAGTCTAACCTCTAACTAAAATATTTCTATCATGTGGGCCATGGCTAACTAATGTGTGGATCCACTAAAGTCAACACTACCCCCGGGTCCCCGTTTCAAGTCGGATTGAGCTGAAATTCGAACCCGACTCAAATAACCCCAAAACAATATCATAAATAAAAAATAAATTTCAAAAATATTTCAAAAATATAAAATGACAAAATACCCCTGTTCCTGAAAACTGGGGGTGACAAATTCCTCGAAATTAAAACCAAACAATAGTAAAATATTAAAATCATAAGTCATAATTTTAAATAGTTTAAAAATTATTAAAAAATCACCAAAAATCATAATATGAAATAATTATCAATAATAATAAATTATAATTACAAATTTTCAAAATTATCCTCATCTGGAAAACTGGGTGCTACAATCCTACCCACCTTATAAAAATTTCGTCCTCGAAATTAAGATGATCGTACCCCTTCTAGGTCAAACATAGTCAAGGGAAAATCACTAGTCAATTTTTTCAACACCCTAGTACTTGGTCATCAGCTGGTCAACTTCTTAGGATTTACCTATGCTAGCTACCAAGTGTTGGCAACTAGGGATTAGCAAAGAAAACTCTATAATAGACTAGCTCTCAACTTCCAAATCCTATCAAGTCACCCATAACTAATTACCCACAAGCTAAGCACACCAATCCCAAATGCCACATATATATATATGCTCAAGAACAACAACCTATCACATATATCCTAAGTATATCATCTATATATATAGACCTCTTAGTCTTAGGTGAAACTACAACTATGCTCAAGGGCAGGCTCTGGTCATTGGGTGCCTTACTGGAAGGGTAAAGGAAAACTATAATAAATCATCAAGGTTGTATGGCATACTAACATCCTATACGTAACTGGTTGGTATCATAATAACAAAAATTATCTGCAATGGGTTACTATTCTAGCACCAATGCTAACTATCACCTCTAGGGTACAGACACTCTACAAGTCATCATACCATTATACTATGAAGGAACTACCTATGAATAAGCTCTACAAAACTAAATATCCCTACTCCTAAGTCATTTATAACAATCAAAAGGGTATGTGTTTTAAACCTTCTCAAGATACAATCTGCTAATCATATGCGTCTGCCCAAAATCATGTTGTCTAGAGTCTTCATCATGCTAGTGAGCAAGGCTACAATAATCACAGAGTCCTTGACTAAGGTACGTACCTCTAGGTTTATGGTATTTAAAATTTTCGTATTGCCGCATGCGACGGCAAAAACCTTAAATTCCCATACCCAAAAAATACATCCGAAATCTGACTACATATCCTCGCTATGCCAACTAACACGACTATCGAAGATTCTAGATCCCATGATTTAGGTGACCTAGCCCATATGATTTATCTCAGAAGAAAATCAACATAACACCAAAAACAACAGGACAAAATTGATACATCAACAAGGAACAGGAAGAATCGAATTTTAAGAAGCTATAAGAGGCAATTGCGGAAATGAAATCAAAAGAACGGAACCTGCAACTAGATCTCCAACGGCCTGTGCATCCTTGACTGTCCTGATGATAGCTCGCCCTGCTAGTTTCCCCTGGTCTGCTGCTGATGCATGAATCAGCTGCCGAGAGAAATCAGAAATGACAGGAGAAAATCTCTGTACAGATAGAGGTGCACCTCCATTGTAGTAGAAATGCCAACCTGAGTCGGCATAACAGAAGCTGCGGTCTCGAAACCCTAATGAACGGACAAGAGGTGGCCAGCCTCTCGATAGTATCCCCCGAACCGAAGCGATAAGATCGTGCCTTCATAACCATCATGAAAACAGATCAAAACAAGAAGCTTCTGAGAATGAAGCAAAATTCAAAGGAGGACAGTTTATATTCAA
>JANAVB010004398.1:8207972-8292972 GCA_029216955.1 Iris pallida
CAATGATGAAGATGGTAGAGGATAGAGGGTCGCCTTGTCTGACACGCGACTAGATTTGAAGAAGCCGTCGGCTAGCCCGTTGATGACGGTGGAGAACCAGGAGTTGCTTATGGATCTGTAGATGATGTCGATCCAAGTTTCTGAGAATCGAACGCCCTGAGCACCCAGATCATGAATTGCCAATCTAGACGGTCGTAGGCCTTCTCCATATCAAGCTTGATGGCAATATTTTCCCCTCTTGTAGGAAATTTCATAAGTAATCATCTCCTGGCTAGATGGATGTTGTATGTGATGTTCCTTCCTGTGACGAAACACTTTGTTCTTTTGATATAATCTTAGGGAGGATGTGGGACATGCGGCTGGTAATGATCTTGGAGATAATCTTATTGGTGAAGGTGCAGAGGATGATCTGACAAAAATCTTTGAAGGTCTCCAGGTTGTCTTTTGTGGGGATTAGGATGAGATTGGCTCGGGATAAGGATTTAGGGTAGCACGCGCCTTGAAAGAAAGCCGTCGCGGATATATATATATATTATATATATATATATATATATATATATATATATATATATTGAAAACTTTGGCAATAAAAGTATTCTGGGATGCTTTTCTTAGGAGCGTGTTTCTAATGTTCCAACATTGGAACTCTTTTTAGCCGTTCCAATAAGTGGGGAAAAAGTAATTTGGAATGTTTTGTTGGAACGCTTTATCGGTGTTCCAATTTTGGAACAGCATAAAAGCGTTCCAATAAATGTTTACTGGAACGCCTTTATTCCGTTCCAACAAATCTGGCAGCACATAATAGGCACGGATATATGTGTGCCTAAAATTATTTGGAATGGAATTTTAGCGTTCCAAAAGGACCTTTTTGGTGTGTATCTACTCATTTTTGTATGGGTATTTGATATTAGATTGGGTATAGGCTTAGTATAGAATATGGGGTATATGTAGGCTTATTTTGGATAGTAGAGTTCAATAAAAAGCCAATTGCCAATCCGATCTACCTCATATTAATAGCATTCTTTTCTTTTCTAATTAATTCACCCCAAATTAGAAGCAAACCCTAACCCACCATTCCTAAATCTCACCCCTCTATTTTCATTCCGAAGAGGCTAAGGAGCTTGTCATTGCTAGATGAGCACTTGAGAAGGAAGTTTTGGCTAGGAGTTTGTGTCCTAACCGTATCCGAATCGTGTCTACCGGGTTTTGTATTGGGAATCCATCTCTTAATAGGTATAGCTCTAATTTCTTCTCTATTTTTAGACTCTATACATGAATTGTACCATTAGGAACCCACACATGGACTAGGGATACCTATAGGAGGAAGAACTATGCACTAGTGATGATTTTGGTAGAAGTTACATAGTATTTTATACATTTTTAGGAAAATTCAAGAATGGTGCACAAAGTATTTGTTATTTGGTTTGATAGGCTAATTAGGCTTGTGATTGTTGTGTGTTGTCACGCCCCGATCCTGTAGAGTCCTTTCGTCCTTGCTTAGACTCTTTGATACCGATCGTCCTCGCTAAAGCGTGATGCCGTACAAGGCTAAGTTGCTTGCACAAGGCCAAGACATGAAGCAAGACAAGATAGACAAGATTGACAATACGCAGCGGAACATATTGCAGATAATTGAAACAGCAGGACATATTTCAGAATACATGCATTGAACACAATGGTAACAAGAAATAATTCTCTTTACTGATTTCATTTAAACAGATTACAAGCTCTCGATTCTCTCTGATACAATGTTACATTCTCTCAGAACTTTACAGATTACAATGATCCCGTTTCCATACAACATTCCTTTATATACAAAACCAACTCTTACAACAGATGTCATCTCTCTTGGCATCTCTTCTGATTTCTAGCTCTTGAGGATGAGGCTCGGGCTATCGCTTCGGACGATCCTTCTCGATGCATATTGTACCTGCATTCAGACTGATGGTAGGTCAGTATATCAGCATACTGGTGATTGTGAACAAAGAGCTACATTTATCTAAAACGATCACTGTTCATTTAGTGAGAAAACATTTTTGTGATATGATCTTGCTACTTTTACCTATATTCATTTCATTCATACAGAGTCAGTTTGTAATCTTTGAAAAAATCTTTAAAAAGCCACAATTATTTCTTTCAAGCATACAAGGGACTATTCATTTCTGGAGTGCGCATCGTATTTCATGAGCATATTCATTTCTTGTTCAAGCAACTCTTAGGGACAAATAAGCACGATATCATATCTTTTCTTTAATGGAACATAGTATTTCTTTGCAACGGATTAATCTATGGAAGCAATTCATGTAGAAAACTCAAGCAATACGTATGTATCATTTTTCAGTGATTCTTACCATGGCCGACCGTCTATCCCTGCACAAGACAAGGATTAGCATAAACATGATAAAACCAACATTGTCATTTCCTATTCGTCTCTGCATCGTTAGCTTTTAGCATTCTTATTATAGACACATGCAGACTCGATTGGCAACTGTGACACATGGGTTCAGCTCTGCACCAATCAATATCTATCTATATGATGGTCCATGGGAATTCCCATTATTAGCCGCTGTGACACTTGGGTTCACCTCGTCGCTAGTGGACATTGATACAACACCGAGGTTTCTTGTACCTCTAGGTGTCTAGACAATCTCTCCTAGGCCGATCGCTCCCATGCCCTGAAACCGTTGAGAGATCTAGTGACCTTGTATACAAGTTGTCCGTGACCAATGCATGAATACAACATCTAGCAGATAAACTTTTTGAGGGGCAATGGTTCATCTTTCTTTATGTCAATCTTTGTAACAACAGAGCTATGACTCTACCTTCTCTCTTTGTAACAACAGAGCTATGACTCTGCCTTCTTTCCTTTTTGTGATCTCAGAGCCGAAGCTCCTATATAATTCTTTCCCTTTGCAACATATACAAGTCCGTATGTACATGTCTAGCATTCAGAGCATATTGGAGGGACAAACAATTACTCATTTCTTTGAAACATGATAGCAGTTCTGTTCAGATTAAGCATAAACATTCTTTATTTACAAGTATACGAATTCAAGACATGCGAGCAATCTCTTTTCTCTTCGTATTAAACATGGCAATAGTTCTCTCTTTTGAGACAATTTCTCTAACTTTTTAACATGGCAGGTCTCGTTTGATTTAACATGGCAACAATTCATTTCTTGATAGCGGCAACAATCTTCTACATAGCATGCATGTTATCTTCTCTTGTTCTTAGCATAGCAAAGCACTCTTGATTAAGGCATCATTCATTTAATATTAACATACAACAATCTTCTTTTCAGCATAAAAGTTAACTCCTTTCATGTTCTTAGCATGGCAGTATATGGATTCTCTTATAAGCATACTCAATGATTTCTATCTTGTTATTAACAATAAGACTCAATCAAAAATTCAGATTCTTATTAGGCGTAAGCGAATTAGCAAATGAGACTTCGTCTGCTCACCAGATCAATCGTCTTCTGTTGCAGAGCCAACAATCCGATCTTTCTGTCTATCTAGTACATTCGCGGAGCGGGGCACTACATGTGTGGTTAGATACGTGTCCACAAATGGATACGAAAAGGCCATGTCATGATACTCTAGGACACGGAGTAAATTCAGGGGGGTTTCTCTTCGACACTTGTGACACACATATCCAATTCCACATGACACATGACACTAGCTAGACACTACTCTAATTAGGCTCCAATTATGATTTTAGGCATGCTCATGTGTTTTGGTTAGGTTCAAATAAGGCTTGGTAGAGTATCCTAGGCGTATCAAAAGCTTGTGCACCAAGTCTTCGATACGTATCCCCAAAGGGATTTTTATATCCTTTTTGAGTCAAGATTGGGTGTATGTGTCCTAAATAGGATACTAGTGTGGTGTCACGGTATCCCATGAAATGCACGATTGGATTTTGGTATGCATGTGTATCTACCTATGTGGGTACCTATATGTATATATATGTGTGTCTATACGTGAATAGATAGCTATATAGTGAGGATATGTATGTTGAGTGGGTCATGAACAAGAGGATGTTTAGAGTGTCAAGGGGATGTGTGTGCACATGTGGAATGTGTATACATGTCTGTGTGTGTATTTTGAAGTACATAGATGTTCATATATATGTGTGTGTGTGTATACATATAGATATAGGTAGTTAGATATATTTCTAGGTGATATGTGTATGTGTAGGTATCAATATATTGCTATAGGATTATGTGTGTGTCTGTAGGGACTAAACAACAGTAGGTAAGTGTAGGAGCATCATAGTTGTAGAGAAAGGTGGGAAAATATTGTACACACAAGCAGGAACAACAACAGCAAGGAAGTTTAAGCAGGGGCAACATTTTCCTTGCTTGCTTGCACATGCTAGTGTACATGCCCTTGCACAACAGCACGGTACTGCTCTTTGCAGCAGCCGAATGCTTGCTGCACTACAGCAGTAAATATGCTGCATCAAGCAACAGGTTTTGGAGAGGAGGGGCTTTAGCTTAGGCAGAAGCCCACAACAGTTGCCTGCTGCTAGTATAGAGCAGGGAGATGGAGGGAATTCTGGGTAGCAACTTGCTGCCCCTTGCCACGATAGCAAAGGATGGGTGCAGGCCTTGCCTGCAAAGGTGAACAACAGTGAATATGGGAATTTAACCACCTGTGTATTGGTGATGTTCCTTTGTGTGTGTGAGTGTATATAGGGTATGTGTTGGTGAGTGGATAGTGTAGTATAGGCAGTTTGTGTATGTGTCTCAGTAGATTAGTGAGTCATGTGTCAGGGTATCCTGATGCATACTTGGATGTGTGCATAGTTGGTAAGGGAATTCACATAGGTAAAGGAATAGTACCTACGAGGATACTAGTTGCATAGGGTATGTAAAGATATTGGGTAACTGTTGGCATTTAAAAACCTATATCATAAGGTATAGGAAGATATATGGATGTATATTGATATAGGGGTATTGTAATGTAATGATACATATAGGATATGGATAATAGAAACATGTATAGGTAATGTCATGTGTAGGAGTACAATATAATATGGTTGATGAAGGATTTAAGAAACTATGATATGTTAGATATAAGGGTAAATACCATATGCATTTATATACATATTTAATAGAGTGGATGTTGGCCCATTAGTCATGGTCGAATCGGATTTTAATAATTGATATAATCCTGTCTCAATATAAGGGCTACTTGGACGAACAATGACAGCCTGTGCCTACTACCATTCATGACTTTGGAACTTGGAGATGTGTTTTATCGTCGCGTCTATATTTCTATTATAAATGTACTTTTGTATTTTGTTGAGTTTAGAAATACATTGTAAACCGTGTTGTACTAGCAAATAGGCTATCTAAGAAACGTTTTCAAAATATCCTTTTATTTTGAAAACAAGCCCACTCATAATGCCTAAAACTACTTCATAACTGCTTAAAAACTCGAAAGCCCAAAAACCTGAGTTGCAAACCCAAAACTAAACTAATTCTGGACTAGCAATACAAATTTGTCCTAAATTTGGCCAAAGTTCGGCGACATGAACGTTGCTTTTTAAACTCAGTCTTCCGCAGTTACGGATGCAACGGCTATATGCGAGATTCTTCATAGAATTATGTCTGAATTTTGCCCGAATTCTTCCTTTAGGAATCCTATAAATAGAGAAGAAATTCTACCATTTTAACTCACTCATTTAATTTTTATATCTTCTTTCTGAGCTTTCTACGATCTTCAAACTCCCACTAAGCTTTCAATTTCAAATCCCAAGCCAGTTACAATCCTTTAGTCGATTTGTCGGTATGGTATGGTCTAGAATTTAGAGTGATTGTAATCCAAAGGCTTGAAAAAATTGAGACACTTCACCAATTGAAGTTGCTCGAGTACTTCGGATCAAAGCTCGCGTTTGTAGAAGTTGCAAGGACTTCGTATGAAAACTTGTGATCTTCCATAGTATATTTCAACTGGGAGCTAGAGTTCTCTCGACTATTAGTCCTCAGAAGAGGGAGATCAGTATACATTGTCATCTTTGTGTTTGCTTTTTGTACTTTACTTTTACTTACTCATATCTGTGATATATTTCTATGATCTTGCTGCTAACAATTTTTTAATAGCTAACACTCTGCTGCCTACTCTATTCACCCTCCTCTCGAGTATATCGCTTTACATTTTGTTCCTATAATTGGTATAATAGTAGGTTATACAGGTAAAGTGAGGTAACATTGTTATTATTTTTTGCTGTCACATAGATCATTATATCATATATGGCAACTGTGAAATTCACAACTGAAGGCCATACCACAAACAGATCCCCACAGTTTGATGGTTCCAACTACACATACTAGAAAACACGTATGAGTTTCTTTTTGAAATCTCTAGATTTTGACATATGGTCAATTGTAGTCGACGGCTATAAAAAGTCTCAACGTGTTCTTATTGATGGAAATTTGGTTGAGAAAGCACATGACAAGTATACTGATTCTAAAAAAAAGCCAGTCTTGACGCACGTATTAATGCTTTATTTTATACTTTAGACATACTGAATTCAACAGGGTGTCTACATGCACAACATCTAATCAGGTATGGAAACTTCTCGAAGTTACTTATGAAGGCATGACGCAAGTCAAGGAGTCCAAGATCAGTAGACTTATTAAGAGTATGTAGCATTCAAGATGAAGCCAAACGAGTCTGTTACACAAATGTTCACAAGATTTTTACATATTATAAATTCTTTGTCCTCCCTAGGCAAGGAATACAATAACCATGAGAAGATTCACGAGGTGCTGCGAGCTCTCACAAAGATCTAGATGCCAAAGGCTACGACAATCATTGAAGGAAACAACCTCACTACCATGTCTCTTGAAATGCTCATGGGAACGCTACCCACTCACGAGATGGAACTTCAAGACTTTAAAGACGCCGCACCAAAAAAAAAAATCAATCGCCTTCAAAGCTAAACAACGAAGAACTGTCGAATAATATTCTGACGATAGTGAGTCCAATGCTAAGGATCAAGCTCTTCTAGTGAAGTTGTTCAAGAAGTTATTGAGGTTCAACTGAAGAATAAAAGAACACAACAGCAAAAACAACAACAATAAAAAGTTCCAATCTGCTACTGTTGCAATAAGAAAGGACACATAAAAAAGGACTATCCAATAGCATCATCATCAACCAAAAAAAGGCAACAAGTATGAAAAGAATTACTTGAAGAAATCTACTTCCAGAATATATGCTAATACAAACATTTGGCATAAAAGTGAAGCCAGTGATTCAGAAGATGAACAATCAGACAACGTTGCAAATGTATGCTTGATGGCATATGATCAAGTAAACTCAAATCCCCTGTTTGATACATATGATGATTTTACCTTTGACCAGTTAGGTGAAGCTTTTAGTGGCCTCTTAGATGACCACAGAAAAATGCTTAGCAAATACCAAAACTCTAATAATGAACTCAAAGAGTAGAAAGGTGGAATAGGAAGATTTATTGACTTACTAGCTGGTTAGAAATAGTGAAAGCCCTAGTGAGACTGGTGAGCTTTCTTCTGTCAAACTGCAACTACACGAGACTACACGTTTATCCGAAGATAAAGACAAGACCATCGCTAAACTTGAGAAAGATTTACTCAAAGAGAAGAAGAGGCATCACTTTGCACTAGTCAGAAATGATGCGCTTACAGCTGACTATAACACACTTTATGACACCTCCAAAAAGTTTGAAATTAGGTTAGGAAAATAGCCTGAAGTTGCTACTTCCTATCCTAACATGTGTCAATTACCAAAACATCGGAACACGGTCAAACCCAATACTGTCAGACCAAACATAGCCAAACATTTGCCTAAGAAGACTAACCGACATGCATTCTACTACAAAGTATCCAACTAAAACACCAAGACCTACCAATTATGTACAACACACTGCACCAAACACTCAGCATGCTAGATGTCACTATTGTGCACCATTGTCATATCTAACCTACATGTAGAGTAAAAAATTAGTTGATTTAAATATATGTTCATGGATACCAAAGACTAACATATCTGGACCCTGTAAGAAATGGGTGCCAAAAGTTTTATCTGTAAACTTTTTTTGTAGATGGAACACCCTACTCATGCTAGAATCAAGTGGATCCTCGACAATGGTTGCTCACGACACATGACAGGTGATGCTTCTCTATTCGTAACACTGTCGAAGAAGAAAGAAGGATACGTCTCCTTCGGTAACAACTTAAAATGGTATAGAGTAGGTATCGGCAACATTGGTAAGGCTCCCTACCCAGATTAAAGATGTTTGTCTAGTAACTGAGTTAAAACATAATCTACTCAACATAAGCCATTTAGCTGACCACGGCTACGGTATTAACTTTGTCAAATACAAATGTACTATAGTTTATAGCTCAACTGGTAATACTATCTTTGAAGGTATTAGGGAAGACAACATATATGTTTTTTGTTTGTTGTAAGATGCTAACAAAGTAGGTAGATGCTTACTTGCCAACAACGATGAGAGTCAACTATGACACATGAGACTCGATCATGCAAACATGGACACAATTTAAGATAATCCACGAAAAAATTGGTACGAGGCGTACCGAACATTATTTTCAAGAAGGATACGGTATGTAGCGAATGTGAAAAGAACAAAGCTACCTGATCCACATTTAAGTCCAAATGTGCTGTAAGTACCATTAGACCTTATGGATTTATTTAGGCCTAGTAGAATTGATAGCCACGGTGGTAAGTTATACGCTTTTGTAATAGTAGATAATTTCTCTAGATACACGTGAATATATTTTTCCACATGCAAGAATGATACATTATCTGAATTCGTCATATTTTGTAAGAAAGTTCAAAATGAGAAAGTTATCATGATTACTCGTATTCAAAGTGATCATAGCAGCGAATTCGAGAATACAGAGTTCAAACAATTCTGTGACACACACGGATATTTGTATGAGTTCTCCTATCCCAAGACTCCACAACAAAACATAGTTGTGGAACATAAGAACAAAACTCTTGCTAAAATGGCTAGAGTAATGTTGAACCATTTTAGTCTACCCAAATATTTCTGGGCATAAGCTGTAAATATAGCTTTTATGTTCTCAATAGAGTTCTAATTCGACCTAAATCGAAGAAGACTGCCTATGAGTTATGGTTTGATAGAATACCCACAGTTTTTTTATCTCAAAATCTTTGGTTGTAGATATTTTATTCTTAACACTAAAGATAATTTGGGAAAATTGATGAAAAGGCCGATGAAGGTATCTTTTTAGGTTATGCGGCCAAAAGCAAAGGGTATCGAGTCTTCAACAAAAAGATAATGATCATCGAAGAATCAATGAACGTCACCTCTGACGAATTAAACCTGTAAAAGATCAACGACAATGATGATGAAGACATCAATACACCTAGCAAAGCGTCTACATAATATGAAACCGGAACCAGCTACCTTGAAAGTCTGCCAAAAAGAATAAAATTTATGGTTGAACACCCTAATGACCAAGTAATATGTGAGATCACCCAGGGCTTAAGTACTCATTCCTCTACCAGAGATATAGCTTCTTGTGTTGCATTTATTTCACAGCTAGAACCTAAAACTATTGAAGAAGCATGTAGTGATAACTATTGGTTAGATGCTATGCAAGAGAAATCAAACAATTTGAACGAAACCAAGTTTGGGAACTTGTTCCCATGTCCATTGATCATTCGGTCATTGGCGCCTACCGGGTATTCTAAAATAAATTAAATGAGAATGGTTTAGTAACTCGTAACAAGGCTCAACTCGTAGCTCAAGGATACAACCACGATGAAGGTATCGACTACGATGAGACCTATACCCCTGTTGCGAGATTAGAATCCACTCACATGTTATGTGCATTTGCATGTTATGATAACTTTAAACTTTTTCAAATAGATGTAAATGGTACTGTTCTTAATGGTTTCAGAAAAGAAGAAGTTTATATAGCTCAACCTCCAGGTTTTGCTGATTTCAAAAATTATGATGATGTATTCAAGTTGAAGAAAGCTTTATATGGTTTGAAACAAGCCCCTCGTGCTTGATACGACATTTAAGCTCCTTTCTACTTGATAATAGTTTTTCAAAAGGCAAGGTTGACACTACACTGTTTATAAAGTTTTTAAATGGAAATCTTCTTTTAATTCAAATTTATGTTGATGGTATTATCTTTGGATCTCCTGATGAATCTCTACGTCAAGAATTCTCTAAGTATATGTAGAATGAGTTTGATATTAGCATGATGGGAGAACTCAAATTCTTCCTTGGACTACAAATCAAACCAACCAACAATGGGACGTTCATCAACCAAGCCAAGTACACAAAAGATTCACTAAAGTAGTTCGATCTGGAATCCGTCAAACCCCTTGGCACTCCAATGGCAACTTCAACCAAGCTTGATGTAAATGAACAAGGCAAACCTGTCGACATATATAAGTATCAAGGTACGATTGGTAGTTTACTTTATTTAACTGCTAGTCGCCCTGATATAATGTTTAGCGTTTGTTTGTGTGCAAGATTTCAAGCTAACCCTAAGGAATCATACCAGTGCGCAGTTAAGCGTATCTTCCAACACCTCAAGGATACTTTTTCTGTCGGCTTATTGTAATGCACCAGTCCCAAAATACTTAGGGCTAAGTACTTAGACATGCCAGCTGTATACATACGAAGTATACTCCAACATATGGAATCCTCATATGTATACATAAGCTGTAAAATGCAGTAAACCATGACAACTAAATCTCATCCACAAAAATAAGAGAACAATAATGTAAATCAATATGAATTTGTCATTTATACATGTTGTTGGACGGAGACAAATCCACTACCAACCAATTTAAATGAGAGAAAAATATACAAGGAAATAATCGATAAAAATGGCAATGGACGATCCAAGGGCAATCTTCCTCGATAGCAAAGGAAAGACCATGATCTCGGCTAGATCATCTACAAAAAATCATGAAATGTACACACTTGGAGAAATCACCAGGTCCTCAGAGGGATGTAACAAGATACAGGAAGAACATGCCACATAAACTAAATATATAATATATCACAAATCACAAGTAAAGTAAACTAGTCCCAATCATAACTAGGCCCAGATCTCATCATCGAAACAGTAGACTACCCCTACAATCAAACAAGGACAAGGGATAGCATACCAATCCGTGATGCGATATTGTCCTATGCTACTATTGGAACGGGGGTGACATGACATCAACTGAGGTCACCTGACCATTCCACTGTGTTCATGCAGTTAAGAATAAACCTTCAATCAAATGGGCACATCTGGCTATAAATAGGATTCGGTATAGTCCCCAAGTAGGCACTAGTGACCAAGCGCATAACATTCCAATAACGTCAGTGGCCAACCTGAGAGGGTAAGCATACACGTATCTCCAGCAAAGCTTTCGGGTTACAAAAAAGTGTAATAGTGGCTCATACGATAAAAAAATATTCTTTCCACCCAATAAACCTATCTAAGTCGCATCCACGACCATGTACCTCTACTAACTGCCAAGTCTCTTAATATTCCTCTATTAGCAGTTAGACCTAACATATGCGTACGATGATCAGCCAACATGCAGGTACCTCTACATGCTACTCATCTTACATATATCTCATGGTAAACTATGTCAAGGTTTATGAAATATACTACATATAGTAATCCCGTAACTCTAGGTCCACATGCATAATTTAAAGACAAGAAAAAAAATAAGACTAGTACCTGCATCATGTATAACGAAAAGCAAGTAAGTAAATCAACTGGAAGAACTAGAAATAAACAGGCAATAATATGCAATAACTAAAGAAAAATACAAAATAAATATAAGCAGTAAATATGACAAGGTATCTTACCTGGTGGTGCGAGAATGGCAAGTCCAACAGTCACAATCATCAGCAAATGGAAGGCACAATCCGCAAACGGCTCCGGATGCTGAAACAAACATCAAGAATATTCTTGGTATAAAAGATATATTATAAAACTCTTGCCAAAAAGTCCAATTACGGACATAGGAGCAAAATCATAATTTTGGGTCAAAATGATATCCACCATTGGACCCGTTTTACACCAAAAAGCGTATCGTACCTATGGTCTCTAGAGTCATCAAACTACATGTCTACGGGTCCGGTTTGATGAGACGAACCTAATCGTATGTCTAAAGTTGGATTCCAGTAGGCTGTGCATAAATTTGCCCGTTGGATCGGGTCGCAGGCCTACCAAAAAGGTGTTCCGGTCGACCTTCTCAGAATCAAACCAAACTTGGCATACAGGACCATAAAATTGATACGGTCCTGTTGGCAGAAGTTTCATCTCGAATCGACGACTGTGCACAAAGTTATGGCCTAGTTTGTAAAGTGGCGAATACGAGATATCTTGACGGATACACATTGATTTAGTCACGCACGCACAATAAAATCAAGTTCCGGTAGTTCCCACACGTCGACAACATCTATATGCGCCTTTCGATGCTTATGGGTTGTGACTATGTTGCCGATTTGTCAGAGCGCACGTCGTATCGGGAATTTTTTTTCCTAATTTTATAATTTTTAAAACAGTTTTTCTTGCACGTTTACAATAAAATAACTGTTTGCATAATGGATGGGAAATCATTCTTCCTGAAGGGATTTACTCTCTTATATGTTGTCTAGTGTTTTGTTCAATTAGATTTGTAAAACTGTCAATAGTCGGGGAGTCACCTTCCAAAATAGGGGTTTGGATAATTCCTAACTGTTTTAGAAAATAGTTTTTGGGCCGTGTTTGTCTCGATTTTTAGAGTGATTCCTTGGGTACTTCAAATTCCTATTTGCTGGGGTTTCTAGAGGGTCACATAGGGATTCTAGAACAAGTTACGAAATTAAAAATGATCCACTACATGAGAAGATCGGATATTGAGAAGAGGGTTACCTTGCTGTATTTCGAAAACTGGGGAGTCCTTGTTCTGTCGTCGGTTCGGGGCTGTGCGACGGCCGTCCGATCAACGGCGGTAGCGTACAGGCGGCTGGAAGTCGCGCAAGGAGGACGGGGAGGCTCGCGGCTTGGTACGTGTGGTCTGCGAGTAGCTTCAAAGGAGTTTTGTTTCCTGAAACCCCTTGCGGTTGGCTCTTTTATTCTCGGGTTTCAATTCTTATGGGTGGCCGATCACGAACTCGATTTGGAGTAGGAATCATCTAGGGTTTGGAAGAATTATTAGGATTTTGTTTTTAGAAAGTGACTGGGAGAAATATTTGTTTAAGATTTGCTTTAACCAAATCTTGGGATGGCTGGTTCGCGGGAAGGAGGGGACCATAGCAGTCGGGTTTTGGGGAGGGGGGTTCTTAGGCTCGCGAGATTTTGCTCAAAATCTCGTGAGCAAACTCTTATATCATTTTTTTTCTTTCTCTTACTGAATATAGATATTAACACTACTTCATGGCTAATAATACTCAATAGCAGGTCAAAAATTCTACATAAGTTTTAGAGTAAACTTTTCAAAATACTATAACATATTTTGTATATAAATTTTGTAAACTTACACCTTTAATACCTCAGGCAAAAATATTTAAGCATGTAGCAATACTCTCTAGGAATTTGTTATAAATTCTAAAATTCATAAGATAACAAAATAATTTAAGTTAAACCAAAATTTTATTTTTGTGAAAGAAATTCCCATTCCCTATCACATACATAAAATATTTAATATGATGTATTTTTCATACTAATAGAAATCTCCTTCCACCTTATTCTTAATTAGTCTAGATAAATACCAAAACTATACCTAAAATCTTTTTTTAATAACAATGGTAGAAAAATAATTTTGGAAAATATTCAGGGGGTTTACATCAAATTTATATTTTTGAAAATTTTAGGGATTTTACACTTATGGTATCCCAAAACCATGTCCTCTGACCTAACCGATTATTCAGATGCTAATTTTGCTGGATGGAAAGCGGATAAAAAAAATTACTAGCGGCACGTGTCATTTCTTAGGTAAGGTACTAGTCTCTTGGTTTAACAAAAAGCAAAATTCTATTGCGTTATCAACTACTGAGGCCGAGTATATCGCCCAGGATATTGTTGTGCACAAGTTTTTTGGATGAAGCAAACCTTAGAAGACTTTGATTTATACTACACACACATACCCATTTTCTGTGACAATACTAGCACTATCAAGTGACATCAACAGTGTTCCAGGCGAACTCGGTCTGAATTTGGCTCGAATTCGATTGTCGTTTGATTTTTTAAATATAATTTGAATGACCCCACTTTTATTTCTTCTTCCCCCTCCTCAAACCAGCAGCACAACAGCAGCAAAAATATCCCCAAACCCTAGACTTTCAATCCTTGATTTCTCTTTGCTTCATTAGAATTTTTTGCTGAAATTTTGGATTCAGGCATGGAATCTCCTCCTCTTCCACATACTCTAATCTGATAAGATATCATCTCCTCTATCTCTCCATCTCTCTATCTCTTATCTGTCAACTTTTCAATTTTATAGAAATTTTCTATTTCCATTGAAGTCATACCTAGAGTTAACAATCCTTTCGAGAGAAAGAAGACAACTAGTAAAGGAGCCTCATATTCTGATCCTATCCAAGGATCTCTCTTTTCATCCATCCAAACGGACGACGGGGCATTCAAATGAGTTTTTCTTTGAAACTCTAGAACAGTCATTATTATGGTATATAAATTTTTCTATTCGCAACATTTGCCCCGACGAACCGATAAAATAAACTATCTTTCTGTCTATAAACCATATTTTAAAGCTTTGGGATTGCATGTTCTTGTTTACATTCATTTTCTATTTCCACTAATGCATTTAGACTATTCTACTACAATTTCACTATCGCTAATGATGATTATCTTATGAAAAGTCGTGTCGCCAGAATTGATATTCAATACAATGAGAAAGATTTAACGAGGATCCTACAAGTTTAAAATGTAGGTGAGCCATTTGTCTATATCACTAATTTTAAATTTCCCAACGACACAACTTTGAACAATTTTAAGAATCAACTTTGATCTCCTGATACCGTCTGTCCCGGCAAATTCGAAGCTATGAACTTGAGTTTGTTTTTCTATGAGTTACATCAGATCATCTTTTCCACTATACAACCCAAGTCCACTTCAAAAGACGATATAACTAGTCTTGAATTGTCTGCTATTTACCGCATTTGTCATGAGATTCCCTTCTCTTTCCCTATAACTATTATCCAGATGATGGCTAGGTGTCACAAAATGAAAATAAATATGCTCTATGCGATGATCATACCTATCATCTTTTAGTATTCCAAAGCATCTGTAGCTTTCACGTCATAGTGCCTCTATCCCTCCTGGTCCTCCTACTGTACCACATTCTCACCTCAGACTTATCCTATGTCCTTTGAGGGCATCCACCAGCACTTGGATGAGTCGCGGCGTGCATAACTGGATGAGCACAACTCTTTGCAAGCATTTGTGACCAAGATAGTAAAGGAACAAGAGTTCCGAAATGCTAGTGGGTTTCAAGACCTTGCAAACTCTTTTGCGGATCTACGTTTCTCTCAGACTGGTCAGCATGCCAGTTTTTTTCTACGAGATCCTACTATTTCTGGTTACCGCTATGAAGATGAGGTGGTTCATCATTTCTTCGACCCCGAAAATACATATGATTGGTACCGTGGTTCTAGTGCTACTCCACATCCATCTCATAGTGCTGTTACTTCTGGTGTTGGAGCTTTCGGACATGGTTATGCTGTTGCAGCTCGTGTTGACGATGAGTCAGCCTAGCTGAGGACTTGATCTAGACGCTCCAGTTTTTATCTAAATGTATCTTTTTAGATTTTGATTATGTCTATGTGTTCTTGAAGATGTTCCTACATTCCAAGATAGTACTATTTTTATGCACTTTTGTGTATGACATTTTGACATGCTGAGTTTGTTGTTCCAAACTCCTTTTGATATTATGCATTTTCATTTTAGTATTTATTGTCTTTTTTGATATGCACTTATGCTTAGCATTATCTTTTAGCTACTACTTCAAATCATAAATTGCCTGTGAAAATTATGTCATTTTTTTATATTATCTCTGCGTTTCTTCATTATTTGTTTCTTACGCATAAATTGTGGGGGTGCTTATCTCTTTGCAATTATTTTGCTAAATGACTACGAAGGAGAAAAGGATCAAATATCTTTTTTGGGATAATATCTGCTATGTGGAGACAGTACAAAAATCCTGAAACACGTTTTGAGTTTTTTTATATCACGACCACGATGTTATATTGGTCAAGATTTGTCAATTATGAAAATGGAGGAGATTATTGGCCCATTGGTCATGTTCGAACCGGATTTTAATAATTGACCTAACCCTATCTCCATATAAGGGCTACTTGGACGAACAGCGACATCTTATGCCTGCTACCGTTCAAGACTTTGGAACTTGGAGTTGTGTTTTGTCGTCGCATTTGTATTTCTATTATCGATGTACTTTTGTATTTTATTTAGTCTAAAAATATATTGTAAACAGAATCGTAGTGGCAAATAGGCTACCCAAGAAACATTTTCAAAATACCCTTTTATTTTGAAAACAAGCCCGCTCACAAATCCCAAAACTACTTTCTAACTGCTTGAAAACTCAAAAGTCCAAAAACCTGAGTTGCAAACCCAAAACCAAACCAATTATGGACTAGCAGAATTCGGTACAAATTTGCCCCAAATTCGGCCCGAGTTCGGCTACATGAACGTTGCTTTTTAAAGTCAGTCTTCCCGCAGTTACGGATGTAACGGCTATATGCTGAGATTCTCTCATAGAATTTTGTCAGAATTCTCCCTTTGGAAATCCTATAAATAGAGAAGAAGTTGTACCATTTTAACTCATATCTCTTCTTTCTAAGCTTATTACGATCTGCCAAAGCCCCACTAAACTTTCAATTTCAAATCCCAAGCCAGTTACAATCCTCTAGTCTATTTGCCAGTACGGTATGGTATAGAAGTTCAAAGTGATTGTAATCCAGAGGCTTGACAGAAGTGAGACACTTCACAATTGAAGTTGGTCGAGTACTTCGGATCAAAGCTCACGTTTGTAGAAGTTACAAGGACTTCATATGAAAACTTACGATCTTTCTATAGTAAATTTCAAATGGAAGCTAGAGTTCTCTCGACTGGATTAGTCCTCGCAAGAGAGAGACCAATATACATCGTCTTCTTTATGTTTGCTTTTTGCACTTTACTTTTACTTACTCATATCTATGTTACATTTCTGTGATCTTGCTGCTAATAATTTTTTGATAGCTGACAATCTGCTGCCTACTTTATTCACCCCCTCTAGAGTATACCTGTCACGACCCACACCCACTGTGAGGGTACGATTACGTAACAACGCCCAGCCTACGCCACAGTGTCACCGGTAGAACGCTGTCCTAGGTCAACATACATCTAGCAATATAATACTAAGCAGTAAATGAACTCAATCACAACTAAGGAAGAAGAAAGCACGATATGATATAGAACTCAAGGAAAAACAGAAGATAGAATAGTCTAAGGTAATATCCCAGCAAATATCCAGAGTACATATCTCAGCTACTGAATATGAAAGAATATATACAACTCAACATCTCTGAACAGAAGTAAAGTCTAGCTAAACAGTCTCAAGACAACATAAAAATAAGATAAGGCCTAACTAAACTAGTCTAGGCAGTGGGGGTGATGTCCTCAGCTAGAGCTGTCCCGTAGAAAGTATCCTCCCAGGCCTCCTCCTCGTCCACTGTAATATTTTCAACAGGTCCAGTCAGGACAGGAGCGAGTACAGTACATCTCAACAGTTCATAGCAGGTTAGAAAATATAATCATGCAGTAAAGTAAGATATAGATACTGAAAAAATGCAGTATGTAAACAGAGAGAGAGAGAACTATAATAGAAATATCTACTATAAGTAAAGAGCTACCAGTGACTAGTGATTTAGAGCACAAAGTCGACATGTGAACGGCTTGATTTGTACATGGCTATACTAAAGAGGCGTACATGGCTATTCTACTTTGGAATTGTTCACATGGCTATTTATATTCCCCCGTACGCCCAATTAATACACAAGAATCCAACCAGGTTATGTTATGATTCTATGTAACAGCCTCCGAAGGGTGGTAAGCCCCCAAAGGGTGATATGCCCCCAAAGGGTGATAAGCCCCCAAAGGGTGATAAGTCCCCTAAGGGTGATATGCCCCGGAAGGGTGATATGCCCCCGAAGGGTGGTATATAGTAGTTCCATAAATGAGATAAGGATTCAAAGAAGACTCTGTGATCATATGGGTATATGTCACAAGTGATCAAAGAACCAAAGAAGCATAGTGATACGCCATGTAAGTGAAACGCACAGAACATAGATTACCCCGATGCTCCCTGAAGGGATAATATCTCAGGAAGGGATCCATATTATACTAATCCGTGTGACCAACGTGACAGTATCAAGTAAAGTAATTTAATGCAAAAAAATAATTCTAAGCATGATATGAAATGATCAGAGAATGTACTCGCCTGTATTCTGAGTGTCCGGATGAAATGTACTGTCCAAGGAGAGGTGTCTGGCTCCTAATCAGAATAACACAAGTCACAACAAGTCTAAAATGATATAATGAAGTCCTACTATGCATTGTAATTGATTCTAGGTCAATCTAGGCCCAAGTCAACTCTTGGTCAACTCTAGAAGTCAAACTAGGTCAACTATGGTCAAACTAAGTCAAACTAGTCTATACTAGTCTAACTAGTCTATTATAAGTCTAACAAGACTACACAAGTCTAATCTAGGCACTAAACTGACACACAGAATAGGCCATAGGCTAAGTGACTAGGCCATAGGCTAATAGGCAATACCATGCCTAAGCCAACCATAAACCACAAGACATTATCTATACCTAAAATAATACACGTATTGATGTGTCTATAATATAGTATGGAAATATACTTAACCTATAGACTAATATATGTATGCCATACAACCATACTTATACATAATATATATATTGATACACACAAATTGATATATTAGGTAGGATACTTATGTATATACAATATGGTAACACACACATAATATAGGATGTACATATAGAGAAAAGGAAGGGAATGGTGTATATGTGTGTGTGTGGGAAGGTCACATGAATGTGTGTGAGCTACAAGTGTATGTGTATAGTGAGACATGGCAGTGGTGGATGTGTGTGTGTCTCATGAATGTGTGGACAGTGTGATGAAAATAGGGCCTGTGTCAATGAAGCAATGGCATGGCAATGTGTGTAGGGAACTAGGCAACCCAAACAGGGTGTAATTACAGGAAACATGGAATGAAGGGTGTGAGTGTCACAGTAGAGTTTACAGGGGACCATTTAGTGGCTTAGGAAAACAATTCATGCTATCAAGAGTACATCCTATTTCAGTTAATAGGTGGAAAGTAAATCCCAGGTTAAAACAGGAATTCAGTGTATTTCATCCTAATGAAAATCTGGAATTTAATCTCAGGTTCAATACTAATGACAGTTATCAACCTATCAAATCCAAACACAATTCGAATTTGCATCATCCAATATTCTAAAAATCAATGAAGCAATACTATGTATGAATTTAACATTCAATGTCAACTAATTGGTTCCAGGAAAGGGAATTTAAATCTCAGTTTTGACAGTTAATCCAAATGAACACAACCTTCATTCAAATCAGTATTAGCAGGAAACAGTTGAATTTCAGTTTTCACATCAACCCAAAATTTAGTTTTTCAAATGCAGAATTGTGTGTGTTCATGAGGGTGATTACTTCTCAGGTTTATGTGTGGACTGTGTAGACATGAGAGACAATGTGAGGGTGATGTCAACTATGTATGTGTGTGTGTGTGGGGGGGGGAGGGTGATGTGGGATGCTTGTGTTGTGTTAGAGTGTCCTGCCATGAAGGGAATGCATATCCAACAGTGTGTGTATTCAGAAATTAGTGAAAGGTGAAGAAATCAGTCACAGTTTGCAATGACAATTTTAAATTCGGCTCAACCTTCAACTAAATTCCTTTCCTAATCTCAGGTTCATTTGAATGCAATCTCAGTTAACATTGTATGGGAAATCTCAGACTTGAGATTCAGTTCAAAGGCAAACTTGAACTTAAAACACAACTTAACATAAACTAATATATACACCCACACACACATTCTCAGATTAATGTATTAGTGAACTAACAATGAATTAAACATGGCAAGGACATTCAAAATTGGTTTGATAATTAGAATCGATGATGGTTTAAAAACAGGAATGAAAACGAACTCAGGAATTCTCAGAAATTTGACATTTCATATTAACCCAATCCATTGACACAAATTCGAAATCTATTTAACAATTTCTCTATCACAATACAAACTAAACTTAAGTAACTAATAATCATGGATGAAATTAAACATGGCAATCAATTACCAAAATTAGCTTAAAACTGGAATTAAAAAAAATTGGATTTCAGTATGATAATCAAGTGTTGGATTTCAGTATGATAATCAAGTGTTCTCAGGTTTTTATATTCAAACCCAATTCAGGTTTTCTGTGTGTACCAACAGTTTATCAGTTTTATCATTTCAATACGAATTCAAAAATCCTAAATCATGTATCATTTTATCAGTAACTAATACACATGTATGGATTAAATATATCAAATTAAACATCATTTTAATGGTTAAAAATTTGGAAAAACTCTAGAATTAACAGAAAAAAACACTGCGTATCAGTCCCACAGAAAACTTCACATTCGAACAATCAAACCACAATAATGTGTTGAAATAGGAGTTGGTAATTCAAACACTAATAGTGTACGTATCCGACATAGTGCCTCGTGTCCACCCTAATATGATACAGTGTCCAAACAAAGGGAAAACCCACATCGAGCACAACACAGACACACACTAATACACAACATCGTGCACGTGTTCGTGCAAGTCTAGGACACGACACAAGTGTCCTAGAGTCTCGTGCTCGTGTCCCTAGGTAGATGAAGTCTCAGGCTAGAGGGTCGATACCCTGTATCGAGTCCTAGGCATGTCCGTGTCCGACGCGAATACCGTACCAGTGGCCTCTTCCCGTGCGGAACAGTGCAGTGTGTGACCAATGCACACACGAATGCGTGTCCGACACGACACGAGGACTCGTGAAACTTGGGAGCCTCATGTCAGTGTCAGCCCCGACCTGTGTGTCGAAATTCCCGTGTCCTAGTGGCGTGTCTAGTGAGTAATTGCCTCCAAGTAGCAGGGCAATGTGCACTGTATCAGAACAACGTGTTCGTGTCCAGATCTCGACACGACACGACACAATGGCCACTTCAGTCCAACAGAAAATGATAAGCGGCAACAAACCCTAAATTTCTATTCAAAAAGTTTCCTAAAATCAGGTCGAAATGTCCTTTGGGACATTTCATCAAACACCTAGGTCTATAGACTGATACGTGTACATTTAGGACACAAAATGGACACAAAACAAAGGTCTAGGCATACTACAGAACCAGAATACCTAGGGCTAGGTCTACATGCAAAGAAATTAGAATTTTAATGGTGTTTATAATGATTACCTGTTGGTGACCAAATACAAGAAAAGCCTCAAATATGAGGTTTTCTCTTGCTAGCAAACTTCTCCAAATTGGTAAGAATCTGAGAAAAATAAATAACAACCGCAAGAACACCTCATTTAAAACCCATTGCAATTTGTTTGAGGGAAAATGGAGCTAAAATAGAATTTCTATGGGTTTTTGAAGATGGAGGCTCACCTCTTTCCAAAGCTTTGTTCTTCCTAAGAGGCTAGCCCTAATTTCTAAGAGGATACTTATAGGGAGGGATTCCCAATGGGTATAGTGGCTGGCCAAGACTTATTAGGGTTAGGGTTTGGCTAGTGGTGTGGGCCTATAGGCTTTTAAGGCTAAGTTATTGATTAAGGTGCAACCACAAGTCATGGCTTATGACTTAAAACCTAACTTGAGTCAAATAACCAAACCATAGGTCAACTATAGTCTAACTAGGGTTACATGACCTAACCAAGTCCAAACACAACTAGGGTTAGCTTCTAGGTTAGGCTACCAAGGTCATTGCTAGTCAAAGTCAACCTAGTCAACCCTCATTCAAACAATTCGAAAATAAATTCTAAAAATTCCCAAAAATTCAAATAAATTATAATAAATCCAAATGATCCTAAAAATGTCAAAAAATACCCTAATCATATGGTTAGGCTCTAGGGTAGGCAGTCTCTACTGTTCACTAGCAAAACACCATAAATCACAAGTCTTGAATTTATATAGTTTAAAAATAATTAAAAATCACTAAAAATCATAATATGAAATAAATATCATTAAATAATAATTATAATTAAAAAATTTCAAAATTACCCTCTTCTGGAAAACTGGGTGGTACAATCCTACCCACCTTATAAAAATTTCGTCCTCGAAATTAAGATGATCGTACCCCTTCTAGGTTAAGCCCCCAGCAATCATAGTCTCAGATACCTATTTAAATCATATAGTTGAAAAGTGTAACCTATGGGGTCATGGCATGTAATATCAGTCTTATACCAACTATGCTACAGTACTAGGTAATCATAAGGAATCAAAGCATACAAGCAAGGGATGCATCAAAATTCTCAAAAAGGAATACTAAGGTCAGGTAAAAACTCACCTCCAGCTAGGTCTGAGAACCAGAACTCCCTCCTGGAAGCAGGACCCTGGTTGGGGCAGGAATATCTGGGCAGTGCTGCACCCAGTGTGCAGCTGAACCACAGAATAGGCACAATCCTAGTCTCTTTCTACAGTTGTTCCACTTGTGTCCAGACTTCTTGCAGTAGGCACAGATAGGCTCTGGCTCAGCTGGCCTCTGCTGGACAGGAGGCTGAACTGGGTATGATAATATAGGCTGGATATATGGGTACTCCTCAAACTCTAGGTAGGACTGGGTACTGCTCCTCGCCCTCTTGGAGCTAGGCTCTCCTCCTAGAAGCACAGAGTCCCGCAGGCGTAGCAACCTCTGGATTTGCTCCCTCATGGCCTTCTCATGAACTCTCTGTGACTCCAACAGCCTCTCTTGGAAATATCCAAACATCTGGGCTGCATCAAGTAACAAACCTCCGGGTGGTACAGTAGGGAGTACCATCCCAAGGGGTAGGGGAAGGCTCTCGGTCTCAGGCAAATCCGCAGCTCTTTCCTGAACGACAGGAGATAAAGGAAGACTCTCTGGCAAGGCTACCACCATCTCCTCAATGACAGGAGGTGCCACCACCCCCTGATCAGATAGAGGGATAACTACCTCCTGAACAGTAGGAGGTGGTGGCACACTCTCAGTAGCTGCAGCTGCTCTCAGGCGACGGGCTCGGGTCATGGGTGCCATACTGAAAGAAAAAGAAAAGAAAATAAAAATAAATCAATCATCAAGGCTGAAAAACTAGTAAATATCAACAAAGGAGAACTAGCTACAAGAATCACTATTTAAAGCCAGGCTATACTATCATTCCTAAGACAAGGGCCTAATCACAAGTCATCAAATCGTCACACTAAGAAAGAACTACATATGCATAAGCTCTATAAAGCTAAAATATCTCTACTCCTAAATTATTTGATGATGGAAACAATTTATAATAACTGGAATGAAGATAGAGACGATATATTTAAGAACCTTTCCAAGATACAATCTGATAATCATATACGTCTGTCCAAAAATCATGATACTCAGAATCCTCGCCACGCTAGTAAGCAAGGCTACGATAAACGGTAGAGTCCATAACAGGAGCATGCACCTCTATAATCATGTCGTCTGGAATTCTCGCTATGCCGACTAGTATAGCTAGTAGAAATTCCAAATCTCATAACCAAGATACGTACATCCGAAGTCAGGTCTCTATGTTTCCGCCACGCCAGCTAATATAGCGGCGATAAACTCTAGGTTCCATAACCAAGTAGACATTTTACCATCCCTGTATTCCCGTCGACATATGTTATAAGAAAAATATCGTAACTCAAGCCATAAAAATTTATCTCGATAGGAAAATCAAATCAACAACGATCCAATAAAATCAAATTCAATAATCAAGGAGTGAGAGCAACAAAACAAGGGAAATGATTCAAATTGAAGTTTAAATAAGATTCTCAAGGGTCATCCCAGGAATCTTTCAAGGAATCCTAACTGTGATTGAGTACCTTCAAAATATATATCCAAATCCTACTGCAGGCTGTAGTGATACTCTTGTTCGAATACCACTACATAAACTCGACCTGCATGGGCCACCACTAAAAACGTGTCATGACCCGCACCCACTGTGAGGGTACGAGAACGTAACAATGCCCAGCCTACGCCGCAGTGTCGGCGGTAGAACGCTATCCTAGGTCAACATACATCTAGCAATATAATACTAAGCAGTAAATAAACTCAATCACAACTAAGGAAAAAGAAAGCACGATATGATATAGAACTCAAGGAAAAACAGAAGATAGAATAGTCTAAGGTAATATCCCAGCAAATATCCAGAGTACATATCTCAGCTACTGAATATGAAATAATATATACAAATCAACATCTCTGAACAGAAGTAAAATCTAGCTAAACAGTCTCAAGACAACATAAAAATAAGATAAGGCCTAACTAAACTAGTCTAGGCAGTGGGGGTGATGTCCTCAGCTAGAGCTGTCCCGTAGAAGGTATCCTCCTAGGCCTCCTCCTCGTCGTCTGTAATATTTTCAACAGGTCCAGTCAGGACAGGAGCGAGTACAGTACATCTCAATAGTTCATAGCAGGTTAGAAAATATAATCATGCAGTAAAGTAAGATATAGATACTGAAAAAATACAGTATATAAATAGAGAGAGAGAACTGTAATAGAAATATCTACTATAAGTAAAGAGCTACTAGTGACTAGTGATTTAGAGCACAAAGTCGACATGTGAACGGCTTAATTTGTACATGGCTATACTAAAGAGGCGTACATGGCTATTCTACTTTAGAATTGTTCACATGGCTATTTATGCTCCCCCGTACCCCCAAAGGGTGATATGCCCCCAAAGGGTGATAAGCCCCCAAAGGGTGATAAGCCCCCGAAGGGTGATATGCCCCCGAAGGATGGTACATAGTAGTCCCATAAATGGGATAATGATTCAAAGAAGATTCTGTGATCATATGGGTATACATCACAAGTGATCAAAGAACCAAAGAAGCATAGTGATACGCCATGTAAGTGAAACGCACAAAACATAGAGTACCCCGATGCTCCCTGAAGGGATAACATCTCAGGGAGGGATCCATATTGTACTAATCCGTGTGACCAACGTGACAGTATCAAGTAAATTAATTTAATGCAGGAAAATAATTCTAAGCAGGATATGAAATGATCAGAGAATGTACTCGCCTGTATTCTGAGTGTCCGGATGAAATGTACTGTCCGGGGAGAGGTATCTGGCTCCTAATCAGAACAGCACAAGTCACAACAAGTCTAAAATAATATAATGAAGTCCTACTATGCATTGTACATGATTCTAGGTCAATCTAGGCCCAAGTCAACTCTTGGTCAACTCTAGAAGTCAAACTAGGTCAACTATGGTCAAACTAAGTCAAAGTAGTCTATACTAGTCTAACTAGTCTATTCTAAGTCTAACAAGACTACACAAGTCTAATCTAGGCCCTAAACTGACACACAGAATAGGCCATAGGCTAAGTGACTAGGCCATAGGCTAATAGGCAATACCATGCCTAAGCCAACCATAAACCATAAGACATTATCTATACCTAAAATAATACACATATTGATGTGTCTATAATATAGTATGAAAATATACATAACCTATAGACTAATATATGTATGCCATACAACCATACTTATACATAATATATATATTGATACACACAAATTGATATATTAGGTAGGATACTTATGTATATACAATATGGTAACACACACATAATATAGGATGTACATATAGTGAAAAGGAAGGGAATGGTGTATATGTGTATGTGTGGAAAGGTCACATGAATGTGTGTGAGCTACAAGTGTATGTGTGTAGTGAGACATGGCAGTGGTGGGTGTGTATGTGTCTCATAAATGTGTGGACAGTGTGAAGAAAACAGGGCCTGTGTCAATGAAGCAATGGCATGGCAGTGTGTGTAGGGAACTAGGCAACCCAAACAGGGTGTAATTACAGGAAACATGGAATGAAGGGTGTGAGTGTCACAGTGGAGTTTACAGAGGACCATTTACTGGCTTAGGAAAACAATTCATGCTATCAAGAGTACATCCTATTTCAGTTAATAGGTGGAAAGTAAATCCCAGGTTAAAACAAGAATTCAGTGTATATCATCCGAATAAAAATCTGGAATTTAATCTCAGGTTCAATACCAATGACAGTTATCAACCTATCAAACCCAAACACAATTCGAATTTGCATCATCCAACATTCTAAAAATCAATAAAGCAATACTATGTATGAATTTAACATTCAAGGTCAACTAATTGGTTCCAGGAAAGGGAATTTAAATCTCAGTTTTGACAGTTAATCCAAATGAACACAACCTTCATTCAAATCAGTATTAGTAGGAAACAGTTGAATTTCAGTTTTCACATCAACCCAAAATTCAGTTTTTCAAATGCAGAATTGTGTGTGTTCATGAGGGTTATTACTTCTCAGGTTTATGTGTGGACTGTGTAGACATGAGAGACAATGTGAGGGTGATGTCAACTATGTATGTGTGTGTGTGGGGGTGATGTAGGATGCTTGTGTTGTGTTAGAGTGTCCTGCCATGAAGGGAATGCATATCCAACAGTGTGTTTATTCAGAAATTAGTGAAAGGTGAAGAAATCAGTCACAGTTTGCAATGACAGTTTTAAATTCGGCTCAACCTACAACTAAATTCCTATCCTAATCTCAGGTTCATTTGAATGCAATCTCAGTTAACATTGTATGGGAAATCTCAGACTTGAGATTCATTTCAAAGGCAAACTTGAACTTAAAAAACAACTTAACATAAACTAATATATAAACCCCCACACACATTCTCAGATTAATGTATTAGTGAACTAACAATGAATTAAACATGGCAAGGACATTCAAAATTGGTTTGAATATTGGAATCGATGATGGTTTAAAAACAGGAATGAAAACGAACTCAGAAATTCTCAGAAATTTGACATTTCATATTAACCCAATCCATTGACGCAAATTCAAAATCTATTTAACAATTTCTCTAACACAATACAAACTAAACTTAAGTAACTAACAATCATGGATGAAATAAACATGGCAATCAATCACCAAAATTAGCTTAAAACTGGAATTAAAAAAAAGTAGGATTTCAGTATGATAATCAAGTGTTCTCAGGTTTTTATATTCAAACCCAATTTAGGTTATTTGTGTGTACCAACAGTTTATCAGTTTTATCATTTCAATGCGAATTCGAGAATCCTAAATCATGTATCATCTTATCAGTAACTAATACACATGTATGGATTAAACATATCAAATTAAATATCATTTTAATGGTTAAAAATTTGGAAAAACTCTGGAATTAACATAATAAAACACTGCGTATCAGTCCCACAAAAAACTTCACATTCGAACAATCAAACCACAATAATGTGTTGAAATAAGAGTTGATAATTCAAACACTAATAGTGTACGTGTCCAACATAGAGCCTCGTGTCCACCATAATATGATACAGTGTCCAAACAAAGAGAAAACCCACATCGAGCACAACACAGACACACACTAATACACAGCATCGTGCACGTGTTCGTGCAAGTCTAGGACACGACACAAGTGTCCTAGAGTCTCGTGCTCGTGTCCCTAGGTAGATGAAGTCTCAGGCTAGAGGGTCGATACCCTGTATCGAGTCCTAGGCGTGTCCGTGTCCGACGCGAATATCGTATCAGTGGCCTCTTCCCGCACGGAACAGTATAGTGTGTGACCAATGCACACACGAATGCGTGTCCGACACGACACGAGGACTCGTGAAACTTGTGGAGCCTCGTGTCAGTGTCAGCCTCGACCTGTGTGTCAAAATTCCCGTATCCTAATGGCGTGTCTAGTGAGTAATTGCCTTCAAGTAGCAGGACAATGTGCACTGTGTCAGAACAGCGTGTTCGTGTCCAGATCTCGACATGACACGACACAATGGCCACTTCATTCCAACAAAAAATGATAAGCGACAACAAATCCTAAATTTCTATTCAAAAAGTTTCCTAAAATCAGGTCGAAATATCCTTTGGGACATTTCATCAAACACCTAGGTCTATAGACTGATACGTGTACATTTAGGACACGAAATGGACACAAAACCAAGGTCTAGGCATACTACAGAACCAGGACACCTAGGGCTAGGTCTACATGCAAAGAAACTAGAATTTTAATGGTGTTTATAATGATTTACCTGTTGGTGACCAAATACAAGAAAAGCCTCAAATGGGAGGTTTCCTCTTGCTAGCAAACTTCTCCAAATTGGTAAGAATTTAAGAAAAATAAATAACAACAGCAAGAACACCTTATTTAAAATCCATTGCAATTTGTTTGAGGGAAAATGGAGCTAAAATGGAATTTCTATGGGTTTTTGAAGATGGAGGCTCACCTCTTTCCAAAGCTTTGTTCTTCCTAAGAGGCTAGCCCTAATTTCTAAGAGGATACTTATAGGGAGGGATTCCCAATGGGTGTAGTGGCTGGCCAAGACTTGTTAGGGTTAGGGTTTGGCTAGTGGTGTGGGCCTATGGGCTTTTAAGGCTAAGTTATTGATTAAGGTGCAACCACAAGTCATGGCTTATGACTTCAATCCTAACTTGAGTCAAATAACCAAACCATAGGTCAACTCTAGTCTAAATAGGGTTACATGACCTAACCAAGTCCAAACACAACTAGGGTTAGCTTCTAGGTTAGCCTACCAAGGTCATTGCTGGTCAAAGTCAACCAAGTCAACCCCCATTCAAACCATTCCAAAATAAATTCTAAAAATTCCCAAAAATTCAAATAAATTATAATAAATCCAAATGATCCTAAAAATGTCAAAAATACCCTAATCACATGGCTAGGCTCGAGGGTAGGCAGTCTCTACTATTCACTAGCAAAATACCATAAATCACAAGTCATGAATTTAAATAGTTTAAAAATAATTAAAAATCACTAAAAATCATAATATAAAATAAATATCATTAAATAATAATTATAATTACAAAATTTCAAAATTACCCTCTTCTGGAAAATTGGGAGTTATAATACCGCTTTATATTTCGTTCCTATAATGGATATATGTGCAATAGGATAGGGTTATGGGTATGTTATAGAAATAGGTAAATGACTAAGGGTGTGGGTCTAAGGTAGGATATGATATGGTATATCATGTATGTATGATATACCATGGGGTAACTGTAACAGTATACTGAAAAGCAATGCTTTGAGTATAAGTGGAAGATTGTTAGGGTTATATAATTTGTAACACTATACTGAAAAACAATGCTTTGAGTATAAGTGGGAGATTGTTAGGGTTATGTACTAAAAGTATCACTTTTGTAGTAACCTTATTTCCTTAAATTTTGAATGAGAATTATATGGGCAAATGTTTGCATATTGTATTTGCTGCAAGTGTTAATGCAAATGTCTAATATTCTATATTGTAGATAATATGGTGTGTGATGTCACACAGAAGATCATATTATCAGTTCCCTATGGAGTATATAAATATTTCACAACCTAGATGAACTTGGACAATCTATTGGAAATGTTGTAGTGTAATCCGATATTAGTCTATCTTGACTATAGGTTTACACTAGTACACTTTGTGTGTATTAAATAGGACCATTTGAGGTTGTTCTCTTTGTACTGACTACATAAGAGAACAAATACCTCTGTTATTATGGATGCTTGTGCTCTTAATCTGGATATAATAACAGACATGTATATACAGTGTGTATTACTCAGACTCATAAAAGAGTGAGATTCATTATAGGTCAACAACCTCTATGAATTGGGTAATAACATTGTATGTATGATGGACTGTTGATTATAAACGGAATTCATGTCCTGATACATCAGGTTGATGATGTCCCCTTAAGGAGCTCATAAGGATTGTCATGTAAACCCTACAGGTGGATTATATCCGACATGACTAATAAAGTTGAGCGGTACTACTTAAGGATAAAAGGTGTCGAATCAATATAGTTATCAGTAACTTAATTTAATCGACGGACTTTTGATATCTTAACATAGGGAGCCAAACGAGCATATAATAAAAGGTGCCCATAAACATAATTTTGGATTATGGAGGTAGTGCAACAATGGCTCATTAGTGGACCGAGCTATTGTTAATGGGCCTGGATTGTGTGTTCGAGTTGAACACAGGATATCTAGATCCATTAAGATGCCTAACCCTAATTTCTCCTCATGGTCCCTGCCGTAGCCTATATATATCCTCTCTTCTCTGGCCGCCAAACTACTGATCAGAAATTTGAAGCTTTCTCTAAATTTGTGATTCATGTAAGGAGAGAAAGAGAGGGCTGTCAAGGAGAAAAAGGTTGGAAGATCGTCGCCCACACTACGTACAACTCGAGGAAGGAATACGTGCAGAAGATCTTGGGATCGTCCGCTCGAGATTGCCAGGAATTACTTGTCTTCTTTCTGCCGCAGGTATAATTCGTGAACCCTAGTTTCCGCCTATGAAGGGTTAGAAAACTCATTAAATCTGTTTAACTTTCTATCAATCAATACGCACACCAAAGTAAGGGTCCTGGGAATCCCCAGTTCCATCAGTAATATGGTATGGTACAATGGTACATGTATTAATAAATGGGTATATAATATAAAGGGTAAAAGTTAAAGTATTGAATGATATGAGTCTATATGTACACATGGTACCTAATATCCCTATTTATATAAGTGTATTGCCTAGAAACTTAAGAGTAACTAGTTTTGGCTGGTGTAGACTAGTTTGATCCTATAAGTCAATCTTTTAGGTAAATTGGCACAGTTAGACCTAGTTAAGTAGATATGACCTAATTTGACTTCCATGACCTAGAATTGACGAAGAAACAACACTTCAGTTTATATAATTAATGTATATCACACTAAAACACCTTTTGACAATTATATTTCATATTTAGGTCACTTGGAGTCCGGTTCACACTGATTCTTGTTTACAGCTCAAGATCATAGGCAAGTGCATTCCATGATCTCCTTCATTCCCTGATAGTTTCTCTATTTCATTGATTTAGATATGTGCTCCTTGTTTATTGACACATTAGATACTCGTGATTAGTATTTGTGGATTTTATATATGTTCATAATATTTTTAATTTCTATGTCTATCGTGATTACCGAGTTTATCATACTTGTCTTGTTACATATTTCATGTTGTGACTTGAGTCCGCGATTACTACCCAAACGAAGGAAATATCTTAGTACATATGTGATCAAACCTAATAGTCCGTGATCATTGTAGTTCGTGATAAACCATGGATAATATAGACCATGGCTAATAGTTGGATCATGCACAGCCTATCACATATGGAACGGAGCATTTCCAAAACACTTAGTAGCAGTTAGTATATTTCCTCATATGTAATCCATTACTTATTTCATGCTTACCTTGCTTACTGCCTATTTTCTATTTACTGCTCCATACTTCATGATTACCATGTTTATTGTAACTCCATATTTATATTCATTATTATATAAATTCTAATATGTTATGAATAGTTATCACATTTGTACTTGTTCTAATCCTAACTGGATATTTTTTCAGTTGACGAGATCGAGGATATGTGTCCTACTCATTACGATGCTTAGAAAACCCAAGGAGTAGATACCCCGACAAAGAAGCTTAGTTTTCTTAGATGGATGCAGGTTAGGTAGTGTCATGCCCTAGTTCCAAAATATATAGGAACCCAAGTCATGAGCATGCCAGCTGTACGGCCAGAATAAGTATTCCCAATTCAATGGACTTATCCTAATCATAATACGTTGTATCCTATAACTACAATACAGCAGTCACACTTAGACGCTCTCCTAACACATCTAATCCAAACATACAACAACACAAACATGTATAATAGAAAATAAAATTAGATCACAGTGGCACGGTATCTTGCCTGGAATCTCTAAGAAAGTGTAGACTATCGGTCCGACTCCAATTTTTGCAGTCACGAACTCCTATAAATAATATTACTACATAATAATACTCATACGGACATTATCACCATAATTTACATACAATTATAATATATAAAACCCTCTATTCTAAATACTAGTCATTTACTATAAACTATTCATAGTAAACCTTTTAGATATAACATAAAATTACACAAAATTATATATTATTCTACTTCAATTCTGAATAAATAGCTATTCAATTCTAGAAATATGGTTTATAATCCAAAATTGGAGAAAAACAAGATTGGTAAAGTTCCATGATCATCTAGCCATAATATCATTAAGTAAATGTCCAATTTGGAACTCTTCCTAATCATCAATAAATACAAAATTAATTCTAAAATAAATCATTATTTGTCAACTAATATTGATCATAATTTAGGGAGCAAAGATTTATGCCATGAATGATCATAGGATTATTTGGAATGAAAAGTTGAAGATTTCGACGATCCGAAATTATGATAACCTAGTTCTTCGATGATGTTAGAATATATATATATATATAAAACAAAAATATATGAAAAAATAATTCAAGGGGATTGTAGATAATCGAAATATGAACGTTTTTAAATAGGGTCTTGATGGTAAAAGTCAGTTTAATTAAATCAAAACTCGTATATACCAAACAGTGTCTATTTTGGACACACTTTGCCAAAATGTGTGCCCCGAGTAAATCAAACATAATTTCAACATAAAAAATTGTGGGAAGGTATTAGACACATATAGGAATCCAATGCTTTTGGTTTTGTGAAGTTTCAATCTCTAGAAGTCACATAATCGTGTTTACAAGGTGATGTACCTGTTGTATTTTTTTGGAAAGCTTGCACGGCCTGACTTGTGGGTTGTTCCCGATTTGTACAGGTTGTGCTAGGTTACGGGGATCCTTGGGACGGTGGAGGGGTGTCTTGGCTACATCGTGGCTGAGGTGTTTGGCCTTGGGTGGCTTTGTAAAGGGTTAGAATAACATCGTAAAGAGGCAGAGGCAGCAGCAGTAGTCGGCTATAATCGGGGTCGGGTTAGGGTTTTGTTGGAGAGGGTTTACGGGTAGAGGTAGGTTTTATATATAGGGTTTGCTAGGGGTCGGGTATGGGATGTTTAAGCGCGGGTTTGGGTGAGTTTCAATAGGTTTTGGAGTCCAATTGGGTAGTGGATTAGGTACATGCATCTCGAGTTTCCTAATTTGGGAAATATTTGTTTGTAGAGTTTCCTTGTTAGGTTTAACCCAAATAAATACTTAATAAATGAGAAATAAATATCTAGGATGGCGCACTACATGGGGATGACCCTAACAAGTCCTCTACAAGTTGTTAGATAAGTTTTGGTTCAAGAAAAAATTACCCGATTTGGAAATACGCTCTAAAAGTCTATTTAAGGGGTCTTATGTGCCATTTGAATTTAAATAGCACATGGGGCCTCGATTGGGTGGGACACCTTAGGCATTTGTATAGTAGGCTAAAAAATAGTCGAAATCATATATTGGGTCATTTATGTTGGATCGATATCGATTCCTGAAATCAAGTTGGAATTTACGACAAGTTTTACGGTAGATAACTTCTTGTCCTAAATTGACCCCAAAGTTGTGCGAAACAAATAGAATACTAGAAGACATATTTGATAGGAAATGATATACAAAATCAAAGATAAACATGTCTAGGTCAAAACTCATGAAGGAAGTTTCAAGAGTTTGACATTTTTTGTGGTCCAAAAATCAAAAAGAGTATTTTTATGATCATAAATAAAAGTAATATATATATATATATATATATATATATATATATATATATATATATATATATATAATAACCATTATAACTCAAATGAATATATAAAGTATATTTAAAATATATGGAAAAAAATTCAGAGGTCTTACATCCTTTCCACCTTAAAAATTTTCGTCCTCGAAATTAAGCACACACTAATATAAAGCAACCAATAATAACTAATTAAAGATGACATACCTAATCCCATAAAAAGAAAAGGAAAACGCTCCCTAATCGCATCATCGGTCTCCCAAGTCGACTCGCCTGGTGCATGATGCCTCCATACGACACGAACTAAAGGAATGGTATGGCCCCGCAAGACTTTCTCTCGACGGTCCAAAATCTCCATGGGCTGCTTTTCGTAAGGCAGGCTCGGTCCCACCGTAATCTCGTAATGGTCCAGAACGTGACTAGGATCTGACACGTACCTCCTCAGCGGAGATACATGAAACACGTCATGAACTCCTTCCGAGGTCTGTGGTAATGCAAGTCTGTACGCGACTTCTCCAACTCTCTCTAGCACGTCGAATGGTCCGATGTACCTCGGACTAAGATTTCCTCTTCCTACGAATCTAATGGTCCCTCTAGTAGGAGAAATATTCAAAAATACATGATATCCTGGTTGAAACTCCAATGGTCGCCGATGACTGTCTGCCCAATGCTTCTTTTGACCTTATGCCACTCGCAAATGTCCTTTAATTTGCTTCACCTTTTCCTCAGTATGCACCACTAACTCCGGTCCCAATATCTATCATTCACCAACATCACTCCAACACACTATAGAATGACACTTCCTTCCATACAAAGCTTCAAATGGTGCCATCTGGATACTCGCCTGGTAACTGGAATTATAAAAAAACTCTACCCGATGGAGATGATCCCCTCATGAACCTCCAAAGTCGACCATGCATGCTCTCAACATATCCTTCAAGGTCTGTATGGTATGCTCTGACTGTTCGTCTATCTGCGGATGATATGATGTACTGAACTTCAACCTCGTACCAAGACTCTCTTATATGCTCCTCCAAAAATGTGAAATAAACTGCGAGTCCCTGTCAGACACAATACTAACCAGCACTCTGTGTAGTCGCACGATCTACTTCATATCCATCACTGCTAACACCTCTGTAGCCCACTTTGAAAGGCAAGAAATAGGCTGCCTTTATGAGCTGATCTACTATAACCCAAACTACATCTCTGCCACTCGGGCTTCTCGAAAATCCTACCACAAAATCTATCGTAATATGCTCTTATTTCTACTCCAGAATGGGTAATAGCTGGAGCAATCCTGCTGACCTCTGATGTTCAGTCTTAATTTGCTGACACACCAAACACTTTTCTACAAATCGAGCTATCTCCTACTTCATTCCATGCTACCAATAGTGCTGCTTCAAATCTCTATATATTTTCGTTCCTTTTAGATAAATAGAATATGGTGAACTGTGTGCCTCGGTTATCAACTCCTGCTGAATCATCTCATTTGAAACTAGAGGCGATCCCCACACCTCAAGGTACCATCCTCATGAATATGCAATCCAGTTTGTATACCGGCCTCAGTCCTCTGTCGAAGTCTCTGAAATCTCACATCCGTCGGCAGTGCGGCCATGATCCTCTCGACCAATAACGACTATACCTGAAGATTTGTCAATTGCCCATCTACTCATAGCAGTATAACTTCGATCCCCAATTTCTGTAGATCCTCTAATAATTGTGGTTGGGTAGTCAAGAAAAATGACATAGATCTCCTACTCAAAGCATCTACTACTACATTCACCCTCCCCGGATGGTACTGTAAGTCAATCTCGAAATCCTTTATCAATTCCAACCATCTTCTTTGCCTCATATTTAAGTCCTTCTGAGTGAAAACATACTTTAAACTATTATGATCTGTAAAGACCTCCACTCACTTCCCATATACATAATGCCTCCAAAGATTTAATTCAAAGATCACTGCGGCAAGCTCCAAGTCGTGAGTAGGATAATTTTTCTTATGAGTCCTCAATTGCCTGGAAGCATAAGCTACAATGTTCCCATGATTCATCAATACAAATCCTAATCCTTTTCCAGAAGCGTCGTTGTAGATCACAACCCGGAGCATTGTTATAGATCATGAACCCTCCGGGGCTAGATGGAATCGTTAAGATTGGTACAGCTGTCAGGCGCTTCTTCAACTCATCAAATGTCGTCTGGCACTTCTTAGTCCACACGAACTCTTGCTCTTTGTGGGTCAACTGAGTCATCGATTTTGCAATCCACGTAAAGTTCTCGATAAACCTCCGGTAATACCCGACAAGCCCAAGAAAACTTCTCACCTCAAAGGTGTTGGTCGGAACAGGCCACATCTCTGCTACAGTTATCTTGGCTGGATCCACAGAAATGCCTTCTCCTGAGGCAGCGTGCCCAAGAAAAGAAACACAATCTAAAATGAACTTGTATTTGCTTAATTTGGCATAGATCCTCTCGTTCCTCGGTGTCTCCAAAATAATACTGCTCGTGCTCCTCCCGGCTCTTCGAGTACACCAAAATGTCATCAATAAAAACAACCACAAACTGATCCAAATATTGATGGAATACCCTATTCGTCAAATTCATGAATACTGTTGGTGTATTCGTCAATCTGAAAGGCATCACTAAGAACTCATAATGACCATAACGAGTCCAGAAGGCCGTCTTCGGAATGTCTTCCCTACGCACATTCTCTTAGTGATATCCCCCCATAGTGATGCACTCAGTAGAATGAAGCCCTTGGTGTGCAACTCTTCCAACTGAACCTACATCTCGTCCAACTCCTTTTTCGCCAATCGGTACACATCAGAAGAAACTGGTGCTACTCCTGGCACCAACTCAATACTAAACTCCACTGGTCTGTCAGGGAGTAGACCTGGCAAGTTCTCCGGGAATACATCCATGAACTCCTTAAAAATAGGCGGCAGTGGTACTACCTCCATGGACATAAAAGCTTCAACTGCTTGTCCTACTCCTTTCTCGATGGTCCCTCACATAAACTCAAACTCGGGACGGCCTGGCGGTCTGAAGATAACACTCCCTCTATGGCAATCTAACATAGCATGATACTGCCTCAACCAGTCCATCCGCAATACTATATCTAAACTCGGCATTGGAAATACTAAAAATCACGCTCTCAACTCTCTCCTACATACTACAATCGAACAAATTCTACTGGTACTAGTAGCCGACACAATACCTCCCCCCGTAAGAATCTTTCAAGTTTTAGGCAAGGGTGAGGTCGCTGCTCTATGCATTGCTACAAAGCTACTAGATATGAAAGACAAAGTGGCCCGTGAATCCAATTGTGCAGTAGTAGGTATAGATGCTACTAAGATAGTACATGTAATCGCCATGCCTTCAGGTTCCTTTGTAACTAGTGCCATAACACAAGCCTGGCCAACTCACCGTCCTCCATCCTGCTATTTTGCCCTACCATACTCGATCTCCTATGGTGGTAAAGGTAGTCCTCTCGGTGGTCCTTCTGGTGTTACAGTTTCCTGAGCAGGCAATCTCGGTCCTGCTGGTGCTGGTAGTGTTGGCCTCAGGGTTGTCTGCTACTGGGACACTCCATAACACGATGTTGGTCAGATCCACATCGCAAGCAATGCCCAAGTCTTCTTCGACAATCTCGCTGAACGTGTCCCTTCCTGCCACAGTGATGACAAGTCGGGAGCTCCATCGCTGGATAGGGTATTGCTCTGCTGATAAAATCCTCCTGGACATCAGATGGGTCCTCTTGACTGTCCCTTGGTCGGAACAATCACAGTAGTAGGGTACTTCGGAAGTACATGGTCCTTATTGATAGCCTCCTAGAGACGGGCTTCTGCTAACACCTTAGCGTACAAAACTCTAGACAATATAGTAGTATATCGCTGAAGCTTCTTTGTCAACCCATGGTGAAATCTCTTCGCCTTCTCCAAGTCGTTCGGTATTAGGGCGGTACCGAAATGATAAAGGCGACTGAACTCTGCGTCATACTCGTCTATGATCATATTCCCATGCTTGAGGTGGAGGAACTGTTCGTAAAGATTGTCTCGAACTACAGCGGGGAAGTACTTTTCTTTGAAATACTCTAAGAACTGTTCCCAAGTCTGGTCTCTGCCGATGTCTCACTCGATCGACTCCCATCAGTAATGTAATTTCTTTCTAGCTGCATCCAAACGACTGTCATCCATAAATCCTCAGGTAGCTGCGAAGCGCCAAGAAGCTTCTGGGTGCTGATTATCCATGTAATGACTTTCTCTATTGTCTCTTTGCCCTCAAATGGCTTCAGGTTCATCTATCGATGGCCACGAATAATGCCTACCATCGGAGCGAGTGCTGGTATAGGTACTGATGTAGGGGCTAGTGCTTCCAACCTCTCTACTACCATCATCAAGCTCTACCTCATAGCCTCGGTCTGCTGTATCTGCTGCTGCATCATTGTCTGGAAGAGTTTGAACATCTGGGCCTGGCCATCGGACTGGGGTATCTATGACATGTTTCTATAGGGCTGCTGCAGGAACACTCCATATAGCATTTGATTCGGGAATAGAGGTGGTGGTGGCAACAAATCCTCCTGCTGTATCTGAGTCTGTGAGGTCTGGCCCTCGTGATGAGTCATAGTCAGTAGCATGAACCCAGTTGGAGTCGTCAGATTGGCTGAAATACCTCCAGAAGTCCGGTTCCCAAGAGTCACTAGGGTCCTATCATCGCTAGGACTGGTATCGTTGGTCTGGTTGACTTCGAAAACCATGCGTCCACTACGCAAATGCATCTTACTGCAATATAAAAATCTCATGAGAGGATTACGGAATCAAGCGGTATGTATAAATAAGATAATATGAATTTGGAATTCACAGGCGACAACTTAGCAAGTGGATGAGATTCCTTAAGATTCCAAAATTCAAATTTACAGGCTTGTATTGGTGATTTAGATAGCCAAAACGACAAACTGACCTTCTGTCACGACCCGTACTCGCTTTTTCGGATACGAGACGTATCCAAGCCAGCCTACGTCGCAGAGTCAGCGGTAGAACGCTGCCAAGCCCGTAAGAAATAATAGCTCAAAATAAACTTTATTGCTCATTCATATTTCTAAATTTATTACAACATTTACAATATTTTAAAAATTAGGAAAAATACAAAGTTCTCACAATTAATGAAAATGATACAGCTACTATCTATTTCTAGGTTTCTGTCTACAAGTAAACCTGTATCTCCCAAAGCTAAGTGAAGCCCAGCTAACCTAAAAATTGTTGGTTTTCAGTTAGGAATAGAACGAGTATAATCTCATAACAGAATCAATAAATGACGAAATCCATAAATCTGTAATAATACTGAGATACATGATAAGGGATAAATAGGAATCATGGTAGGAATCATACGAGTAAAATCAGGAAGACAAGGTACACAAGACAAGCAATGACAAGAAAACTGTAATGTAATAAGACTATATCTAACATGTGATTTTGAAATACACTTTCGACATGTAAACGGCTAAGGAGTAAATTCGGCACCCTGCATGTGTCGTGTGCAACTGCTATCAGGCAAGAATAGATATTTTGGGGATATTTTTGGGTATGTTTACATGTCTACTAATGTACTTCTCCGCCTGACTAGTACCCGTGGATTCAAACAGGTCACGAACACGGAAAAATATTAGTCACGAACAACATGCAAGAATCCATAACTACTATCTCGTGTGACAAGCGTGTCAAGAATCAATACGATATCAATGTAAAATAATATTAAATACAAGAAGTATATAGATAATCAAATACAAAAATTATCAGAGATGTACTCGCCTGAGGTCCTATGCTGGTGAAACCGATAATACTATACCACTCAATGAGCCACAATCAGTCAACACATGCAGAAGTCTCCGGATGCTGAAATAAACTTTACCTATATTTTTAGAATAGTCAAATTAGCTAGGATTTCCTGTCCTTAAGCCAAATTCTGGACACATGGGCAAAATGGTAATTTTGGGTCAAAACGATGTCCGTCGTTGGACCCGCTTTGCACCGAAAAGCGTGCCAAAGTCTATGCTCTCTAAAGTCGTTAAACTATATGTCAACAGGTCCGATTTTTCGATAAGAACTCAATTGTATGTCCAAAGTTTGATTCTGGCGGGCCGTGCACAAAATTGTCCGTTGAATCATAACGTGGGGCCCGCAAAATGGGGATCCGATCAACTGTCTCAGAATTGGACCAAACTTGGTATACAGGACCAAAAAAATGATACGTTCCTGCTGGCGTAAGTTTCGTCTCGATCTGATGAACGTGCACAAAGTAATTGGTAAATTTGCATAAAGGCCGATACGGTAAATTTCGAAGGATAGGCATCAAATTCATCGTGCACACGCAACCAATTTGAATTCCGTCAAAGCCTACACGTCCATGAAGTCGATACCCACCATTCGATGCTTTCAGTTCGCGACCACGTCGCCTGGATTGGCGGGACGTACGTCGTATCGAAGGAATTTTTATGTTTTGAAAATAGGTTTTTGGTAAACTTTGGAATCCAATTTCTCGGTGCATAGTCGATGAAATCGACTCTTGTGAATTGGATTGTGGAGCCCTACATGTTGTCTATAAATGTGTTCAAGTGGAATTTCTAAACGGTTACTGGATCGATCGCAATAGATCTTCGAATGTGGGTTCATGGACTGTTTCGTGTCCTGTTTCCAAACAGGTTTTTACTCGACTTTGAGACGATTTTATTACGACCCGCACCCACTGTGAGGGTATGAGAACGTAGCAATGCCCAGCCTACGCCGCAGTGTCGGCGGTAGATTGCTGTCCTAGGTCACAACATCTAACAATATAAGGTAACCGAACAGTATATACACTCCGAATGGAGGTGACATAACAGAACAATCTCAATCACATCTAAGGCAGATAAAGATTAGTAAAGGTAGATAGAGAGATCAAAAGCACAATGTAACACAATTAAGAGAGAGAAAATCTAAGTGTCTAAGATAACAACTCAAAAACATCCAGCTCAATACAAGTCTCTAAATATATACAACATCTCAGAAGAACAACTGAAAGTCAAATAACAATGCTGAAAGAAAACTAAAGTGTCACGACCCGTACCCACCGGGAGGGTACGAGTACGTAACAGCGCCCAGTCTACGCCACAGTGTCGGCGGTAGAACGCTGTTCTAGGTCATGAACTATAACTACATAACATGAATATACTCTCCAAAAGGAGGCCAACACAGAGGCGCAACTCAATCACAATCTAAGGCAGAATGTCGCACGATGGAAATAGATAAGAAATCCTCAATTGAGGTAAAGCAGAAATAAATAACAAGTCTCAACATCTATAAAATATACAACTCTAAAAATAAAGATAACAGTTTAAACATGAAAAGAGAGGACAGTCTAAGCTATCTACACTATACAAGGTATCATCCTGAGCAGCTGCCTGAACCTCCCCAGGGGTCCAGGTCGCGAGTGTCAACTAGGCAAACTCCAAGTAAGGGTGCAGGGTTCCTCATCATCCTCTGTAAAATTTTCAACAGGTCCAGTCAGGACGGGAGCGAGCACAAAACATCTCACGCAGTTCATATCATGTTAGGAAATATAAAGCATGCAATAGAGTAAGGTACATGAAACGCTGAAAGAAAGAAGTATATGAAAAACAGTAGAGATTTGATAACAGGAAATATCTAAATATGATAAGTAAGAACTGTAAGCCTACTGTGATTTAGAGTACAATAAATGGTCTAGGAAAATGCAATGGTAACTCCATTGTACGTGGGTGTACAATAGACATATACAATAATTATACAATCTTATACAATAAGATTTGATTACATAACCAATTCTACTCCCCCTCCCCAATCAATACACAAGGATCCACTCTAGTTACGTTATCTTGCACAATAGTGTACAATGTTGTACAATAGATGTACAATATTATACAATAGATGTACAATATTATACAATAGTTGTACAATGTTATACAATAGTGTACAATGGTCTATCCCTGGGACTCATGTGATACTGAGAGTACAATATGCACAAGGAGTATACAAGGATATAGGTATTCAATAAATACTATATGGAAGTGAAACGCACATCACAATATGTATCTAGTGAATACAAGGTGATAGCATCCCAAAAAGAAGATCCGTATAGTACAAATCCGTGATAACAACATGTCAGCATCAAGTACAGTAATCTAGAGCAAGAATGTAAATCCAGACAAGTATGAAACGGTCAGAGAATGTACTCGCCTGATAACTGAATGTCTGAAGAGGGTGTACTGCCTGAGGAGAGGTGTCTGTCTCCTAATCAGAGAAACACAAGTTACAACATGTCTAAAATAAGGAAATAGACTGCTACAATGCATCTACATGCTGTCTAGGTCAAACTAGGCTAAAGTCAACACTTGGTCAACTCTAGTCAACTATCTAGTCAAAGCTAGGTCAACTGGGTCAATATAGACTCAATGAAGTCTCACTAGGCCTAACCAGTCTACCCTAGCTAGTACACACCATACAAATCCAAGGCTATACAAGCCAAAAACAAGTCACATATCAAGATACATCATATTCATGCATATTCAATATTATATATATATATATATATATATATATATATATATATATATATATATAAGAGATGTATGCGGCCCAAGTGGTCAGAGTTCGAGCCCCAGTGGAGGCGAGTTCGCAACAATTACCCATTCTTCAAAAAAATATATATAAGAGAAAAGAACTAACATGTAAAGCTATGTGTGTGTGTGAACATGGAGGTGTATATGAAAAGAGAAATCAACACTAGTTATGAGTTTACACTACACATGACACAAAGCTAACCCATCTATATTACACATGTATTATACTTAACATGCATGGCTACAAGTATACATCTATATACATTAGAGTAGAGACTATTTAAGTTATAACTAACATGCATCTATACTTTACATAAATCTATATATATTATTGCAATCATTTAGAGAAGGGTTACATGGCATGGTGGTTGATATAGAGTGGGGTGTCCTTGTGCAGAGGATGAAGTTCATTCTCATTTTAGTTCCACATTTACATATAAACTAAAGTGAGCTATCCCATAAACTGGTGTAACTAACCACATAAAATGAACCATGTTATCTGAAATATGCCATTAAGCCAACATCCCATATGCATACAGCTCATGCAATACCTAATACTGAAATTAACTAACATTTTGAATTAAGGGGTTGAAGGTTAATATTACATTCATAGACATTCCACTCTATTGAAAACTGAAATTGGCTTGGCAATAGGAAAAGGAAGGTATATATGCTTACATGGACAGTTCAGTGTTCGAACAACCTAAAATGAACTAACATTCAATCTAAATATCAGCTATGCATTGGTTCTATGTCTACATATGAAATCTAATATTACATTTACAATATTTATACATTATGCATTCATATCATCATTACATATATACCTTGTATTTATATCTAGCATTCATTATATACTTTCATGCATGCATTGTATATCATTCTTTCATTCATGCATTTATGCATTGCTTACATATATTACATTAATTGCATTCCTGCATGCTTGCATTCAACCATATATATACATTAATATAAAGAGGATATATATCATATATATATCATTTCATTCATCTAACATATCATGCATTACATACTCTATATTCATTTAATATCCATACTATATAGGCTCATAGGTTACACAAAATGCATATATCATATAGTCACTCTTTTACTTAAAACCAATACTGTACCAATTGGGCATTCACTAAATTCTAGGATTAAAGTATGTTGTAGTACTTCATGTTAGCTTTTCGAAACTTCAAACGGATCACATTTTCGTGTCAGAAAGCTCCCGAAATCGCAAAAATACCGAAACGCGTTCGTCTTTCGTACAGCTGACACTCAAATAATTCTACAGAAAGTTACAGAAAGAATTTGGCTTATTAAAATATATATTTGGAAATCTAACTTCGATACGGTTCTTTTTAAAAAACAGGAGATAAATCGGAGTTTTAAGCTAAAAGTTATGACATTTCTAAGTTTCTATTGCTATTAAAAAAGTGGATAAAAATTATGACAAATTTGGGTAGTTTGAGACAAAAGAACACAAGTATATAACATAATATATCAAGAACTCACTCTCTACACTTATATATATATATATATATATATATATATATATATATATGAGACACTATAGAACACATCTCCAATACAAAAATATGAGATTAAACATGTAATAATTCATTCATACATAACAACAACACATAGTGTGTCCAAATTTGGGGTTTTCCCACATGGACACAACCACAACACAAAGTACACTCCTATGACCTCCAAATGGACACGAAATGGACACAAATGGAGATACAACCAAGGGGGTCATTCTTATGGATTCAAAATAGACCTATATGCATGAGGAAATGAAAAGGAGAAGGGATTTATACCTCCCGGTAGATCGAATCGAAGAAAAGCCTTCCCGGAGTGACACCGACACGTAGAGATTCCAAAAGGATACGAACGAGCTCCGAATCCTCCAAAACTTGGGTAGCTTCCTCCTTGGCTAGAATGGAGAAGGAAAGAAGAAGATTTGGTGGCAAAATGGAAGGATTTGGTGGAGAAATTGCTAGGGATTGCTCTCTAGAAATTTGGGGAAGAACAAGAGAGAGTGTGTATGAGAAAAATGAAATGAACTTGAGCCTATCCTCTCCCAAAGTGGCTGGCCATATGGGGCTATTTAAACTATTATGGTAAGGTCCAAAATGCCCCCACTAACCTATTCTATTAGTATTAGGAAAGGGCTAATTGGTTTGGGCTAAATTAGTCATTCTAAAGTCTCTAATCACACTAACCTTATCCATAATAATTAGTCTAACCTCTAACTAAAATATTTCTATCATGTGGGCCATGGCTAACTAATGTGTGGATCCACTAAAGTCAACACTACCCCCGGGTCCCCGTTTCAAGTCGGATTGAGCTGAAATTCGAACCCGACTCAAATAACCCCAAAACAATATCATAAATAATAAAATAAATTTCAAAAATATTTCAAAAATATAAAATGACAAAAATACCCCTGTTCCTGAAAACTGGGGGTGACAAATTCCTCGAAATTAAAACCAAACAATAGTAAAATATTAAAATCATAAGTCATAATTTTAAATAGTTTAAAAATTATTAAAAAATCACCAAAAATCATAATATGAAATAATTATCAATAAATAATAATTATAATTACAAATTTTCAAAATTATCCTCATCTGGAAAACTGGGTGCTACAATCCTACCCACCTTATAAAAATTTCGTCCTCGAAATTAAGATGATCGTACCCCTTCTAGGTCAAACATAGTCAAGGGAAAATCACTAGTCAATTTTTTCAACACCCTAGTACTTGGTCATCAGCTGGTCAACTTCTTAGGATTTACCTATGCTAGCTACCAAGTGTTGGCAACTAGGGATTAGCAAAGAAAACTCTATAATAGACTAGCTCTCAACTTCCAAATCCTATCAAGTCACCCATAACTAATTACCCACAAGCTAAGCACACCAATCCCAAATGCCACATATATATATATGCTCAAGAACAACAACCTATCACATATATCCTAAGTATATCATCTATATATATAGACCTCTTAGTCTTAGGTGAAACTACAACTATGCTCAAGGGCAGGCTCTGGTCATTGGGTGCCTTACTGGAAGGGTAAAGGAAAACTATAATAAATCATCAAGGTTGTATGGCATACTAACATCCTATACGTAACTGGTTGGTATCATAATAACAAAAAATTATCTGCAATGGGTTACTATTCTAGCACCAATGCTAACTATCACCTCTAGGGTACAGACACTCTACAAGTCATCATACCATTATACTATGAAGGAACTACCTATGAATAAGCTCTACAAAACTAAATATCCCTACTCCTAAGTCATTTATAACAATCAAAAGGGTATGATGTTTTAAACCTTCTCAAGATACAATCTGCTAATCATATGCGTCTGCCCAAAATCATGTTGTCTAGAGTCTTCATCATGCTAGTGAGCAAGGCTACAATAATCACAGAGTCCTTGACTAAGGTACGTACCTCTAGGTTTATGGTATTTAAAATTTTCGTATTGCCGCATGCGACGGCAAAAACCTTAAATTCCCATACCCAAAAAATACATCCGAAATCTGACTACATATCCTCGCTATGCCAACTAACACGACTATCGAAGATTCTAGATCCCATGATTTAGGTGACCTAGCCCATATGATTTATCTCAGAAGAAAATCAACATAACACCAAAAACAACAGGACAAAATTGATACATCAACAAGGAACAGGAAGAATCGAATTTTAAGACAGCTATAAGAGGCAATTGCGGAAATGAAATCAAAAGAACGGAACCTGCAACTAGATCTCCAACGGCCTGTGCATCCTTGACTGTCCTGATGATAGCTCGCCCTGCTAGTTTCCCCTGGTCTGCTGCTGATGCTGCATGAATCACCGCTGCCGAGAGAAATCAGAAATGACAGGAGAAAATCTCTGTACAGATAGAGGTGCACCTCCATTGTAGTAGAAATGCCAACCTGAGTCGGCATAACAGAAGCTGCGGTCTCGAAACCCTAATGAACAGGACAAGAGGTGGCCAGCCTCTCGATAGTATCCCCCGAACCGAAGCGATAAGATCGTGCCTTCATAACCATCATGAAAACAGATCAAAACAAGAAGCAATTTCTGAGAATGAAGCAAAAATTCAAAGGAGGACAGTTTATATTCAAAGGGAAGTCAATAAGCAACAATTTTAGACAAAAGGAATCTGATTAAGAGTTTTTCCTAAAGTGATTGAGTACCTCAAAATATCCTAATCCTACTACAGGATGTAGTGATACTCTAGTTCGAACATCACTACATAAACTCGACCTGCATGGGCCACCACTAAAAATGTGTCACGACCCACACCCACCGGGAGGGTACGAGTACGTAACAGCGCCCAGCTTACGCCACAGTGTCGGCGATAGAACGCTGTTCTAGGTCATGAACTATAACTACATAACATGAATATACTCTCCAAAAGGAGGCCAACACAGAGGTACAACTCAATCACAATCTAAGGCAGAATGTAGCACGATGGAAATAGATAAGAAATCCTCAATTGAGGTAAAGCAGAAATAAATAACAAGTCTCAACATCTATAAAATATACAACTATGAAAATAAAGACAACAGTTTAAACATGAAAAGAGAGGACAGTCTAAGCTATCTACACTATACAAGATATCATCCTGAGCAGCTGCCTGAACCTCCCCAGGGGTCCAGGTCGCGAGTGTCAACTAGGCAAACTCCAAGTAAGGGTGCAGGGTTCCTCATCATCCTCTGTAAAATTTTCAACAGGTCCAGTCAGGACGGAAGCGAGCACACAATATCTCACGCAGTTCATATCATGTTAGAAAATATAAAGCATGCAATAGAGTAAGGTACATGAAACGCTGAAAGAAAGAAGTATATGAAAAATAGTAGAGATTTGATAATGGAAAATATCTAAATATGATAAGTAAGAACTGTAAGCCTACTGTGATTTAGAGTACAATAAACGGTCTAGGAAAATGCAATGGCAACTCCATCGTACGTGGGTGTATAATAGACATATACAATAGTTATACAATCTTGTACAATAGGATTTGATTACATAACCAATTCTACTCCCCTCCCCAATCAATACACAAGGATCCACTCTAGTTACGTTATCTTGCACAATAGTGTACAATGTTGTACAATAGATGTACAATATTATACAATAGATGTACAATATTATACAATAGTTGTATAATGTTATACAATAGTGTACAATGGTCTATCCCTGGGACTCATGTGATATTGAGAGTACAATATGCACAAGGAGTATACAAGGATATAGGTATTCAATAAATACAATATGGAAGTGAAACGCACATCACAATATGTATCTAGTGAATACAAGGGGATAGCATCCCAAAAAGAAGATCCGTATAGTACCAATCCGTGATAACAACGTGTCAGCATCAAGTACAATAATCTAGAGCAAGAATGTAAATCCAGACAAGTATGAAACGGTCAGAAAATGTACTCGCATGATAACTGAATGTCCGAAGAGGGTGTACTGCCTGAAGAGAGGTGTCTGTCTCCTAATCAGAGAAACACAAGTTACAACATGTCTAAAATAAGGAAATAGACTGCTACAATGCATCTACATGCTGTCTAGGTCAAACTAGGCTAAAGTCAATACTTGGTCAACTCTAGTCAACTATCTAGTTAAAGCTAGGTCAACTGGGTCAACATAGACTCAATGAAGTCTCACTAGGCCTAACCAGTCTACCCTAGCTAGTACACACCATACAAATCTAAGGCTATACAAGCCAACACAAGTCACATATCAAGATACATCACATTCATGCATATTCAACATTATATATACAAGCCAACATTATATATATATATATATATATATATATATATATATATATATATATATATATATATATATATATATATAATATATATATATAAGAGAAAAGAACTAACATGTAAAGCTATGTGTGTGTGTGTGAACATGGAGGTGTACATGAAAAGAGAAATCAACACTAGTTATGAGTTTACACTACACATGACACAAAGCTAACCCATCTACATTACACATGTATTATATTTAACATGCATGGCTACAAGTATACATCTATATACATTAGAGTAGAGACTATTTAAGTTATAACTAACATGCATCTATACTTTACATAAATCTATATATATTATAGCAATCATTTAGAGAAGGGTTACATGGCATGGTGATTGATATAGAGTGGGGTGTCCTTGTGCAGAGGGTGAAGTTTATTCTCAGTTTAGTTCCACATTTACATATAAACTAAAGTGAGCTATCCCATAAACTGGTGTAACTAACCACATAAAATGAACCATGTTATCTGAAATCTGCCATTAAGCCAACATCCCATATGCATACAGCTCATGCATTGTCTAATACTGAAATTAACTAACATTTCGAATTAAGGGGTTGAAGGTTAACATTACATTCATAGACATTCCACTATATTAAAAACTGAAATTGGCTTGGCAATAGGAAAAGGAAGGTATATATGCTTACATGGACAGTTCAGTGTTCGAACAACCTAAAATGAACTAACATTCAATCTAAATATCAGCTATACATTGGTTCTATGTCTACATATGAAATCTGATATTGCATTTACAATATTTATACATTATGCATTCATATCTATCATTACATATATACCTTGCATTTATATCTAGCATTCATTATATACTTTCATGCATGCATTGTATTCATTCTTTCATTCATGCATTTATGCATTGCTTACATATATTACATTAATTGCATTCCTACACGCTTGCATTCAACCATATATATACATTTATATAAAGAGGATATATATCATATATATATCATTTCATTCATCTAACATATCATGCATTACATACTCTATATTCATTTAATATCCATACTACATAGGCTCATAGGTTACACAAAATGCATATATCATATAGTCACTCTTTTACTTAAAACCAATACTGTACCAATTGGGCATTCACTAAATTCTAGGATTAAAGTATGTTGTAGTACTTCATGTTAGCTTTCCGAAACTTCAAACGGATCACGTTTTCGTGTCCGAAAGCTCCCGAAATCGCAAAAATACTGAAACGCGTTCGTCTTTCGTACAGCTGACACTCAAATAATTCTACAGAGAGTTACAGAAAGAATTTGGCTTATTAAAATATATATTTGGAAAGCTAACTTCGATACGGTTCTTTTAAAAAAACAGAAGATAAATCGAAGTTTTAAGCTAAAAGTTATGACATTTCTAAGTTGCTATTGCTACTAAAAAAGTGGATAAAAATTATGACAAATTTGGGTAGTTTGAGACAAAAGAACACAAGTATATAACATAATATATCAAGAACTCACTCTCTACACTAATATATATATATATATATGAGACACTATAGAACACATCTCCAATACAAAAATATGAGATTAAACATGTAATAATTCATTCATACATAACAACAACACATAGTGTGTCCAAATTTGAGGTTTTCCCACATGGACACAACCACAACACAAAGGACACTCCTATGACCTCCAAATGGACACGAAATGGACACAAATGGAGATACAACCATGGGGGTCATTTCTATGGATTCAAAATAAACCTATATGCATGAGAAATTGAAAAGGAGAAGGGATTTATACCTCCCGGTAGATCGAATCGAAGAAAAATCTTCCCAGAGCGACACCGACACGTAGAGATTCCAAAAGGATACGAACGAGCTCCGAATCCTCCAAAACTTGGGTAGCTTCCTCCTTGGCTAGAATGGAGAAGGAAAGAAGAAGATTTGGTGGCAAAATGGAAGGATTTGGTGGAGAAATTGCTAGGGATTGCTCTCTAGAAATTTGGAGAAGAACAAGAGAGAGAGTGTGGATGAGAAAAATGAAATGAACTTGAGCCTATCCTCTCCCAAAGTGGCTGGCCATATGGGGCTATTTAAACTATTATGGTAAGGTCCAAAATGCCCCCACTAACCTATTCTATTAGTATTAGGAAAGGGCTAATTGGTTTGGGCTAAATTAGTTATTCTAAAGTCTCTAATCACACTAACCTTATCCATAATAATTAGTCTAACCTCTAAATAAAATATTTCTATCATGTGGGCCATGGCTAACTATTGTGTGGGTCCACTAAAGTCAACATTACCCCCGGGTCTCCGTTTCAAGTCGGATTGAGCTGAAATTCGAACCCGATTCAAATAACCCCAAAACAATATAATAAATAATAAAATAAATTTCAAAAATATTTCAAAAATACAAAATGACAATAATACCCCTGTTCCTGAAAACTGAAGGTGACAAATTTCTCGAAATTAAAACCAAACAATAGTAAAATATCAAAATCACAAGTCATAATTTTAAATAGTTTAAAAATGATTAAAAAATCACCAAAAATTATAATATGAAATAATTATCAATAAATAATAATTATAATTATAAAATTTCAAAATTACCCTCATCTGGAAAACTGGGGGTTACATAAAGCCTAACTATCTAGCCTAGACTATGGGAGTAGCATCCTGTAGTGCTGCTGGGTCCTCCAGAGGAACCAGGTCGCAGGTGTCGTCTAAGCCTGCTCCATAATAGGTGGTACATAGGGCCTCCTCCTCATCCTCTGTAATATTTTCAATAGGTCCAGTCAGGACAGGAGCGAGCACAATACATCTCATGCAGTTCATATCAAGTTAGAAAAAATAAAGCATGCAATAGAGTAAGATACATGAAACGTTGAAAAAGAATATATAAAATAAATGAGATAACTGTAAGGAAATATCTACTATAAATGGAGAACTAGCAGTGACTAGTGAGTCCGAATAAAATATAAACATGTGAATGGCATAAGAGATTCATGACTACAGCTAAGAGAGTGATTCATGACTACAGCTACTTGGATAATATTCACATGCCTATTTCTACTCTCCCATCCCCAATCAATACACAAGGATCTGTTCAAGTTATTTTAAGATTCGTAAAACTTTACATGGCTCATAAAATGAGTGATACGTGAAGGTGATTCATGATGGCTCTGTGAACATGAGAGTACATGTGTCACAAGCGATTCGTGAATCAGTGGAAGCATAGAGATACGTGATGATTCATGAAACGCATAAAATATGCAGTATCCGATGCTCCCAAGGGGGATAACATCTCATGAAAAGATCTATAGTACCAATCCGTGCTACCAACATGTCAGCATCAAGTAAAGTAATCTAGAGCAAGAATATAAATCCTGGCAAGTATAAAATGGTCATAGAATGTACTCGCCTGATAACTGAATGTCCGAAGAGGGTGTACTTCCTGAAGAGAGGTGTCTGTCTACTAATCAGAGCAACACAAGTTACAACATGTCTAAAATAAAGTAATCGAACATTACGATGCATTCTACATGATTCTAGGTCAATCTAGGCCAAAGTCAACTCTTGGTCAACCATGGTCAACTACACTAGTCGAACTAGGTCAACTAAACCATTCCAAGTCTAAACCTAGACTAACAAGTCATTCTAGTCAATCTAGGCCTAACCAAGCCTACTAAACCTAAGCACACCAATACAAACAATGTCAGGGTATCACACACAAGTTTTATGTATATATCAAGGAATCTCTATTTACACATTCATACATTTAAATATATATATATATTACATATATACAGAGAAGGGGATGTTTGCCATGAAATATAAAAGAACAGAACAATTATCGGAGGATCGAACTTTTACTTCATGTTACAAACTCGCTTGTACAAAGAAAGCCTAGGGACGAAAACCTAGGTACAGCAGTCTAAGTACAATTGTTTATTTTAGATTCTGGGGGGTGACGATAGAGGCTCGGGAAGGCGACGGCAGCCCTGCGTTACTCCTTGGACGATCGGTATGCAGCCTTGGCTCCTTGTAAAAAGATGGTTGGCGTAGACGAAGAAATACTCTTCTTGGTCCTCTGTTGCTCTTCTGGCTTCTCTCTCTCTCTCTGTGTGTATTTTTTTCTGACTATTGGGGAGTCTCTCTGTATATACGTATTTTTCTCTGAAATTGTATATTTACAAGGGAATGATACCTTGCTATTTATAATAGTGGGATATGATCATTAGGGTTGCCAATGATTAGCTCTTGGAGATGGCGGCGGCCTATGGATTGGTCAATCTAGGCCATTCGTCTTGATTATGATGAATCTGGGCCATTAGGTATAGATTACACCAAATTCTATTAGCAATTAATGCTGATTGGAATAAATCTTTCTTATAATGATCTTCTGATATCTGCGAATAAATTAGATCTATTCTTCTTCCACGTGTCCCAGATTATTGGGATTTGACCCAATCTTTAATGGCAGCAAATCTAAGGAATTAATCGGTTTGGAACACGTGCCCTAGGAACTGCTGGGGGATCTGGGCCGCATGATGAGTGAGCCGCATATGAATGTGAGCCGCATATGGTTAAGCCCACGTGTTAGGGCTGTCTGGGCAGTGTCCCTCACTTGAGCCCTCGAACTACAGGGGAGTAATTCTTATCGGCCGCATAGGTACATATCCGCCTGAGCCGCATGGACATGATCCTCTCGAACCGTATGAGAAGTCCTCGCTCGAGCCGCATGAGGCTTTCATGGCCTGAGCCGCATGGGATATATTCACTCTGAGCTGCATAGGAAATTCTTTGCTCGAGCCGCATGAGGCTTTCATAGCCTGAGCCGCATAGGATTTATTCTGAACCGCATAAGAAGTGAGCCGCATACGAATGCCCACGTGGCAAGGCCACGTGGAATTTTTATGGCTCTCGGGGGATTTGTGTCAGAGATTTCTTTCCTCTTCCCTAGAGATTCGTCATTATGACAGAGTCATAATTACCTGCCATTGTGTCAGGGCTGTCAACTTTTCAGAGGGGTCAGCCGTCAAAGCAATTAATGCAGCATGGGTCGGAGGGGAGTACTATCCGGCCACATGTCTTCAGAGCCGCATGGAATATCTTCGGCCGTATAGCTCCTTATGCCGCATGACCCCTTGAGCCGCATGGATCTTTCCTGGCCGCATGAGTCATTTTCTTTAGTATTTTCCATGCTTCTACAGGACCCCCTTCAAAGTTTTCAATTTGTAAAATTGAAATACTTTGAATAAGAAGCATGGCCGTATTCTTCTAGCCGCATATGACCTTCTCGCCACATAGAAGTCCTGGCCGCATGGATTGTACAGCCGCATAGATGGCTCAGCCGCAGGAGACTGTTCCGCCGCATAGCTTCTTGCCACGTGTGTGGGTCTTTAATTGTCTCAAATTCGTTTCAGCGCCGTCTTTGTAGGAGGGAATCCCAAGAGTCAGCTTATTAAATCTTTCAGATTTGACGCCTTGGGTGAATCTTGGAGACGAAACCCAAGGAGTCGGTTGCGCTCTTCATGAGTCGGTCATTGGCCCACGTGTTCTCTTTCTCCCGTCTTCTTATAAATAGGAAGAGTTTGAAGAGAGAGAAGACTTCTTTATTTTCCTTCTTCTTCCTCAGACCTTTCCTATCTCGATTGCCCTTCTCCTCTTCGATAATTAATGGCTCCCAAGAAGGCCGTAGCAGTAAAGGGCAAGAAGGCGGCCCCCACTTCTGTCTCGGCTGCGGCTGCTACTCCGCCAGTCGTTGTACCTGATGTTCATCCTGACGTTCACCCCCCATTACTGGTAAGGACAATGCTTGAGTTAAAGAACCCCAACCGCCATGGCTACGTCGCATACTTTAGCACAAGCCTTTATAAATCGCATATTCGCCCTATGGCTGAGCTGCGAGCCGCATAAGAGAACTGCCGCGTCTGTACGCGTGCCTTGTTGGCGAAGCCGCATAAGTGACGCTATAGACTTTTTATTATACGAAGCTGCATAAGATTTCTGAGAGCTTCATGGGGCCGCATGGATGTCTTCTTGAGCCGCATGGGGTTTGAGAGCGCCCAATCGGCTCTCTCTTATTTTATCCCTCCGTTTAACTTACTTTTCTCTGTCTGTTCTTCAGTGAACCTGCCGGTTAACGCTGCCGGAGAACTCTTGGTGGGTAGCGCTCAAGCTGCTCTCGGCTATAGGTACGACCATATTGTTCAGTATATGGCTGACCAGTTTTCGAGCGATGAGCCTACGGTTAGATTGAATGCCATCAAGAATCAGTCTTTCCACTTCCTTAATGCTATGATAAACTCCGGAAAATTTGAACGGGAGTATTTGAAGCCTGCATTCTTTTTTGGAGATGCCTTGACTGTGGAGAACGATCATGTCCTGGAGGTGTCAGAGGATTGGAGCTTTGTTTCTAACGGGATGGCGATTCGCATCCCCCAAATGGAGCGACACTTCCCACTATCTTGGTTTAATATGCTTCCGTTAGATCGGAAGATAGGGGAGACTTTAACCCCTACCAGAGGTGGGATGTTTGTGGGGAACATCTATTATAATAACAATCTGAAGTCCGTGATTGCCGGTAAAGTGCACACTAGTTGTTCTGTGACGGGGTTGGTCCCAGGTTCTTTTCTGAATGTGGCAGACCCTAATTTCTCATTTTCTACCGCCGACACTTTTATAAATCAGCTTGCTCGGAAAGGCTCCTATCCCATCGGTCGGTTGACGTTCCCTGGTTGGGTACATTCTATTCCTCCGTGGATCAATTTGTCTACTTGGATCTTGCAGAAGTATGAGGCCTTTTTGTGCGAGATTGGCCTGTACCACGCTATCCGAGGTACCAGTCATGGCTTGTCCATAAACAAGAAGCTGTTCATGTCTCTGCTGGAGATGTATAATTGCCGTAAGGGGACCTTTTACACACCTGTAGGGGAGATGGGACTCGCGCTCCATGAGATGCACGCGGTCTCCAAGCTTCCTTGGGGAGATGAAGCGTTTGAAGCGTATACTCCCACTAATGAGGAACTCGAAGATCTGGAACGACGGTATCCTGGCTTTGCAGCTCTTTACCTGGAGATATTGTGCCATTATAACACATGTCATCAGATGACCCGAAAGGATAGTAACTTGGAAGGGAATGCTCCCTACACCAGGGATTGGGTGCACTATCTCTTCTCGGCAGATGCCTTAGGTAAAGTCACCTCTCGTCGCCCTCGACCTCGGGAAGCGGTTGAGGACTTGGTGTCGTCGGCTAGGGGAGTGGCCACTACCAGTGACAGATTCGGGAGCCATACTGATACTTTCGATTACTTTTACCAGGATACTCAAGAGCTGTCTGAGAAAGCGCTTCTGGCAGGATTTTTGATGATCTGGCTACGAAACTGTGTAGTCTCGGGAGGAGCCGGTTCTATTGAGAGAATTAGTTGTAATTTCATCCTTCCGGCTGTGAAGTTGGTTTTACGAATCAGGCTAGCTCTCCTCCCGGCCATGGTGTGCAGCATACACCGTGGCCTTCGTACTTTCACATCCAAAATCATTGCTCGCGACGTGACCAAGGATTTTGAACGAACTGAGTTGCCCTATCACTATTTGATGGGGTGGCTGCTGATACATTACCCGTCTTTGATGAAGCCGGGCTCTGAAGATGGTGTGACTGATGATGACGTATTTATCTTCCGCTATCGTGACGAGTCTTGGGAATGTGAAACCATGCGGGCTTGCCGGATGGCGTTGGCGAGGGCAGATAAGTATCATATATTCGTATCCGTCCCTCGCTTTACTGCCAGGGACATAGAGGCTGTACATATTGACGGTATCGCGCCCCCTCAGCTTCTGGATGGCCAGATGCTCTTATGGTTGCGTAACATCTGCCCCGTACATCTAGTGTACCGTAACCGCAATGCTATTTTTTTGGAGCCTTATCTGCCTAGCAGGTTTGCCCGGCAGTTTGGATACAGCCAACTTTGTCTGGACAGCCCCAGTTCTTGTCTGGGTTATGAGGGTAGCCTTTTTGATGGTATCAGAGCTTGGCAATATTATGATTCGTTCCATACTCGCACCATTTTCTCGATCCCTGCCATTAAGGAGTCGGTGGAGATCTTGTATATGGCAGCTCTGTATCATGTCATGGCGAACAAGCCCCCAGTCGATTTTAACCCAGGTACCAGTTTTATTGTTGGCACCGGTCTGGAGGAAGGCTCTCAAGGGGCCAAGAAAAGAAAGACTAGAGCCGAAGTGCCAGATTTGGATTTCGCTGCTGAGGGTGGCGAAGGCAACGAGTGTGATGAAGATGACTCTATCCTTCCAGTGGTAGGCGCAGAGGTAGGTCAGTCGCATGTTTTGTCAAATGAGGTGCTGAGGGATCAGTCTCTTGTTGCGCCTGGTCCTATTCCGAAGCGTAGCAGACAAGTTTCTCCTATAGGCAGTGTTTCTCGATCCCGGAAGCTGGTTGCGACTAGGCACCGTCCGCTAGCCATAAAAGAGGGTGGCGAAGAAGTCGACCCTGCGTCAGAGGTAACAAAACTGCTCTCGATCCCTTTCTCCCTCCTTTTCTTTGAGTTTCAATCCTGACTGTCTTCGTTTCCTCTTTCAGGTGTCGGGAGAATAAAAAGAGTTTCAGAATATTGAGGCGGTGACCCAGAATGACGGGGACTCCCATGAGCCTGCACCTATTCAAGAGAATGCAGATCAATCTGTATCCTCCTTCAAGGTGACGGGGGCAGGGGACGTGACTGAGTTTAACTCGGGGATCGCGGGTGAGGGGACTATGCCAGTTGTGGATGAGCCGCGGCCTTTATGCCCCTCTCCTGGTAAGATTAGCCGAATCTTAACCCGTGAGGAAGCCTATCTGCTCTATCATCATGTCCTTAGGGTTACGTCGATTGATTGTTATTCTGGACATTCAGGTCCTGTCCCTCCAGTGCCGAGGATGGACGTCGCTGAGACAACCCCAACCGAAGGGGCATCGGTGGAAAGAGGTGTACCTCCTCACTGCCCGACTCGTCTTGATGGGCCTTCTGGGGGCCCGAGTTTCACGGGCCAATTCTCGGGGCAGTCGGGGCAGGGAACGATGGTCCTTGCATCATTCTCTGCTCCGATGGCTTCGAGAGTCGACCTTTCTTCCCTGCCGTGCATCCAAGCTCTCCGAACGGTGGAAGATGAGTTGGCCGCTATTCATGCATCGTTCTTCTCGGACTCCGTTCCCCCGATGGTGAACTCTAGCGTTACTCCTCCGACATTGCCGCTCCGGCTTCCCCTGACGCCCTCCTCTGCTGAAGTTTTGAACGACGCGTTGCAGGACGTGGTTGCCAGTTTTCATCATCATTTGAAGAAGGAAATCGAGGCCACTGTAGACAGAAGGACCTCTTTTACCTTGGCCTGACAATGTGCCCATGGTCAAATAAACATCCTTAGGGATCTTCCTGATGATGCAGGGATGGCTTCGCTTCTGGAGGCAAAATTGCTGGAGGTTGATCAGCTGGTGTCCGAGCTTCGAGTATTGCGGCAGGCTGATCTGCCTGCTGTTATAAACGAGGAGCAGAATTCCCTTATTGCCGTTATAGAGAGGACCAGAGCGGCTCGAGATAAGACCAGACCGGCCGCGCTGAAGGATCTCAGCGACTTAGCTGATCGGTATGATCAATTGAGTTATGCGACCAAAAACGTTGTGGCTCGGGAGGAGTCTGTCTCTCGTGAGATTACTGAGACGCGGGAGCAGATCCTTGCACTTCAGAAGAAGTTGACTTTCTTGGAGTCTGAACTTGAGACTATCCGCAATGACAGGGGACTAATTGTTCAGGAGGTTGACAGGGTTACTCAAGCTTCGACTGACCTGGAGACTGCTTTGAAGAAATTGGAAGATGACTGTCAAGCGTTCTTGGGCCTGGACAATGAGGAGCATTTATTCCAGGAGGCCGAGCGTCGCGCTCGGCAACGGATTGAACGGGGGACCACCTTAGTAAGAAACCGCCTCCTAGAATTGAGTAATGCTGAAATGTAGTCGGCTTTTTCTTCTTGTTTTGTTTCTGTTTTCTCTCTTTCTGAAGGGGACATGATCCCGAAATATGTAGTGCCTTTTCTTCCTTCAAATAAAGAGTACTTTCAATTCTACCCTTCATTTGTATTGCTTGCTGCGCCTGTGATATTGTGGTGACGTTTTCCCTCGCATAGGGGATATATTTGTGGACCTGTTACCCATGGCGTACCTTGGTTTTAGGCAGAGGTAACAAGTTTTGGTCAGGGTACCTGAAGCAGCCATAGCGAAGTGGTCATGGGTGCTCTTGGTATTGAGAAAAGGAATGCCGTAGAGCAGCTGGGCTTCCTGGGGCCTGATGAGGTGATAGGTTTGTGCTGAGAAATCTAGCTAAGGATATTTGTGGGCCTATTATCCTTGGCATACCCTGGTTTTTAGGATACGGATAATAGGATGAAGGAGAACCGACATACTTGCTCAGAGGTAACGGGGACATGGCAAGTGGGAAGGTTTTTTAAACGTAGAGTCTTCCTACTCAGAGGTAATGAAAACATGGCAGGAGTGAACTCGACGGAGGATATTGATGGTCAACAGAGGACATTTGTGGACCTATTACCCTTGGCGTACTCCGGTTGTGGGTACAGATAATAGGTCGAAAGGAGATCATCATACTTACTCTGAGGTAATAAGGACATGGTAAGTATGAAGGTTTCTTCGATGGAGCCTTCCCATTCAGAGGTAGTGAGGACATGACAGGAGTGGGCTCAATGAAGGAGGGCACATAGACCGACTCAGAGGTAATGAGGACATGGAAGTTCTATGTGAGGGGTGATTTGTTTTTGGCGGAAGCGGAACGACTCAAAGGTAATGAGGACATGGCCGTTTTAGAAATTTGTGGATCGATTACCCTTTTTGTGTACTGGGAGTGCGGGTATTAGATCATGAGGGAGGATCTCCTTCAAGAAGAAAGTTCAGAGGTATGATCATACATAACTTTCTATCTGAAAGAGTGACCGGGATATGAGTTCAGAGGCACCAGCGGGTACATGACTCGATAATTTGGAATATTGTAGATGTGTGAGTTCAGCGGCACTAGGGGGTACATGACTCGATGATCGGGGATATGGAGGATGTGAGTTCAGCGGTACCAGCGGGTACGTGACTCGAAAATCTGACAAACTATGAGGGTGAGTTCAGTGGTATCAGCGGATACATGACTCAAAATTCTGGAAGATTGTGGGGTGAGTTCAGTGGTACCAGCGGGTACGTGACTCGATAATCTAGGATTTTATGGGGTGAGTTCAGTAGTACCAGCGGGTACGTGACTCAAAAATCTGATAATTTAGGGAGTGAATTCAGTGGTACCAGCGGGTACATGACTCGAGAATCTGGAAAACTACGAGGGTGAGTTCAGTGGTACCAGCGGGTACGTGACTCAATAATTTGGAAATTTATGGAGCGAGTTCAGTGGTACCAGCGGATACGTGACTCGAAGATCTGGAGAATGTTATTTAAACATAGTATTTCTTCAGGAACTTGCCATTGACGGGCAACATGAGCAAGTCTCCGTTCTGCTTGGCGAGGCGGTAAGCACCGTTGGAGAACACGGCCTCGATGACAAATGGACCTTCCCATTTTGGCTGGAACTTGCCGGCGGTCTTGTGAGTCATGACCATTGGCCTCCGGACTGCCAGAACAAGATCGCCCACTTGGAATGTTCTGATTTTGACCTTCTTGTTGAAGGTTCCTGAGATGCATGCTTGGTACAGCTCGATCCTTTGCTGAGCTAGGAGACACTTTTCATCTAAGGCCTCTAACTCTTGCAGTCGACGTCGGTAGTTGTCATCCGTTGTCAATTGATAAGTGAGGGCGACGCGGAGTGAGGGTATTTGAGTCTCTAACGGGAGAACTGCCTCACTCCCGTATACTAGAGAGAATGGTGTATTCGCGGTAGCGGTCCGAATTGTGGTGCGATAAGCCCATAAGCACTCGCCGAGCTTCTCGTTCCAGTCGCGCTTGTTGGAGGAGACAAACTTCTTGAGGAGTTTGATGATCGTTTTGTTGAACGCCTCTGCTAACCCGTTTGCTGTCGGATTGTACGACGTCGAAGCAATATTCTGAATACGGTGTTTTTTACATAATCGATAGAATGTGTGGCTTGCAAACTGCAGACCATTATCATGGATGATCCTTCGGGGCAGTCCAAAGCGGTAGATAACGTGATGCTTAAGGAAGCTAATCACGTTCGAAGTCTTGACTTCTGCGAGTGGGACAGCTTTCGCCCACTTGGAGAAGTAATCAGTGATCGCAAGTATGAAACGATGTCCTCGGGAGGAAGGTGGGGTGATTGGACCAATGATATCCATTCCCTACGCTTCGAATGGCCAGGACGCCACCGTCGGATGTAGAAATTCTGATGGTTGGTGGATAAAGTCCGCATGGACTTGGCAGGCTTTGCATTTTCTAGCATAATCTATCGCATCTGCCATCATCGTGGGCCAATAGTAGCCCATTCGACGAAGGCGATCTTATAGTTTTGGGCCGGGCTGGTGGGCCCCGCAGACACCGTCATGAGTTTCTCGTACTGCTTCTTTGGCTTCTGCGTTTGACAGACACCGAAGCAGTAATTCGTCGTAGGAGCGGCGATACAGCATCTTCGTCTCTGTATCGTAGAAGAATCTGAGAGAACGCCTTCTGATGGAAGTGGCTTCCTTTGGGTTCTCGGGCAGGATGTCGTAGACGACGAAGTCGATGAATGGTTGTCTCCAATCTGGGGCATCATCGATCGTCTGTGCGGAATAACTTGCCACAAATTGCACATTGTTTTTGGGACAGACCAGTTCATGGCCTATCACATCCACTGATTGGCGATCATAATTCGGAACTGCTAAGGAAGCGGCAAGACCAGCTAGGGCATCGGCTTCAATATTTCGGAGTCTGGGGACGTGCTCGATGAAGAACCCCTCAAATGACGTGATGATATCGATCGCTATTTGGTGATAAGGGATCATGTCTTCGTGGCGGACTTCATACGAGCCCCGAATCTGATTGACGATTAGTTGGGAATCGCCGTATGCTTTAACGTATTCTACCCCCAGCTCTCTTGCAAGTTGGAGGCCAATGACCAGAGCATTGTACTCGGCCACATTGTTAGAGCAGGGTTTTGTGAGGGAATAGGCACGGTTGATCACCAATCCGGAAGGGGAGACCAGCACTACCTCGACTCCGACGACTATATTGCCTTTAGGTCCGGTCCTTGAAGCACCGTCAAAGAACATTCGCCATATAGCCTCGTGAGAGGTTGCATGCGAGTCGGCGACCTCGTCTGGGATCTCTTCGTATATTCTGGAGGACTCCGAGCCTGGGTGGGCTGCTAAAAAGTCTGCCAGGGCTTGACCTTTGACTGCCTTTTGTGGGACAAAGATCATATGATAAGGGGACAGCAATATTGCCCATGTAGCGAGTCGAGAGCTAAGTGCCCCTGGTTTGGTCATGAGGACTCTGAGAGGGTTGACTCGTGAGATCACATGTATCGTTTGTCCGGTAACATAGTGCCGCGTCTTCTGAATGGCGAACACCAAGGCGAGGCATTCCTTCTCAACCGCGGTGTATCGGTGCTCGGGTCCAACCATCATTCGGCTGAGATAGTATATGGCTTGTTCGTGGCCTGCATCGTTGTTTTGTGCCAACAGGGCACCGAGAGAGTGTCCCTATGCTCGTACATAGAGCAGGAATGGTTTTCCAGGGACTGGGGCTACCAAGACCGGAGGAGTTGACAAATATTCTTTGATGCTGTCGAAAGCACGCTGGCATTCCTCGTCCCATACAAATAAGACTCCTTTTTTTATGAGGTGCGTGAATGGTCGACATCGCCCGGAGAGGTTGGAATTGAACCTTCTGATGTAAGCTAGCCTCCCTTGAAGGCCTCTGAGTTTGCAAAGATTTCTCGGGGGACCCATCTCCATGATTGCTTTCGTCTTCTCAGGATCTACATGGATACCATGTGCGGTGATGATGAAGCCCAAGAACTTCCTGCTGGATACGCCCAGAAAGGACTTCGTAGGGTTCATTTTCAAATTGTGCGTTCGCATTAGGTCGAATACCGTCCTTAGATCCTGCAGATGGTCTCCCTTGCTACGGCTCTTAACGGCTATATCGTCAATATAGCACTCCACCGTCTTGCGTAAGTGGTCTCTGAAGATGATGCTCATGGCTCTTTGATATGTGGTGCCAGCATTCTTTAAACCGAAAGGCATGACTCTGTAGCAGTACGTGCCGATCGGTGATCGGAATGATGTATGCTTTTCGTCGTCAGGAGACATTTTGATTTGGTTGTACCTCGAGAAGCCATCCATGAATGACATGCGTTCGAAGCCGCAAGTATTGTCGATCATGATGTCTGTGATAGGAAGGGGGAATTCATCTTTGGGGCATGCCTCGTTCAGGTTACGGAAGTCGATACAGATTCGAATCTTTCCGTTCTTCTTGAGGACGGGTACTATGTTGGCGACCCAGTCTGGATGTTGCTCTTCACGAATGAAGCCACTGGCTATCAGTTTGTTGACTTTGGCTTCGATCGCGTCTATGATGCCCAGGCAGAAGCGTCGCTGTTGTTGTTTGACAGGCTTCGCATCAGGTCGAATGTTGAGTTTGTGAAGAGCAATGTCGGGATTTAACCCTGGCATATCTTCATAGATCCAGGCGAACACATCAATATATTCTCTGACAATTTCTAGTAGCGACTTTCGTTCTTCGTCTGTTAGACTTTTACTGACAAAAATTGGTTTTGGAGAAGATTCACTGCCGAGGTCAACCTGTATGACTTCATCTTCAGTAGGAGGTTCTCTCAGTTCGAACCGCTTTTCCCATTGTGCGTCCAATTGTTGGGCCCATAGCTCTAGCTCGAGGATTTCGGGGATGTCTTCGTCTTCTTCGTAAGCATCGATGAATGCCATGTTGACTTACAAGACTTGTCTGAACACGTCTCCGATGCTAGTATCCGAGTCAGAAGTTGGTGACCCGGTTGAATGTGACTGCCAGTCACACTCTTCATCTGAACTCTCAGGGGTCATTGTGGGAGTTACATACCCTAACCCGTATCGAGTTTTTCTATAGTAGTCTCGTGGTTTGCCTGCCGGGACTGGTGGCTTCAAAGTTAATCGTCGCCCAGTACCGTAGTTCAAACCTGGCGTCGTCTCCAAATCATACCCCTGTTTCTGCATGAGATATTTGGCTTGGGGGCTATAAAGATACAGAGGCAATCTTCCGGTATCTGACCCGAGGTCTACTTCTTTTATGGTGAAGGGATGCGGGTCGTCCTTCCGGCCGAAGATGATTGGATGGTCCCCTCCCTCGATTATGCGATAAGCGTCTCCTGCTGGAATAAGCTGGATTGCGGTGTGCACATTTGTCACTTGTGTGTGTAGATGAGTGCCCATTCTGTGTTCCATAGCATATATTGTACATAGCTTATTGAGCTCGGTGTAGTTCAAAGATAACCCTTTATTGATGAAGTAAGGTATCTTTTCTAGGGGGATTACATCATCAGCGGAGGGGACATTGGTGTGGGTAGCCATATACTTGGCTAGCTCCGGTTCCTCTTCGGCTACCCCCTGCATGAATGAAGACTGAGAGGACGACCTAGGAAGCTTGATTGTCAGTGGTTCAGCTGATAGAGTTGAGCGTGGTGTTGTTGGCAGACTAGCAACCCCCAGTTTGGTACTCGACGTGGGGCGAGGAGTGGTTGGTTCGCTAGAAGTGTCAGACCTTGCATCGAGGTGACGGACCTTCTTGGGAAGGCGTATCGTCAGCGGCTTGTCAGAGAGATTGAGCTTTCCTGTTTGGGGTTGACTGACTCTTGGCAGTCTGATTGTCAGTGGCCCCGTTGTGGGCCTCGGCACTTGGCCGGACCTTGGCAGCCGGATTATCATCTGCTCCTCTTGCGCCGAGAGGCTGATCGCGTCCTTCAGCAGAGTGGCGGTAAGGGGTGCGGACTTGCCCGGTTTGCGAGCTTGGAGGTGGATCGTCAAGGGTCCTTCTGATCCCGTAGCCATTTCGGTACTAGCTTGTTCATTTCCTTCATCAAGGTGCCTCTTCGACTTTTCGTATAAGCAGGAGTCCGAGTAGTAAGATTCGACCCCCTTGAAGGGATCGATATCAGCAAATTCTGTCTTCACAAAGCTGTGTTTGTCGACGTATTTGATGCACTGGTGTAGCGTGGAAGGCACGATCATGTAATCGTGTATCCATGGACGCCCCAAGAGGATGTTGTAAGAAGTGTCTGCATCTATGACGTAGCAGGTGACTTCGGATTGGAGGTCGCCAATTTGACACTTCAGACGAATCTTCCCAAAAGGGTAGCTCCTGCCCGAATTGAAACCGCTGATGGCGGTGCTTGTAGGTGTCAGGCGATGCATTGGGATACGGAGATGATGTAGTAGACCCTTCGAAATGATGCTTATGGAAGAGCCAGGATCAATGTGCATCCGATCCACCTTCACGTCGTCGATGTATCCTGTGTAGTATAGCGGGCGATCATGTAGGTTGGTTTTGATGAGCATATCCTGCGGAGTGAAGATGATGTTGGGCATTGCTCCCGTGCAGGCGCTGTCTTGGAGATCCGCGGGTGAGTCCTCCCCGTTGAGGTTGGATTGAGCCAGATAAGCATCGGCATTTTGGAGTGCTTCGCTCAATGCAATACGAATGTCCTTGGAGAGCCTTAGGAGTTCGTACAGTGACAATTTGGCCGGAGTGTTAGCCAATTGTGCTATGATGTCAAAGTTGTAGGGCCTCTCTAGCCCTTGGGCTGTGTTTTTTCGGAGAGATTTGTCGAAGCAAGTCTCCTTTGGCCTAGGCTTGTCGGTCGTCGAAGGCTGAGCCGGTCCCGGAGCATCAGTTGTAGTGGGTTGATGATTTTCGGCTGGATTGTCAACCACAGGTTGGAATTACGCTCCGGACTGCGTGACGACGGCTGTAGCTTCCTCGTTGTCTGCTGAGATTGTGTGGCAGGTCCTGACTTTTCCACTCTTCTTTTTGTTGGTGGGAGATGGTGTGGGCCGAGTTACTTCTGACACCAAGTCTGGATGGACCCACATGACCTCCCCTCGTGATGTGGTGAGAGGCACTAGACCAGCAGCCTGTTCCTGGGGAGGTGGAAGATTGGTAATCTCCATCGTTGCCAGAGGGATGGGGATTACCCCATCTTGAGTCTCCGTCGGAGGGAAGCTGCCGAATTGTACGGACACCATATTGGCTGCTACGGTTACCTCTTCGAAGTCGATGGCCAGAGCGTTCGAATCGATGAGGCTTTGGATGTACCGTTTTAGTTGGTAGCAGTCGTGTGTAGCATGGTGTACATATCGGTGGTAATGGCAGAACATTGGGTTCTCCAAATCAGTCGGCCGAGGCTCCCGTCTTGGTGGAGGAAGCTGAATTCTACCTCCTTGTATGAGCATATCCAAGATAGGCTTGACGTGGCCATCTTCGAAAGAGTAAGTGATCTGAGGCCATTGTTTGTCTGCTGGTTGTGACTCGGGCTTCTGGGCCATGTCGGCTACCATAGCCTGCTTTCCCTTGTTGTCCCGATTGTTGGAGGGGTTATCCCCATTATCGTTGTTGGGACGCTTGCCCTTGTTTTTACCTTCGGAGATGTACAATCCCAGTTGGCGAGCCTTCTTCAGTCATTCTTCGGCGCTTGTGGCGCTGATGATGAACGCCTTCCAATCTTTGAATTGACTTTCGCCCATCCAGAGACTGATCGTTGGAAGCAGTCTCTTTTGGCAAATTTTAATCAAAGAGGAATCTGGATTTCCGGAAGGCAGCTTCATGGCGGTCTGGCAGAATTGCTCGATGTTGTTCCTTGTCAACTCCTTCTCCCCTTGGACGACGTCCATGAGAGTGGACATAGTGACGTCCTGTCCTACTTCGTAGAATCGCTCCAAGAACAGGCGCTTGAAGCCGACGAAGGAGTGGATGCAGTTGTCTGGTAGATTACGGTACCAATCGAAGGCGACTCCTTCCAATGCCCCAATGAATAACCGTGTGAGGATAGCATCATCATGGGGCAGATGGTCGTTGGTGACCTCGAAGTAAGTGATGTACCGACTTGCTGAGGTTTTGCCATCATACGGGTTGATATTGAACGGCTTATATCTTGGTGGGAATGGAATATCCCTCCATTCAGCAGGGTATGGTTGCCGTATTGTGAGATCTTGAGCATTTTCTCGGGCATGGAACATGGCTCGGAGCTCCTGGACCTCTCTTCTTACTTTTCGGGTCTCATCTGTCGTGGTAGGGGCTGTTATTTCGGGAGGATTATTGCCCGGGTTTGGTGCCGCTGAGTTCGAATCTATATTGACCGCGGGGCCCGTTCTTGTTTGATCAGGCGTTCCTCTTTGTAGAGTGGGCAGGGCCGCCTTAATCTCGTCTACAGATTTGACCAAAGCAAGTAATATGGCTTCGAGATTGTCGATGCGCTGGCGATCATTGGAACCACCTTGATTGCTGTCCGTCATAAAAACCGTCCTCACATGAGGAGGGATGGAAGGAACAGTGGAGGATGTGCCTTCCAAGTCGTACCCGTGCACCGATAAGTCATCGGGATAGGTGGGAATGTTCTCTTCGGGCTCGGACTCGGACTCGGAGGGAACGGTATCCCCAGCTTCAGAGCTTGCTTCGTCTTGAGAGTTACGGATGTCCTCGGGGACATCAGCGTCTGTTGCCCCTGATGGAAGAGTTGTTTGTCCGGGCTCGGCTCCATGAAACATCGGATTGTCGCGGATGTTCGGAGGAGTGCTACCTCCAGTTCCCTCAACCCCCAGCGATGTAGATGATGAATTTCCCATCGCGGTAAATTTTGTCTTTGAACGGGTGTTTTAGAATACACCGGTAGGGGACAACCGTTTAGACGATAGTTTCTTAGCTGTAGTGGTTGATATCTTGGGACTGGAGATACTCGTCTTTTTCCTTCTCCCTTCGGCGGGGACCTTTTGAGCGGAATTGCAGGAGACAACAGGAGGTGCCTCATCTTCTGAGTTCGGGTGCTGTAGCCTTTAGAAGACGGACGGCCGATCTTCCGTCACTGCTGCGTTGTTGCAGCAGCAATTGACGATGATTTGGGTACAGCGATGTCCAAGCGAGGACTCTTTGCACGCCGATACTCCTTCTCTTTCCTTGCGTTTGTGGAGGATCGCCTCCCGCAGGTCAGAGGAACCACTCTGTCTGTTTGCCGCCGAGGGCTGGACTCGAGAGGTTGTATACAACTTCCCATTCGAGGCCCGCGTGATAGTCAACGGGATGCCCCAATAGTCAGAGGTTGGGACAGCTGACTGGGCCTGATGAGCCCGCGCTGTCCTAGACTTCCTCCTTTTAGCACTTGTAGGTGTGTAATAGGAGGAGTCCAAGTTGGGTACCACAGAGTCTGGCTTATCATCCAGAGAACCATCAGGGTCAGGACCGCATGAGAGACGGTCGAAGACTAATCGAGAGAAGCGTGAAACGGACGCTATACGGCTAGAGTTGGGTACCGTGCAGGCTGTCTGCATGCGGTTATCTTCTGCCGTCGGACGAATTATTTTTGTGCGGCTAGGAGTCACGACCGTACAGGCTGGCCGCATACGGTTGGCAATTGTGGCCGCATGGGTTTTCTGCAAGCGATTGACTCCCACAGCCACATGAGTTTCATTCGTGTGGTTGGCAACTGTAGCCGCATAAGCTATGCGGCTGCCAGATATGGCCACATGAGTTTTCTTCATGCGGCTGGAGGATGTAGCCGCATGAGCTTTCTCCCTGCGGCTGATACCCTTATGCGGCTCGGATCTCATAGAGTTCCTCTTTGCCCCTGCAAGTCCAGCATCATAGTGTTTTCTTCTGCCAGACTTGGGGACATCAGAGTTGTCTATGGTCTGAAGTGGGGCCGCAGGGGAATCTTGCTCGCCGTCTTGAACAACAGAGGGTGTCTCCGCAAGAGCTTCAGTAGGAACGAAGGATCGGGGTCTCCACTCCTTACGGGCCTTCTTTGTGCGGGCTCGCTTCTGGACCGGGCCAGTGCTTTTGTCGGAGAGCATTTCTTCGAACGCCTGTTGGTCGAACCGGGCGACCATCTTTTGTTGAGTGGAGCCAAGCTTGGATGCATCCGATTGCGTCACCAACTCCTCAGCCGTGAAGAAGTTAGTCTCCAGCAGAGTCGCCGTCGTGTTTGCCATGAAATATAAAAAAACAGAACAATTATCGGAGGACCGAACTTTTACTTCACGTTACAAACTCGCTTGTACAAAAAAAGCCTAGGGACGAAAACCTAGGTACAGCAGTCTAAGTACAATTGTTTATTTTAGATTCTGGGGGGTGACGATAGAGGCTCGAGAAGGCGACGACAGCCCTGCCTTACTCTTTGGACGATCGGTATGCAGCCTTGGCTCCTTGTGAAAAGATGGTTGGCGTTGACGAAGAAATACTCTTTTTGCTCCTCTGTTGCTCTTCTTGCTTCTTTCTCTCTCTGTGTATTTTTTTTCTGACTATTGGGGAGTCTCTCTGTATATACGTATTTTTCTCTGAAATTATATATTTACAAGGTAATGGCACCTTGCTATTTATAATAGTGGGATATGATCATTAGGGTTGCCAATGATTAGCTCTTGGAGATGGCGACGGCCTGTGGATTGGTCAATCTAGGCCATTCGTCTTGATTATGAAGAATCTGGGCCATTAGGTATAGATTACACCAAATCCCATTAGCAATTAATGCTGATTGGAATAAATCTTCCTTATAATGATCTTCTGATATCTGTGAATAAATTAGATCTATTCTTCTGCCACGTGTCCCAGATTATTGGGATTTGACCCAATCTTTAACGGCAGCAAATCTGAGGAATTAATCGGTTTGGGACACGTGCCCTAGGAACTGCTGGGGAGATCTGGGCCGCATGACGAGTGAGCCGCATATGAATGTGAGCCGCATATGGTTAAGCCCACGTGTCAGGGCTGCCTGGGCAGTGGCCCTCACTTGAGCCCTCGAACTATAGGAGAGTAATTCTTGTTGGCCGCATAGGTACATATCCGCCTGAGCCGCATGGACATGATCCTCTCGAACCGCATGAGAAGTCCTCGCTCGAGCCGCATGAGGCTTTCATGGCCTGAGCCGCATGGGATAGATTCACTCTGAGCTGCATAGGAAATTCTTTGCTCGAGCTGCATGAGGCTTTCATAGCCTGAGCTGCATAGGATTTATTCTGAACAGCATAAGAAGTGAGCCGCATACGAATGCCCACGTGGCAAGGCCACGTGGCATTTTTATGGCTCTCGGTGGATTTGTGTCAGAGATTTCTTTCCTCTTCCCTAGAGATTCGTCATTATGACAGAGTCATAATTACCTGCCTTTGTGTCAGGACTGTCAACTTTTCAGAGGGGTCAGCCGTCAAAGCAATTAATGCAGCATGGGTCGGAGGGGAGCACTATCCGGCCACGTGTCTTCGGAGCCGTATGGAATATCTTGGGCCGCATAGCTCCTTATGTCGCATGACCCCTTGAGCCGCATGGATCTTTCCTGGCCGCATGAGTCATTTTCTTTAGTATTTTCCATGCTTCTACAGGGGATATATAAATTAAGGCAATGTGTGTGTGTGTATATGTGTTCCTGTGTGTGACAGGAATGTGAGAGTGTGGTTAATAAGTGTGGCATGTGTGTGTAGAGTTGATGTGTGTCCTAACAGAGTAATGTGTGAATCTATCCTTGTGTATAGCAAGTGGGTAGGTGTAGAATGGCAAGGGGTTTATGTTCAAAGGTTAACATGGAAAAAAGGGTGTTAGCAAGTTAGAGGGTTAACATATAGTGTGTGTACGTGAGCTGAAAACTGTGTTCAATCATGTGTGTGCACATTAGGATATATGAGAGTGTCAATATGAGATTAGGGTGTAAGTGTCATAGGCTTGTATACATATGTGGGATATCCTCTATGTTCATAGGCATGAAGGTATGTACATATCCATGTGTGTCTAACATAGGCTACATGTGACAAAAATATGTATGTAGGCTGAAATCAATGTGCAAGAGTGGAAAAACAGTGTACTTGTGTGTGTGTGTGCATGAGTGTAGGCATGTGTGTGACAGTGTCATGTAGGTTGTGAGTGTGAGTATAGGTGAGATGAAACAGTGTGCTAACATGTGAAAATAGGATTAAATCTCAAGTTTAACAAATGCCAAGTGTGTCCCAGTACACAAACAGTGATTATGGTGTCTGTGTACAGGAAACATATGTGACAGGAAATGTGTCCTTATGTGTGTAGGGGTTTGCATTTAGATTTAGGTGTGTGTGTGTATACTGGATATAAATCAGTGTGTATACATACCATGTGGTTCTCGAATTTCAGGGTGAACCCAGGTTCAAAAGTGTCTCAGGAATTTCAAAGACAGTGCATTACAATTGCATGCTAAATTCTCAGGTTAGTTCATAGATTTAAAACAGTGGCTCAGTTCACCTGATACTTCCTGTACCTAACAGCCTATATGGCCTTAGGAAACCCAATTCTCAGGTTCAATACAATATCCAAGTGTCTCAGTTATTTGGAGGCAAAACATTATATCATAATATCAGTGTTTTGTACAGGAACAATTTAGTGTCTCAGTGTTCTGTGTACAGGAATCCAGTGTGCATGTGCATTGTTTACAAGTGAAGTCCCAGGTATTCAAAACAGTGTGTGTGCAACCTTAGTTCTCAGGAATAGAATTCAGCGTGTGAGGTGTTTTTGTTTCCAGGTTTTAGATTAACAGTGTATCACAGGATTAGTGAGATGCAATGTATCCCAGTTGTGAATGTGTGTGCTTGTGATCACTGGTGACAGTGTCATGTAGGGAAAATAGTGTACAAAAAATATAAACTCAGGTTTAATTCATTGCAAGGAGTCTTAGTTGTTCAGGTAAGTGTGTCTCAGTTTTCAGGAAACCAATTTCAGTGAATACAAGGTAAACCCAGGTTCAAATGTCTCAGAATTTTAAAGATCATAAACTTAGGTTTAGGATTCCTATTCAGGTTTATTAAAGCATTCATCTCAGGAATTTAAGAACAGTGGTATACAATTATACAAGTGTAGAGTGTAGTGAATGGGTGTAGGGAATTGTATGTGTGAGTGCAGTGTCACGGATTTTGGGTGTGTGTGTGACTGATTGTGTGTGACAGGAATACAGAAATGTGAGTGAATGCACAGGTGTATAGGCAGTGAATGTCATGTAATGTTTCTCAGCTTTAATCAATGCAAAGGGCTCAGGTTTACACATTGGCATTTGATCTCAGATTTGTCAGTTAGACAAAAGGAAGAAAATCAATTTATGTACTAAACTAAACATTCAATCTCATACAACCCTTCATGAACACATCAACCAATCTCTATGCTAGCCCATCCTAACATGTTATCAATACATAGAAGTAAGTAACCCCCATTAATTTATATGATAAACATTTTAATGTAATTAAAAATAGACAACAGTGAGTGATATGAACTTGAACTCGACAGGAATTAGTAAAAAGTACATGGACTGGTTTGGAAAAAGATGGAATTCAAAAGCCAAACTCCAAAGGAATTCGAACACCCTTCATCAATCTCAATGCAAAATGAATCCCCACAACCCAACATGTTATTTGCTGTTCAACAATTTAAATCATAGTTAAAACACATGGCATTTCACATTAAAAAGTAAATGGAAAAAGAAGAACAGTGAACTAGTTCACTGATACATCACAGTGTCAAGAATTAGGAATATCTTTTATTCCAATCATTAAAATAACAACTAATCAATGGTTTAAGGTTGGTAAATAATATTCAATATGTGCGCGTGATATACACCTAATATTTTGTCCAAAAACATGACACAAAAGTGTCCAAACACGTACACAAACTCAAACATACTAGACTGGTCCAGTGCACGTGTCTGTGTCTAGTGCAGGTCGAATCCCTCACTCGACACAGACTCACATGACACGTGGTCTTGGGGTGTCGTGTCAGACATTGCCCCAAGGCCTGTGTCAAAGGATACGCGTCCTCGTGTCCAAAACAAGTCGCACGACCCTGCGGGTAGCAGGACAGTGTTGTCCAGGCGCGCGCGACTGTGTCCACGGGTCCGACTTGATCAAAACACGACACAAAACTAGCTCAGATACGTAGAAACCCATAAGCGACACAAAAACACGAATTTTCATTCAAATAGAATCGAAATATCGATCGAAATGCCCATTGTAGCATTTCGTCGAACACCTGCGCACAGTACTGATACGTGTCCGATACGGATACGTACAGGACACGAAAATTGGCAAACCCTATTCCTAGAGGACCAGGACACCTAGGGCTAGGTATTTATGCAAAGAAAACCAAATTTCAATGGGTGGATGAGAATTTACCTATGGGTGTTATTCAACACAAAAAGAATCTTCCAAGGGGTTCTTCAAAGCCACCCAAAATCTCCAAATTGATTCAAATCTGAGATTTGACTCCACAATCAGCAAGAGGACATTGATTAGAACACAATGGAAGAAATCCCAATAAAAATGGAGTCCTATTAATTAAACTATGAAGAAAATAATAAAGGCTCACCTAGTCTTTAGGAAAATGAAGAACTAATTAAAAAGAGGCTCACATTCCTAAAAGGATATTATATAGGCAAGGGGGGTCTTGGCTGGCCACATTTGTTAGGGTTAGGGTTTCTAGGTTGTATCCTAGGGCTAGGAATGAATCAAGGGTAATGTGTGGCCTAAAATCTAGGGCTCTTTCGTAGTCTTCAGCAAATAACTCAATCTTAACTAAACTTGACTTAAACCATTAACCAATACCAACTAATTCTCAAATGGCTAACTAAACTAGTTATGACCAATCTAGGTTAGGTCCAATCTAGGTTAGGCTAACCAAAATCACATGGCAATAATTAAACTAGTATTTAAATCACACCATTCTATAAATTATTTTAAAATTCCTAATAAAATATATTAAATTCAATTAATTCAAAAATGACAAAAATACCCTCAAGGCTAAAATGACAATAAGTATCCCAATAATATGGTTAGGCTCTAGGTCAACCTGTCTCCAAGGTTACACTATCAAAACACCAAAATCATAAACATATGAATGGCATAGGAGATTCATGACTACAGCTAAGAGAGTGATTCATGACTACAGCTACTTGGATAATATTCACATGCCTATTTCTACTCCCCCATCCCCAATCAATACACAAGGATCTGTTCAAGTTATGTTAAGATTCGTGAAACTTCACATGGCTCATAAAATGAGTGATACGTGAAGGTGATTCATGATGGCTCTCTGAACATGAGAGTACATGTGTCATAAGCGATTCGTGAATCAGTGGAAGCATAGAGATACGTGATGATTCGTGAAACGCACAAAACATGCAGTATCCGATGCTTCCGAGGGGGATAACATCTCATAAAAAATCCATATAGTACCAATCCGTGCTACCAACGTGTCAGCATCAAGTAAAGTAATCTAGAGCAAGAATATAAATCCTGGCAAGTGTGAAACAGTCAGAGAATGTACTCGCCTGATAACTGAATGTCCGAAGAGGATGTACTGCCTGAGGAGAGGTGTCTGTCTCCTAATCAGAGCAACTCAAGTTACAACATGTCTAAAATGAAGAAATTGAACATTACGATGCATTCTACATGATTCTAGGTCAATCTAGGCCAAAGTCAACTCTTGGTTAACCATGGTCAACTACACTAGTCAAACTAGGTCAACTAAACCATTCCAAGTCTAAACCTAGACTAACAAGTCATTCTAGTCAATCTAGGCCTAACCAAGCCTAATAAACCTAAGCACACCAATACAAACAATGTCAGGGTATCACACACAAGTTTTATGTATATATCAAGGAATCTCTATTTACACATTCACACACACACACACACACACACACATATATATATATATATATATATATATATATATATATATATATATATATATATACGGAGAAGGGGATATATAAATCAAGGCAATGTGTGTGTGTGTATATGTGTTCCTATGTGTGACAAGAATGTGAGAGTGTCGTGAATGAGTGTGGCATGTGTGTGTAGAGTGGATGTGTGTCCTAACAGAGTAATGTGTGAATCTATCCTTGTGTATAGCAAGTGGGTAGGTGTAGAATGGCAAGGGGTTTATGCTCAAAGGTTAACATGGAAAAAAGGGGTGTTAGCAAGTTAGAGGGTTAACATATAGTGTGTGTATGTGAGCTGAAAACAGTGTTCAAACATGTGTGTGCATATTGGGATATATGAGAGTGTCAATATGGGATTAGGGTGTGAGTGTCATAGGCTTGTATACATATGTGGAATATCCTGTGTGTTCATAGGCATGTAGGTATGTACATATCCATGTGTGCCTAACATAGGCTACATGTGACAGAAATATGTATGTAGGCTGAAATCAATGTGCAAGAGTGGAAAAACAGTGTACTTGTGTGTGTGTGTGCATGATTGTAGGTATGTGTGTGACAGTGTCATGTAGGTTGTGTGTGTGAGTATAGGTGAGATGAAACAGTGTGCTAACATGTGAAAACAGGATTAAATCTCAGGTTTAACAAATGCCAAGTGTGTCTCAGTGCACAAACAGTGATTATGGTTTCTGTGTACAGGGAACATATGTGACAGGAAATGTGTCCTTGTGTGTGTAGGGGTTTGCATTTAGATTTAGGTGTGTGTGTGTGTATACTGGATATAAATCAGTGTGTATACATACCATGTGGTTTTCGAATTTCAGGGTGAACCCAGGTTCAAAAGTGTCTCAGGAATTCCAAAGACAGTGCATTACAATTGCATGCTAAATTCTCAGGTTAGTTCATAGATTTAAAACAGTGGCTCAATTCACCTGATACTTCCTGTACCCAACAGCCTATATGGCCTTAGGAAACCCAATTCTCAGGTTCAATACAATATCCAAGGGTCTCAGTTATTTGGAAGCAAAACAGTGTATCATAGTATCAGTGTTCTGTACAGGAACAATTTTGTGCCTCAGTGTTCTGTGTACAGGAATCCAGTGTGTGTGCATTGTTTACAAGTGAAGTCCCAGGTATTCAAAACAGTGTGTGTGCAACCTTAGTTCTCAGGAATAGAATTCAGTGTGTGTGGTGTTTTTGCTCCCAGGTTTTAGATTAACAATGTATCACAGGATTAGTGAGATGCAAAGTGTCCCAGTTGTGAATGTGTGTGCTTGTGATCACTGGTGACAGTGTCATGTAGGGAAAATAGTATACAAAAAATATAAACTCAGGTTTAATTCATTGCAAGGAGTCTCAGTTGTTCAGGTAAGTGTGTCTCAGTTTTTAGGAAACCAATTTCAGTGAATACAAGGTAAACCCAGGTTCAAATGTCTCAGAATTTCAAAGATCATAAACTCAGGTTTAGGATTCCTATTCAGGTTTATTAAAGCATTCATCTCAGGAATTTAAGAATAGTGGTATACAATTATACAAGTGTAGAGTGTAGTGAATGGGTGTAGGGAATTGTATGTGTGAGTGCAGTGTCACAGATTTTGGATGTGTGTGTGACTGATTGTGTGTGACAGGAATACAGAAATGTGAGTGAATGCACAGGTGTATAGGCATTGAATGTCATGTAATGTTTCTCAGCTTTAATCAATGCAAAGGGCTCAGGTTTACACATTGGCATTTGATTTCAGATTTGTCAGTTAGACAAAAGGAAGAAAATCAATTTATGTACTAAACTAAACATTCAATCTCATACAACCCTTCATGAACACATCAACCAATCTCCATGCTAGCCCATCCTAACATGTTATCAATATATAGCAGTAAGTAACCCACATTAATTTACATGATATATATTTTAATGTAATTAAAAATGGACAACAGTGAGTGATATGAACTTGAACTCGACAGAAATTAGGAAAACAGTACATGGACTGGTTTGGGAAAAGCTGGAATTCAAAAGCCAAACTCCGAAGGAATTCGAACACCCTTCATCAATCTCAATACAAAATGAATCCCCACAACCCAACATGTTATTTGTTGTTCAGCAATTTAAATCATAGTTAAAACACGTGGCATTTAACATTAAAAAGTAAATGGAAAATGAAGAACAGTGAACTAGTTCACTGATACAACACAGTGTCATGAATTAGGAATATCTCCTATTCCAATCATTAAAATAACAACTAATCAATGATTTAAGGTTGGTAAATAATATTCAATATGTGCAAGTGATATACACCTAATATTGTGTCCAAAAATAGGACACGAAAGTGTCCAAACACGTACACAAACTCAAACATACTGGACTGGTCCAGTGTACGTGTCTGTGTCCAGTGCGGGTCGAATCCCTCACTCGACACAGACTCACATGACACATGGTCATGGGGGTGTCGTGTCAGACATTGCCCTAAGGCCTGTGTCAAAGGACACGCGTCCTCGTGTCCAAAACATGTCGCACGACCCTGCGGGTAGCAGGACAATGTTGTCCAGGCACGCGCGACCGTGTCCACTGGTCCGACTCAATCAAAACACGACATGAAACTAGCTCAGACACGTAGTAACCCATAAGCGACACAAAAACACAAATTTTCATTCAAACATATTCAAAATCTTGATCGAAATGCCCTTTGTGGCATTTCGTCGAACACCTGCGCACAGCACTGATACGTGTCTGATACGGACACGTACAGGACACGAAAATTGGCAAACCCTATTCCTACAGGACCAGGACACCCAGGGCTAGGTACTTATGCAAAGAAAAACAAATTTCAATGGGTGGATAGGAATTTACCTATGGGTGTTCTTCAACACAAAAAGTCTCTTCCAAGGGGTTCTTCAAAGCCACCCAAAATCTCCAAATTGATTCAAATCTGAGATTTGACTCCACAATCAGCAAGAGGACATTGATTGGAACACAATGGAAGAAATCCCAATAAAAATAGAATCCTATTGATTAAACTATGAAGAAAATAATAAAGGCTCACATAGTCTTTGGAAAATTGAAGAACTAATTAAAAAGAGGCTCACATTCCTAAAAGGACATTATATAGGCAGGGGGGTCTTGGATGGCCACATTAGTTAGGGTTAGGGTTTCTAGGTTGTATCCTAGGGCTAGGAATGAATCAAGGGTAATGTGTGGCCTAAAATCTAGGGCTCTTTCCTAATCTTTAGCAAATCACTCAATCTTAACTAAACTTGACTTAAACCATTAACCAATACCTACTAATTCTCAAATGGCTAACTAAACTAGTTATGACCAATCTAGGTTAGGTCCAATCTAGGTTAGGCTAACCAAAATCACATGGCAATAATTAAACTAGTATTTAAATCACACCATTCTATAAATCATTTTAAAATTCTTAATAAAATATATTAAATTCAATTAATTCAAAAATGACAAAAATACCCTCAAGGCTAAAATGACAATAAGTATCCCAATAATATGGTTAGGCTCTAGGTCAACCTGTCTCCAAGGTTACACTATCAAAACACCAAAATCATAAGTCATGATTTAAAATAGTTTTAAAGTGATTAAAAATTACCAAAAATCATATTATCATTTAAATATCATAAAAAAATAAATTAAAATACAAAATTTCAAAATTACCCTCAATTTAGAAACTTGGTGTTACAGATCTATCGGGCAATCCAGCGCATAAGAATTAAACCTATTTGAAGAAATTCCAAGGGGTATATATGGGCTACATACCAGTGCAAGCGGTTCGGAAAACGAACGACCGTGTCCGACGAATTGTCGCGACGAAGTTGTGCTCGCAACCGTCGTTGCTGCTGTCCTGTTCTGTTCAGTCCGCGTGCGACGACGTCGCTGGCGGCGAGCGGTCGCCCAGGGTCGGGGTTAGGGTTTCACTCTCTCGGCCTCTCTTGATATATATATATATATATATATATATATATATATATATATATATATATATATCAATGGTTCCCCTGCCGGTTTCGGGCTCCCCACGGCCGGCCCCGGATTGGCGCACCTTGGAGACAGCTCGGCCCCTGGCCGGCGTAGCCTCTCCGAATTGGCGCTCCCAGGAGCCCCTTCCAACGCTCTCCCCACCTTGCCCCCGTCTCCCCCCTCCCGAGGCTCCAGGAATCGTGTCCCGTCAGCCCCCATCGCTCCCTCTTCTAATCTTCCTATCTCAGAAACACATCGCGGCTCCTCCCTCCCGGGCAGCGCGACTGCCCCTCTCCCCCGTGCATCTTACGTCGAGGCCTTACGGCCAGATCGGGGGAGGCAACTCCTATTGCCGTCGTTGGAGATCCTGCTTCCGGACTTAGAATTCTTCCCTCCTACTGACGACGACCTCATTCGGGTCCCCTTTGCAGCGTCGAAGATCTCCTTCCCGTCCTCCTTCTTCTCTAAGTCATTTGTACTAAAATTCAGATCCGACTGTCCGAAGATCTCTACTGCCACGGAAGCTATTTCCATGTAGGGTTTATCCCCTGCCTACCGGGTCGCTCCACTCGACCCTAAGCACATGCTCTTACACCTCTCTTACGAACCGGACTACGCTGTTGTCCGTACCAAAGGCACGGCTAGAATGGGCACGCAGATCGCTAAAGTGGTCAAATGGTCCCCCGAATTCAACCCAAAAATTGATTCAACAATCATTTCTACATGGATCACCCTTCCCAACCTTCCATTGGTCTGCTTCCTCGCAGCTGCCCTCAAACAGATAGCCAGCTCCTTTGGGACCCTGGTAGCTATCGCGGAAGAAACTCACAACCTCTCCAAGTGCAATTATGCGAAGATTTGTGTGGAGTTAGACCTCGCTAATGATCCTCCCAAACTCATAGAGATCGAGCTCGGAGATCAAACTCATAGTCAAACGTTGGTTTACGAAAACAACATCATCTTCTGCAAACACTGCCAGATGAGCGGACACCTCATGCAGCACTGCTTCCACGTCCACCCTGAACTAAAGAAGTCTAGAACGCGCACCCCTCGCGCATCGACAGCTCAAAGAGACCCCGCCATTAGCATCCACAAATCAAACCCCGATCCCTCCCTCAGATTGATGATCAGACATGCCTCTACCCTCAATCCAACATGGCCAGCTCGCTATCTTCCCCTACACTCCTTCCACCCTCTGCCTCTATAATCCTTTTGATCTCCTCTTAGGCACTTCTGTCGACGACGATCACCAAGTCTCCAGCGAGCTCCCCTCTACCACTATCGGCCAACAAGATTGCCCCAAAATTAGAGGTTCCACACATCACCCTAGCGCAGATATAGCCCTCATCACCCAACTTCCCAACCCACCTGAAACCAACATACCACTACCCCACGGGGAATCTCACTTCATCCAACCACCCGTCGACTACTCTCTACATCCCGGACAGGACTCGTCAACCAGCAGTCATGTGCAGCTCGAGGTACCCGGGTCCCCCCTCGCTGACCCCTCGGCTGACCCGGAGTCCCCAATATCTCCCCCTCGCTTTCTTTAGATGCTTAGCACATGCTCAGCCACCCCCTAATCGACAAAATTTGGCAAGCCAAGGAAGCAGGCTTTCTGGACCGTGGCAATCCTTTATGTGCCCTGGAAGAACAAGACTACGACTCAGCTATCAATTCTGCCGACGCCGACGGAAGCAGCGATCCAAGTCGGACTAACAAAGACGCCGGAAGCAACGGGCCCATCAACACTCTCACCAAAAACCCCTTCCAAGAAGAACAAAAACAAGCCAAAGCAGACGACGACAAGGACTATTAGGTCCACCACGAAGCACAGTCACCCTTTTTCCATCTCCTCATCAGATGCTTAACATCATCTCATGGAATGTGAGGGGACTTGGCAACAAACCGACGATGAACAGAATCCTCGGCCTCAAGAAGACTTATCGCATAGACCTCTTAATCATCATCGAACCAAAAATCCCTCAAAAAAATTAAAAGCCACTCATCTCAAGTTAGGATTCCCGTATGCCTTCGCAGGCGGCAATGACATCTGGATTCTTCTTGCGCAAGACTTCAAATTTGGCATCATCCAAGACTCGCCCCAGGCCCTTACATGTTAGGTTGAACACCCGACCCTTAAATCTAGTTCCATCCTCTCCGCCGTCCATGGCAGTTGAGACATCCCCGAGTGCAGATTGCTCTGGGCAGACCTCCTGGCGGTTCATTCACATGGGCTACCGTGGCTGTGCAACGGTGACTTCAACATGGTGTCCAACAGGGAGGAGAAGTCTGGAGGCCGCCCTCCACCCCAGCCAGCGATGGATGATTTCAACAACTTTACCTTTCTCGGGAACCTCACACCTATCCCCTTTCACGGCTGCGCGTTCATCTGGTGCAACATGTAGGAGGGACACCGACGCCAGTTTTACCGATTAGACCAGGCGTTGATCAACGAATACTAGTCCGACATGGGACTGATCACCAACCTCTCTCACCTGAACTCCAATGAATCGAAACACTCCCCTCTTCTTGTCCAAATCAGCAAAAAGTACACCAGCAACAAGAAAGCATTCCGCTTCCTCGACTTCTGGCATCATCACCCCTAATTCTAGAATATTGTTGCCAATGCGTGGAATTCTGTCTCTGGTCTTGACGCCATGGTCCGTATGGAGGCCAAACTTTTAGCTACCCGCAAGGCCCTCTCAACTTGGAGCAAAGTGGCCTATGGAGACATCTTCCAGGCAATCAGGGAGATGGAGGATGACGTCACCCGCACGGAGACCACTTTCGCCACTAACAGCTCCCCAGAGGCCCGTGCATCTCTCAACCTCGCTAGAGCCCTTCTTAAATCCATAATGAGAGTAGAGACAGATTTTTGGGGGCAAAAAGCTAGATCAACATGGGACACCGACGAAGATCGGAACACCAGGTTCTTCCATGTTTGCGTCAAAGGACGTCGAAACAAATTAAAATTACACCGGATTCTCGACAAAAACGGAATTCTAGTGGACGACCAGGCCAGTATTCAGGCTGCGGCTGTGAACTACTACTCCAACCTCTTCACCAAAGACCGAGTCGTAAAAGACGTGACGCTACTGTCTGATATCCCTTTCCTCATTAGCGACCACGATAACGCTACCCTGCTGGCCACCACCTCGAAGGAGGAGGTTAAAGCGGCAGTCTGGTCCATTAACGAGTACAGCGCCCCAGGGCCGGACGGCTTCAACGGGGTTTTCTTTAGAGCTTGTTGGGACATCGTTAAAACTGACTTAGTTGAGGCCACAAAAGCATTTCTCCAAGGAGCCAGATACCCCAATTCTATTTCCAGCCCCAACATTATCCTTATCCCCAAGATAGATAATCCTAAAACCTTCAAAGACTTCCGTCCGATCAGCCTCTGCACCTTCACCAACAAGATCATATCCAAGATCGTCGCCAATCGAATGTCCGACCTTCTCCTCAAGATCATTTCTGAACAGCAAAGCGGGTTTGTCAAAGGCCGTAATATTTCAGACAACATCCTCCTAGCCCAAGAGATGATCACGTGTATGAAGTTCCTGTCGAGGGGGGAACGTGGCCATCAAACTCGACATAGAGAAGGCGTATGACCGGCTGGACTGGCAATTCATGATCTGGGTATTCCGGGCATTTGGCTTTTTCGAACCATGGATTGACATCGTATTCAGATCAATCAACAACGCATGGTTCTCTACCATCATCAATGGCCAGGCAGCGGGATTCTTTCGTTCCACTCGTGGGGTTAGAGAGGGGGACCCGCTCTCGTCCACCATCTTCATCATTGCGGCCGAGGCCCTCAGCAGAAGCCTTAATAGTATGCCCAATATGTCTGGCTTCAACCACTTTCACACCACTTTCTCATCACTCACCTGGCTTATGCTGACGACATCCTCATTTTCTCCTCTGGTGACAACAGATCGATCGAGGTTGTCATGCAAACGATCGCTAGATACACCTCCTGCTCCGGTCAGTGCGTCAACAACAACAAGAGCGTCATCTATACCCATCAAAAAGCTGACAAAATATGCTAAACCTTGCTCGCCAACATGACCTCCTTCAGCACGGCCTACCCCCCTTTCCAATATCTTGGGTGCCTGCTTGTGTACGGTAGGGCCAACTCAGGAATATATGAGCACCTCGTTGACAAGATCTGCAAACTTATTGCTGGATGGCACAATGCCACCTTATCCCCAGGGGGCAAAACGATCCTCATCAAACACGTTCTATCATCCATCCCACTGTACACCCTGCTCGTCTGCTCCCCTCCTCGAAAGATGCTCTACTCCCTCGAATCCTTCTTCGCCAAGTTCTTTTGGGGACACAGCGACGGCAAGGACAAACATTACTGGGCCGGTTGGGAGACGATAGCCAAACCTAGTGAAGAAGGAGGTCTGGGCTTCTGCAGGCTTGCTCACATTGTAGATGCCTTCTCCATTAAGTTATGGTGGAAGGTGCGCATCGAGACCACTTTATAGGCAAAGTTCATGAGAGCTAGGTACTCCAGATTCTCCCATCTGAAAGAGGCGAGCTCTAATAACAGATCCTCGGCATCGTGGTGCCATATTATTCGGGGCCGCATCACCGTTGAACCCCTTATTCGGCTTCAGTTGGGTGACGGCCAATATCCGGCATGTCTGTAGCGGTGGTTAGGTGATGAACTCATATATCCCAACATTCTTACTCCTCCGGGGTGCGCTATTAGGGATCTATGGGAGGGCATCTCCGGATGGAATTGAAGGAAGGTAAGAAATTGGCTTGGCCAGCCAGCAAAAAATAGACTACTTGCTGCTAATCTCCAGATTACTAACACTGTAACGCCCCAGTCCCAAAATAGGTAGGACCAAGTACGTAGACATGCCAGCTGTATACATACGAAATACATGGACCTCGTATGTATACATAAGCCGTAAATGTTGTAATCCAAGACAACTAAATCTCATCCAAAATGAAATGAATAATAATATAGAAATCAACTAGAATATTTATGATACAATCGTTGGGCGGAGACAAAGTCCACTACCAACTAATTAAACATGGAAAAATATACAAGGAAAGAATTTTAGCAAGCGAGAGCAAGTGACGAATCCAAGAGTAATCATCACGACGGAATAGAGCGCAAGCCATGGCCTTAGCTAGAGCACCTGCAAGAATCACGAAAAACACACACCTGGGGAAAAACCAGGTCCTCAGAGGGACGTAACAAGACATATAATATCATGCCATAAACTGAATAGTAAGAGCTCAATAGAAAACATACATGCGTAAAGGGTCCTAACCATTCTATGTGATATACGCCTTGAGAAGACAACGTTTTACGCAGGAGCTTATAGTGTTCAGCATAGATGGAGAGAGAGTAGTAGTAGGTAGCGCTCATAAGAGGCACTATAACTTATGGGCAGAAAGTAGTTCTCATATGAGAATTATCGACCCCGGGGCAGTAAGTAGCGCTCATCCGAGACACTATCGGCCCAAATCTATATGTGTACTGAACATGTAGCCCCTACGCTAATAACTATCTTCCCCCTCCCCATGATACTATACATGCGTCGCCTCCACAACACTGTTTAATCCTTAATAACTGCCAAGTCTTCTACAAAAATCTATTAACAGTTACATCCTAACGTACGGCCTTTACGTACCGATGTACGGTCGATACGCAAGTTCGAAGCTATATACGACTCACAGCTCACACACAACCCGTGGCACATCGTGACAGTTTATGAGATGCACTTAAACATACGGTGGTCCCTTAACTCTAATTCAATTGCACAAAATATAGTAATTTGTATCTACATATAATTTAAAAAGAAAACAACTTGAAAATAAACACAACATGCATGTTATTGAGCTGGAAATTTAAACAGTAGTGGCAAGGTGTCTTGCCTGGTATGTCATCTGGTGTGGGGTGGTGTTCTATCAAGTCCTGTTCGTCCAGTTGCCATGTACGATGTGTAACGGTCCAAGAGTCACGAGGAAATATGAATGTGTCAGAATTTGGAAAGAAGTGGAATTAGTAATGATCAATGGGGATATCAAGGTGGGAGTTCTGGGGAGAATACATACTTATACTATTTTAGAAATCATCAATATTATTTGAAAATATTTTAAAGTAATTTTTTTACGTAAATAGTAGAAAATAATTTATACATAATAATTTGAAAACTATATTTAGGCAAAACATTTTTTTTATAAATATTAATTAATCTAGGAATTTCTTAAGGCTTAGACTATGTTTTGAAATATATATATATAGGGTTAAATCTGTAAGGTGTTTTTCACAAATAATTTATATTAGAATATAGTTTTCAAAGTAAATCCTAATAATATAGCTATATTAATAATACTAGAATTTACTAATATCATTTAAGTAAATAGTAATTAATACTAATAATAATATATCATAATAAAAGTAATGATAATAATAATAATAATAAGAATAATATCAGTAATTTAATAATAATAATAATAATAATAATAATAATAATAATAATAATAATAAAACTATAATAGTTTATACACTGTTCTTATAAAGTAAGAAAGAGAAGAAAAAAAATGGAAAGAAAGGGGCGTGGAGAGAAGGAGCAGGGAGATGGGTTGGGAGTGGGTCTTACCGGGCGGTCTCCGGCGACGGTGCGGAGGAGGCGCCGACACGGCGGCTTCAGCGGGCGGCGCTGCTGGTGCGGGCTGAGCGCGTCGCGGCGAGGCGGAGTCTGAGTCGCCGGCGGGGGTTTCGAGGCGAGGAGGGCGGCGACTAGGGATTTTCGGCCTGGACGAGGTG
>JANAVB010004398.1:8297972-8317972 GCA_029216955.1 Iris pallida
TATGTCTACTAGGTTAGGGTAACCTAGAATAGGATTCCTTCCAAGTGGTTGAGCTAGTTGCCAGTCAGGTTGGTTAGCTAGGTCCATAAGCCCAAAAATGCGCCTTCAGTGACTTTTGTGTTTAAGTAGCACATGAGGCCTCAATTGGGTGGCATACTAGTGGCATATGCATAGTGGGCTTCGAGTAGATCACAACCATATGTTGGGTCGGATGAATTAAGTCGAGTTTGATGCTCTAACAGAAGTCGGGAAGTATACCGGTATTATGGTAAGGGTCATAGCTAGTCCTTTTGACCTGAAAGTCATACCACAAAAATAGAGTACAAGGGGATGGGTTTGAGTGGGACATGATATACCTAGATGATGGTGGACTCGTCTAGATATTGTATATGAAATTTGTTGGAAGGTGACAGTTGGTCTCGTGCTCCGAATATTAATGACACGACCGGTGACACAAAATAATCTAAATGGAAAGTAGGAGTCCATGGGGCACTAATTATCAACCTAAGGGAAATGATTCTAATCAACCGGTAATCTTCGTATATCCTAAAATTTTAGAAGGCTTATAGTCTACTCACCTTAGAAGCTAGGACATAGTTTTAGGAATAATGAGGTTAGAAGAATTCCAAAGTCCGGATATTATACCTCGAATCTGGTCAATAAAGAACAAGGCACGGCGTAACGGGTTACGGTAGATATAGGTCAATCCAAGGATCGTTCCTCAATAAATGGAAAACGAGTGTGTACAATGACACATGGTCGATAAAATAGAATGATCAACTCGTCCATAGTATACAAGAGTTATCGACGGGGTAACCAACTCTAAGGCACATCTTATGAAGGGATTTTTAACAGTTGAGTCGTGAATTTTTATTTGTGTCAAGCCTGCCAGACTATTGTCACAAGGGTTCTAGTTAAAGCAATCTTCAAACAAATAATTAGAGGCTCACAACATTGGTCTCTTGAGAAGAGGTAGTCTCCTAGGTTGGCATTTGATCAAGGGAAAGATCCTAATCATTCTCGGACTCCAGTGACTAGAAGACCATGATAGTAGGTTTAGGGTCGAAGGGAGGATAAGTAACTCAAGGCAAGGTTCCAGTCACAAGACTGGCCGATGGTAGCTATACTTGCGTCTACCACTATCATAGCCATGGGGGATACTCTGTCTCTATGTACGAATTACGAGCTTTCGTCTTTCTAAATCAGTGAAAGATAAAAATAATAAAGAGTTCAAGAAAGATATCATTGAATACAATTACATGTTTTAAGGCGAATGTATAATTCAAGAAGAATTGTCAATGCCGTTGCGGATGAAATCCTAGATACCTCTATATCTCAATCCACGTGGGATAATTAAAAAAAGAGCGAACCGAGTGCACTAAGGTTGATCAGACCGTAATACACTGATTCTGATTAGACAATATGTTAGTAGGCTTCCCCAATAAACATATGTCTTGAATCAAGCTCGATAAAAGAGTAAGCTTGTAAAACTAGGTGGTAATAGCAGCGTTGGTCAAGATAGTCAAAATACAACCATGCGAGATTTTTGAAAAGAGGCACAAATAGTTCGAGTTTTATGAGAATCAAAATCTTACCTGATGTTATTGCTTATACAGTCGTTCTACTGTCTTCTATCCATAAGGCCTTGGTCGACTAATGGGTTATGGACCTCTAAATTCTATATTCTAGATAAACCTATTAGTGTCAGTGAATTACCTCGTTAATAGATCACAAGGACCACGGAATGCTAGGTTGGAAGAAATTCTACCGAACTTGCAGAACTTCCACTAGTATTGGCTTTGGATCTTATGGGACATATATGGCATTTTTCTATCCTCTATAGTATCCTAAACTTGTAATCACATCTGAAGTCATTTTACCGAGAATTATGCCTCGCCTGTCTACTCTGGCTGTGGCAAACCCTTGGTTCCGTGATTCAATTGTGGTAGGCTATCAGATACTCTATTTATATTAACACAAGGTCTGAAGAGGTCAACGAAGATATAGTTTTAGCAATGTTCCATAAACTACAATTCTTTGAAATGATTTCAACTCTATGGGTCGTGCCTCGCCAGTGCGCTGCTGGCTGCAGTTAACCCACACTCTCCGTTCTCAAATAATTGGCGACAGTGCGCTGCTGTCTAGCCATCGCATTCGTTAAAATTACTCCAACTATATTCCTAAGAACTTCAAGGAGCTGCTAGGGATTCAAACTAGTTGACTATGATAAAAAACGTAAACACCTGCCTATAAGTCCCAATCCTTAAGGTAAAATATTGATCGGGGAGGCAATGACTGAAGACAAGAGAAGTAAGAACATCCTAATCTTTATTTCATATGCATTTCAAATGGCTGAGGGAAAACTTTGAATCAAATCTAACTTGAGATTCGTATATGAATAGCAGAATCAGAAATTATAAACCAGTTTCATACAGCAAAATAGAATTTAAAATAGGCAATTCTAAGTTATGATATGATGTTTATATCTAATAGAGCAAAAGAAAATTGAACAGGTTATCAAGATTATAGCCTTAATTTTAGGGAAAGCCTAACTAGCCAAGTGAGTAGTATACTCACGTTGGACCATATCGTCATATCAAAAGTAATAGTGTATCTATAGAGATCTGGCAAGCTCTCTAAATTAATAATTCTGTTTCTAAATTGCATGGCCTGTCAGACAATCTTAACTACCCAATTAGTCAAATTAATAAGGGACCCTTATCCTAGTTATCCTCATAAATCATTTTAATCCTAATTGTGAATGAGCATTTCCTAGTCGCAGGTTCGCAGTAGTATGACTAATAAGGTACCACCACGAGTTCTCACAATTAGCAAAAACTGACCTGCATGGGCAACCACAAAAACTTGTCACAACCTACACCCACTTTTTCAAATACAAGACGTGTCCAAGCCAACCAACGCCGCAGAGTAGGTGGTAGAACGCTGTCAAGCCCGCAAGAAATAATTGTTCAAAATAAACTTTATTGCTCATTCACATTTCTAAATTTATTACAACATTTACAATATTTTAAAAATTAAGGGAAATACAAAGTTCTCACAATTAATGAAAATGATACAACTGCTATCTATTTCTGTAGGTCATAAAAAATCAAGTGGCACACATCAACAAAGTCAGAAAATCAAGAAATACAACTTTCAGATAATTTGTGCAGACAACAGATTGCGCACCATTCAGATTGTGCAGGATCGATTGCGCACACTCTTAATTGCGCAGGCTGACGTGGCAAATCGCCATCATTACCTGACACAAATCAAATCTTCTGACAACTGACAGCACGGAGATCGAGGCGGCCGTTCGTTTAATCGTGCAGCACGGCGCTCGAGGACAGCTGGCAGCGCAATCCTTGTTGGCGCAATCCGAGTTAGCACAATCTATTTCCTGCGCAAATCAAGTTGGCGCAATCTAAAGTCTGCGCAGTTCAATGTGCGCGTTCTACCAGTACAAATGATAAAGTACACGTGGCATTCATGCCATCAATTGTTCATTTCGTGGCAACTGCCTATGCATGATCATGCGTATTTCAATCAGATGATGCCATGTGTCCAAGACAGTTAACCCATGATCCAGCAAATGCCTGCACAGTCCATTACTGCACAAACCAATTACTGCACAATCCATCATGCACAGTCCAGAATAACTAAAAGTTAGTTATTTCTCAGAACTCTATAAATAGAGTTTCAAGTCTCCATTCAAGGGGATCACAAATCAATAATCAAAGATCAGAGAGTTCAGGAGTTCTTGCCCAAGTGCTGCTGCATTCTTCCGAGGTTTTTGCCTTCAACTGCCGAGGCTTTTTGCCTTCAATTCCAGAGTTGTTCTCAACTTCAAAGGCTTCGTCTTCAGAGTTCATATCGTCCAAGGGATAAAGCAATCGTCTTCTAGATTGGATTCCTAAAGTTGTACCATTCCCAGAATTCAAATTGTAATCTTTTACAAAGTTTGTATCAATAAAGTTCTTCAACTTTTGTTTTTGCAAACAAAATGGCGACTCTGCTGGGGATGACTTTCTCCTCCGATGAGGAAGTGACAACTCAATGTGACGTGGCGTCTGTCGGAAAGACGCAGAAGACACTGGTTGTGAAGATCAACCAGACAGCCTATGAATCTATGATCAACTCCAAGACCACTCCTCGCACTGCGACCACTGCTGCCACAAGCAAAGTGCGCCCAGTTTGGGTCCCAAAGACTGCTGCGCATTCTGTTAATGCTGCCAGCAAGTCTTCGGCGCAATCTGCCAGCAAGTCTGCTGCGCAGTCCAAAGCTTCTGTCACCAAGTCCAGTGTACAATCTGTCTCTGCTATTGCTGTGCAGTCTGCTATGGCCAGTGCATAAAAGACTTCATATGCTGCCATGGCTAAGTACAAAACTCCTATGCCTCTGGCACAATTGGCTGCCAAACTTCCTGCGCAAACCAACATTCCAGCCACCAGAGTGCACCCTAAGCATTCTGTGGCAAGAACTCCTGATGCGCAAATCACAGTTTCTGTGGCCAGAACCAGTGTACCATCAACTCATACGCAAAGCATGCTTGCACAATCCAAGAGTGATAGCCTTTTGGCTAAACTCTCTTCTTCTCACAATAAAGGGAGAGATTCTATTCCTCCTCTTCCTAAACATTCTATTGCTCCTGTACAATCTACTGGGGGTAGTCCTTTGGCTATTCCTCTTTCTCTTCAAAACAAAGGGAAAGGCCCGTTGGTCTTTTCTCAAACTTTCTTGTCCCATGACTTGGAAGACAACAGAGGGAAACGCTCTTTAGCTAACCCTTCGTCTCAAAATAAAGGAAAAGGCCCTTTGGTCTTTTCTCAATCTTCTTCAGTCTTTACTGAAGAGAATCCATCTGAATGTGCCTTGGCACCATGCAGTACTAGAACTCTTTCAAACAAAGATTCTTCTTTCCTTTATAACAAGAGCACTTGTACTGATCAAAGAGGTATTCTGCCTACCCCGGTAGCAGAATTTCAGGACCTCTCGACTCTCAAGATTTCCCATTCCAGACAGGAAAAACTGTTAGTGTCTCAGACAGAAACCCCTGGGGGTGAATTTGCTGATCTTCGAACTTATCTCAACAGACCCACTTCGGTAAAACGCAAACAGCCAATGCCGAAGATCAAACATCATCAGAAACAAATCTCCAAGGTCAAAAATCCTGACACTTATGCCAATGAAGTAAGCACTTCCCTGTATACTCAAGGGACTAAATATTTGAAGAATCGGAATCATGTTCCGAATGTTATCAAAGAACAGGTCCCTCAGAATTTTCCTCGTCCTGTTATTGTTCCCGATCTTCGAGAACATCTTAGACAAAAATGGGACAATATCTCAACACCTCCATCTCAATTATCTGATCATCATTGCAATCACAAAGTCATCATCCAATGTTGCTGTCAAACAACAAAACGATCTATCTTTGATCGTCTAACTTTCGCTAAATCTGAACCTACGTCAGAGAAAGACGAAGTCTTGTATGCTTCTGTTAACATGACTTCCCGAGACAATGGGGGTAAAAGATGCTCTAAGCATGGCAGACTTCGCAAGCCAAGCCAGCGGTATTTAGAATTACTCCAAGAATCTTCTGAAGGAGTGTTTCAACATACCCGTTCTCGAAGCCGAGATACAATCGGTCAAAGGAATCTTCCTCAAAACCCTTCAGGTTATTCTTCCTCAGACTATGATGCATATAGTGAAAGCTCCGAACAGACAGTGTCTTCCACTGTACCAAGAGAAGTGACAGCTTATGTTGTCACTAATGATCCAGATGCTTCAACTTCTATAAATCAGGAACAGCGAATTGCTGCACTTGAAGACAAACTAAAAACCATGGTTGAAATGGTTGCTAGTATGCATTCCATCATTGTAGCACAACATGTTACACCACCAACTGCACCTACTACTAATCCAGAGATCATAGCATCTTCGGTACCTGCCAATACTGGGCTGGGGGTAGTATTTCCTCAAATGCCTCATGTACAAGTACAAGTTCAAACTACACCTAGTCAGTCAGGAGCTAGGGGTAGTGCTTATAATGCTGTTCCTCCTTCTACCACTCTAACTAAACCTGCTCCTTCTTCGTCATCCGAAGACGCCAATGAAGCTGTCAGACTCTTGTGAACTCAGTTCGAAGCCTTCAAAGAGAAAGACAACTTACAAAGATTAGGAATCAAGCAGCCTTATCCAGTTGAATGGAAGGAAGTCCCGTTCCCACCGAAGTACAAAATCCTAACAATCTTTTTGTTCGATGGCAGTACTTCCCCTAGTCAATTCATCAATCATTTTGAGGTAATGACCGTTCAACTTCAGCCAAATGACGCTCTTCTTACCAGAGTGTTCGTCGCTTGTTTAGCCGGCGTAGCATATGACTGGTACAGAAGTTTGTCCGATGGTTGTATCACTTCCTTTTCAGGTCTCAAACAAATCTTCCTGGAACGGTTCTATGAAGGATTTAACGACATGACTATGTCAGTTCTCAACAAAATCAAACAGAAACATAATGAAACTGCTGAGAGCTTTATTGAACGGTTCCGCCGTGAAGCTTTGAAAATGCCTCCCGGAACTCTAACTGCTGTCACTATTGATACTTGTAGGGCAAATATTTTGCCTATTATCAGTATGTGGACGGGATCTACCCAATTCCAAGATTGGCCTTCATTCATTGTCAACGCCAAAGCTGCTGAAGTGAGTGCCGAGAAGTTTAAACAATTGGGGGTACAGATGTCTAACCCCGATCGAGATGAACATCAGACTTCAGGTGGTGGCAATCGCCAAAACAATCGCAAAGCAAAAGAGACTTTGAACATTAATTTGAACAAAAATAAAGAATCTTTGGCTGTCAATGTGGCTCCGCCTACTTCCACTCCTACTCCTTCTGCACCTCCACCATGGGAACCTCGTCCGAAAGTGGAATATTCCTTCGACGAAAATGACACTGCGAGCATCTTTGAATGTTTACTCAAAAGCAATAAAATTCAACTCCCAGATCCAAAGAAACCTGATGAAGTCGGTAAGACAGATCATCCTAAATATTGTGTCTACCACAGGTTCATTGGACATCCTTCTCGAGCATACTATGTGCTCAAGGGCAAAATTCAGGAGCTTGTCAATGCTGGTGTCGTCACTCTGCAGCAAGATGAGAAGACTGTTACTGCGAACATGGTTTCAGTTCAGTTTGGTGATTTTCCTCCGCAGATGATACAGTACAGTGTCATTCCAATTTCCAAAGCTACTCTTGAGATTGAGAATCTCCCACTTCCACCAAATGAAGGTCTTGTTCCCTTGTCTCTTGACAACGGTAAAATTATATGGATCCATCCCGATCTTGCTCCAGAATTTGAGGTGCCCTCGTCTTCCAAAAAGAAAGCTCGTTCTAAAGGCAAAACAAAGACTTGCAACATGGTGTCTTTTGATCCCATAGTTGACGAAGAGATTCTGTTAGGCACCAGATCAGGGAAAGCCTATTTAAAAGATCATTCTGAAGGTCAAGAGAATCCTGCTTCTTCTTCTGAACCTGCCCCAGTACAACCTGCTTCCACTGAAGAGATTCTTTCTACATCTTCACCAGTTGTAGTACCTATTCCTCCCAAGCCAATGACGGCTGACAAAGGCAAGCAACAAGTCCACTTTGATAAACCATTGAAGAAATCATCTTCTACAGGACTTGAAAAGTCGTACAACTTTGATATATTGGCTCAATTAGCCAATACACCGGCTAGGCTATCAATTTTCGAGCTCTTGCGCCTTTCTAAGGAGACTCGAGAAACTTTAAGTGAAGCTCTGATGCAGGCTGAAACTTGCTTAACTCTTCTAGAAAAGCCGGAATCAGAACCAGTCTCTTGCCGTCACTGTCATAGTGTCCTGGAGTTGATTCCAAACATCACTTTCACTCAGGATGATATGCTATTGGAAGATAATAGACATGATCGTCCTCTCTACTATACAGAATATGTCGATTCGATGAAAGTCGATCGTATCCTGATAGATCCAGGGTCTGCTCTCGGCATCATGCCAAAGACGATGCTAGACGCATTGAAGATACCCGTGCATAGTCTTTCAAGCACAATCACCACTATCCTGGGATTCAACCAAGGAAGGAGTGAACCTTTGGGTAAGATTCGCCTAAAACTCCAAATAGGCAATCTTCGCACAAAGGTGACCTTTTATATCATTGACAATCATGGTTGTTCTTACAACGCTCTTCCGGGAAGACCCTTCCTTCATGAACATAATGTTGTTCCCTCAACTCTTTATCAATGCTTTAAATACATTGATGACAAAGGACAAGTTCACAAGGAAGTTGCAGACCTTTATCCTTTCAAAGGTGTTGAAGCGTATTGCAACAATGCTCGTATGTACAAGGAGGAATTTATGAAAGTGGTATTGGCCATGGATACTGAAGAAGATCAAAAAGCAATGCCCAATGATACTCTCATCATACCTGTCAAAGGGCGTGTTTCTCATCCTCAGTCTTCTAAACCACTGGCTATTCACTTGCCGGTTCAAGAAAAATCAGTTGTTGCTGATCAAAATCAAAGGGAGCTCACCTCTTCTGAGCCACTTATTATCGACTTACGTCGTAATAAGGACAAAAAGCAACTCGTTTCTTCTGGGCCTCTTGTTGTTGATTTAACTCACAACAAAGAAAAAAGGGAGCTCACCTCCTCTGAGCCACTTGTTATTGACCTTCGTCGTAACAAGCCTCCTCCACGTTCTTCTTCTTCCCCTCTTGTAATCAATCTGACCAAGCCTGCTAAGGCTAAAGGTCCTGCTGTAAATACAGATGTACATATCAATGAAAAAGTATCTACTTTCCAGTATACTGATGTTATTTATCATACTAAATACTATTTGGATATGTTAGATAGCTTTCAGTCATTTACAATGGGAGTTGTACAATCTCTTCAAACAGAAGTTTCATGTGAACATCCAAAAGATTCATATCGTATTGTTCCTGCTCGCAAGAAAGGTGAACGTCCAATACTTTTTAGTAAAAGACCGAAACAAAAATTTAGCTACACGGATGATAGCAAAGTTAACGACACGGGACATCTTCAATTCCGTCGTTACAGTCAACAATCAAAAGACATTGTCCGAAAGATGGGTTACGACTTCAAAAGCGGCCTCAACTACGGTAAGGGAAGAAAGACTCCTCTCCGTACTGCTGTTCCACAAGAAAAGTCAAAAATGTATTACAGCAGGACCAAAAGAGGTCTCGGATATGCTTCCCCTCCAATGTTATCTCCAGCAGTTTCTGATTCTGATAGCGAAGAACATTCTACTTCTTCCTATTCCAGATCATGGGATTCTGACACTAGCATTGGTGAAGTCCATCGTGTAATCGTATCTTCTAATATGGTTTCCGCTGAGCTTCTGGAAGGATATGATGAGGACATTGAAGAAAGTTCTGAAACAGATCCTTGGGCTCAACAGATGGATAATCGGTGGGTACTCCGATTTGAACATAGAGAACCTCCTACTGAAGATCAATTAGTTCAGGTTGATGTAGGAGAAAGCGAGTCACCTCGTCCAATCTTTATTAGCAAGAATCTTCCAGAAGCAGATAAGCAAGAGTTGGTTCTTCTCATTAAAGAATATATTGACGTCTTTGCTTGGAGTTACGAGGACATGCCAGGTTTAGATCCCAAGATTGCTACTCACAAACTGAATATTCTTCCCAATGCTAAACCAGTCAAACAGCAGTAACGGCGATTCAAGCCTGAAATGATGGATGCAATCGATGATGAAGTCAAGAAACTTATTGCTTATGGCTTTATCAGAGAAGAACAACATCCTGATTGGGTAGCCAACGTTGTTCCAGTCCTGAATAAAACCGGCAAAGTTTGATCTATATCGACTTCCGAGATCTTAATGAAGCATGTCCGAAAGACGAATTTTCTCTCCCTATCACGGACGTTATGATTGACAATACCTGTGGGTTCGAGCGAATATCTTTTATGGATGGATTCTCTGGATACAATCAGATCAAGATGAATCCCGAAGAGGAAAAACACACATCTTTCCGTACTCCTCGGGGAGTCTATTGCTACACAGTGATGCCATTTGGTCTCAAGAACGCTGGTGCAACTTACCAACGGGCCATGAGTACCATTTTCAGAGAACATCTTCGTAAAACAGTCGAATGTTATGTTGATGATATAGCTGTTAAAAGTCATCTAAAAGAATATCATATCCAAGATTTGAGAACAATCTTCAATCTCATGCGTCAACATCAGCTCAAGATGAATCCCACCAAGTCATTCTTAGGTATCTCTAGTGGTAAATTTCTCGGCTTCGTTATTACCTCTAAGGGTATACACGTGGATCCCGAGAAGATCAAAGCCATTCAAGAGATGTGTCCTCCACGTAACCTAAAAGAGCTACGAGGATTCTAAGGCCGACTTGTGTACATCAGGAGATTTATTTCGAACTTGTTTGGACGTTGTAGACCATTCACTCAACTAATGAAGAAGGGTGTATCTTTTATTTGGACTGAAGAATGTCAACAAGCATTCGACGACATCAAACGATATCTCATGAACCCACCAGTTTTGGTGCCACCAATCTCAGGCATTCCATTCTTAATGTATGTCCGTGCTATGGATCATTCGTTGGGTGCTTTACTCGCCCAAAAGAACAAAGAAGGTCATGAACAGGCCATCTACTATCTCAGTCGTACTATGATTGGTGCTGAACACCGTTATAGTCCGGTTGGAAAAGAATGTCTAGCCCTTATGTTCGCTGTTCAAAAGATAAGATATTATATCATTGGTCAAATCATTCATGTCATATCCCGAGTCAATCCACTTCGGGTATTAATGAAGAAGCCTAGCACACTCAACTCTCGGCTTGCTACATGGGCTATCCTTCTAGCCCAATATGAAATGGTGTATGTTCCTCAAAAATCTGTCAAAGGTCAAGCACTGGCAGATTTTTTGGCAGCTCATCCCGTACCAGAAACGTCCAAGCTTTATGATGAAATTTCGGACGAGACGTTGGAAGTCAACTTGATCTCTGAAGAATTTCCAACTTGGCGTCTATTTTTTGACGGAGCATCCAGAATTGGACCCAAAGGTGCTATTGTAGCCGGAGTTGGAGTTGTTCTCGTTTCCCCAGAAGGATCAACTATCCAAAGAGCCTACTCTCTAGATGAGCCTTGCTCTAACAATGTAGCAGAGTACAATGCTCTACTTATCGGTCTTCAATAAGCCAAGCAATTGAACATTGAATATCTCGAAGTTTATGGCGATTCTAAGCTGGTTGTCAACCAGGTTAGAGGAACTTATGAAGTCCATCATCAAGATCTGGTACCTTACTTTGAGGCAGCAATCAACATGGCTACATCGTTCAAAGCTTTCTTTATTGAATATGTACGCCGAGCTTGTAACACTGAAGCAGATGCCTTAGCCAATCTTGCAGCAGTCTTAGCTGTCCCCATCCGAAGACAACAAGTGGTGGTTATTTCTAATCGAGAATTATTTTGCGTAGAAAACAATCGTAACATTGAGTTCAGTAATTATGCTGAAATTAATGTTATCAATGAAGATTGGAGAACTCCTTTCATCGACTTCGTGGTTCATGACATACTCCCCGAAGATCTTAAGGAGGCTACAAGTATTCGACGAAGATCTCTACGATTCTACTATAATCAAACCACTAAGACTCTCTATCGACGGACTTATGACGGTCTTCTTCTACGCTATTTAGCTGGTGATGAAGCAAAACAGGTGTTACGTGAAGCTCACGACGGTGTTTGCGGAGCACATCAGCCCGATCCTAAACTACAGGATCGTATCCGAAGAATGGGTTATTACTGGCCCTCTATGGTATCAGATGCCATCTATGCAAGGAAATGTCGAGCCTGTCAAATCCATGCAGACTTCATTCATCAACCTTCGGAATTTCTACATCCGACAGCCGCTTCTTGGCCTTTCGAAGCTTGGGGCATGGATGTCATAGGTCCTATTAATCCTCCTTCTTCTAGAGGACATCGGTTCATTCTAGCAATAACAGACTACTTCTCTAAGTGGGCTGAAGCTATACCTTTGGCTGAAGTCAAGACCAGTAGCGTTATCAATTTCGTCAAACACCATGTCATTTATCGATTTGATGTCCCTCGACGAATTATTCATGACAACGGACCGTAATTCATCAGGCAGAAATTTACCTGATTATGATCACCGGATTGATAATGTCGCTTCGACTGCCTACAATCCTGCTGCTAATGGTTTAGCCGAAGCCTTCAACAAAACTATTATCAAGCTTCTCAAAAAGTTTGTATCTACTAACAAACGGAATTGGAGTGAAAAGCTTGGCGAATGTCTATGGGCCTACCGAACTACGGTCCACAATCCTATGGGTTTTATGCCTTTCTCTTTAGTATATGGCTGTGAAGCTGTTCTTCCTCTGGAACTTTAAATTCCTTCTTTAAGGATTGCCATTGCTAACGAACTCACTACAGAGAACAATGATCTTCTTCGACTTCAAGAATTGGAGGCACTCGACGAAAAGCGATTAATGGCTCAACAACATATTGAGTTATATCAAGCCCGTATTTCGAAGACTTTCAATCGTAAAGTGAAGGTCAGAGCCTTTCAGCAAGGAGAACTTGTTTTAACAGTCAGACGTCCTATGACTATGACTCATATGAGCAAAGGCAAGTTCGACGCAAAGTGGGAAGGTCCATACGTTGTGAGCAAAGACTTCTCAAATGGAGCGTATCAACTCTCAGAACTGGATGGACGAATTGCAATGATGCCTATCAATGGCAAATTCCTTAAAAAGTACTATGTGTAAATATAAATACTTGTAAATCATCAAACAAGTTCATGTTCATAAATAAAATTTTATTTAATCATGAATGATAGTACATGATATTAAGGAAGATCACTATTATCCTTCTCTACATTTGGACGTGGACCACTACCGTCCTTTTCAAAAACACGGTTAGCAAAAGAACCGAGAACCTCTTTGCTGGAGCCCACGAGGAACTTACGGGCAGCCATCCTCATGGCTTCTTCTTCTTCTCCAATCCTTCCTGGTTCAAGCAGAAAGTCCAGGATGTCTCTCGGTGGCTTGGGTACAGACGAACCTTCGCCTGCTTCTGCTTCCTTTGGCTGATTTGGATCGACAGGACGTTCTTTAACGTCTTCTTCAACCTTCGGGGCGAGCTCAGTCTTCTTGAGTGAATCTTCAGACGACATTTTTATGTTGAAAAGTGAAAGTGTTCATTCCTGTCAGATTTTTGTCCTATTTATAGACAGAGATTTCTCAAACAACGAAGCAACGCATTCATCCAACGGTTCGTCCATTCATTCATCTTCACCTGACGGTTCATCCGTTCATTTAATTCTCTTGACGGTTCATCCGTTCATTTAATTCACTTGACGGTCCGTCCGTTCATTACATTCATCCGATGGTTCACCCATTCACATTTATCCGACGGTTCGCCCGTTCATTCATCATCACTTGACGGTTCATCCGTTCATTATTTTTTATTTTTGACGGTTTGTCCGTTCGTTCTATCATTTGACGGTTTTTTCCGTTCATCTCACATCCATATCAGCAACTTATCGTTTCGATTAAGTTGTCAATTAAAATAATAATGTTCACTATATTCTGCCATGTCCATATTACCTCTGAGCAGATATAATGAATATAATTATTTTCTACAAAATTATCAAGAAATATATCATGTCTTGTACCTCTGAATATCTTTTCTATCTCTATTATTTATATCTAAACAAGATATGCAACAAATAATGGAGCCACAACAAAAATGTCTTTTATTGATTGAAATATAAGACATTACAAAAAATACACATACTTCAAAAGACATAAAGTACAAAAAGACTCCATTTAAGATGGAGGTATCATCAGGTTGTCAATCTGCTGCTTCAGAGTCTGCAGCCATTCGTTGCGAGTAGACATCACCTTCCTTCTTGCTTCTTCTATTCTGGTTTCTTCATTGAAAACGGGCATGGACACTGTCCGACGTGTGATTTCAGCACCATGAGTCGCCTCGTACTCTTCTTTCTCATGAGTCAAAGCCTGGAATTGTTCGATGGCAACTTGATGATCAGCAATTTCATCTTCCTACTTCTTCTGGAGACGAGTGATTTCTGCCTTCAGCTCATTAGCTCTCTTCTATTTCCTCTCAGCCATCAAAGTTACTGATTCCAGTTTAGAGTTATATTCAGCGGATTTTATAGAATAAGCTTCCAAGAGATTCTGAAGGTTCATCCTTTCAATATCAGCTGCTAGGGCCATTTGTTCAAATTCGGCCTGCACTAGGGATTCCACTTCCTCTTTGTTGAGTGCTTTATAATTCTTTATAGAAATCTCTAACTCATCCAATATATGCTCAAGGAGAGTAGCTTGAGCTTCGTCACCTTGCTCCCTTACAGCCCTCACCAAGAGGGAAGTCAAATTTCTGACCATGAAAAAATCAGCACCCTCTTTGTCCATCATTTTATTGACTAAGGGTCTCAAGGATTCAAAGAAGCATCTGGTGAATGATTGGACGACTTGCTGATTAATTGCCAGAGTGCCTGGAGTTGCAGCTACTCCTGTTGAAGATGAGGTAGCAGGATCTCGTGTCTGAATAGCAGGTTCTTTAAATAATGGAGCCAATGTGGAGCTAGTCGCCCCTCCTGGTTGTTCCTCTGCAAAAGTAAAATTATTATTTTGCTAGTCGTTTGCTAAATAACCAAAAAGATCGAATGAAGACAGTCTTACCTTGGTTCGATCCAGCAATGAGCTTATCCCCTACAGGAGTAGACTCTGGCAGAGCAGAAGTAACTTCATTTATAACAGCTTGGCTACTATCCGCCTCAGAACCACAAGACAAATGATGACTACTACTAATAACCACCGTCGTTATGGGCACTATGTCCGTGCACGTCGAAGGTGCTAGAGCAGTCTCATGATCTACAGGAAATACAAATAAAGACGTTAGCTATCAATTCATTCAAGAGAAGATTGCTAATTTCATTTTATACCTTGGGGATCATTGGCAGGAGTTTCTTCCAGGGTTTCTTCATCTATTGCTTTTTCTGGAACCTCAACATCCTTTTCAGGATTTAAGGTATCAGTAGCATTCTCTGGAGCCTCAACATCATTTTCAGGATTTAAGGTCTCAGCAGCATTCTCTGGGATTTCAATATCCTCATCATTTACATCATTGGCTGCAGTAGAAGTTGTGTGCACTTCATCATCTTCTTCAAGATCATGCATATAGTCATCAACATTCTCAGATGAAGAGCTCTCCTCATCCTAGTCTTCTTCTGGTGCCTTCTTGCTGGTAGTCGTGGCTTGGTCACCATAGTCATCCAGAGGACTGTAGCTACAATCTTCTAAAGCTGCAATTACTTTGCGATCTTCCTCTTCGCGAAGGGTCCTAGGAGTAGGCGAAAGTTCAACAATCTGTAACTGCTCTTCCCTCACTTCCTCCACAGTACTTCCTCTAGGCTCTTCGGTCTCAGTTCCCGGAGCAAGATTTGTTCTTTGCTCGATCTCTTCTCTATGTTCAGGACTAGGAGTTTTATTCCTAGGCTCTGAAACAGGAGTAGAAGATGGCAAAGTTAATCCAGCTGCAGCATCCATCACCATTGAAGACAAGGCCCGATTTCTTCTGAGGACCAGCTTCTTTCTTTTTAATGGCCTCTCAGGGCTCTCTATATTGATAGTTTCAACTTGTTTCCGGATAGAGGTTGGTGTTGAAGCCTCTTCTTGCTGAGCTGACTCGGCCAGTTGCCGAGACTGAGATCGGGTAGTGATCTTTTCAGAAGAGTGATCCAAGATCAACTTCTTCTTTGCTGCTGGAGCAGGAGGATCTTCTCTTCTTTTTCTTTTTGCAGGAGATTTGCCCAACTTTAGAGAGACATATAGTGGTGCATTTACTTCTTGAGGGAACATAATATCCCTTGAGACTTCCAAAGGTGCATCTGCTGGCTCGTGCACCTCATCATTTCCAGGGAGCGACAGAGCAATTCTTCCTTTCTTCAATCTCGTCGAAGAAGCGAAACTATCTGCAAGATTAAAATTCTCAGCAAAAGTGTTCGCGGATGTATAAAATACTGAATAAGTAAATAGCATCCGAGGACCATGAGTGCTATTTGCTGGCATCGAGAATATGGCCTTCGTATCACGGGCATTATAGTAAGCCCAGGCTCGGGCCCCGTCTATTAAAAAACCCTTGCCTTGGAGGCAGATGATTGCATTCCCCACATGGAATTGATCATATCCAAACTGCCGAGCAAATCGGCTGGGGAGATATGGTTCTAAGTAACATTCCTCTTCGAACCGGTATACTAAATGAGATGGTCGAATTGTCTTCAACCATTCAAAGGCTGCACGGTTTAGAGGTTGCATCTTTGAGTCCACCATGTTTGTTGGCATCTGATCATGTCCAGCAGGGAGAGGAGCACAACAAAAGTTCCATCCTCTATTCAGATTTAGAACATATCTGCACTCGCTCAAAGAAGTGTACTTCCATTTACCATGAGAGTACCTTCGCAGAAAGCTGCCATCAACCGGTCCCATGTCGGGGTCCATTAAAGTGGGATAGTGGAGAAGCAACCATCCAAATAGATGTGTATGGCAGTTCTAGGCGAGGGAATTTTTTTACTCCTTTTGCTTTCAGCATCAGATCGACATACAAACGAAGACTGGCATTTAATTTGTAAGTCATTGCTGATAACAGGTCCACCTTGTAGCCAAAGACTAACTTGACGGCGGCAAAAAGAATACCGCGATGAAAGCGATCCACAGCACTGGATCCTGGGACCACAAACCGCCGGAGCCAATATGTCAGAAACCCTGCCAACTGGGCTTCTTTTGACATGGGTCTATAACCCATTCTCAAATAACTCTCCAGAGTGTCCCCTTTCTTTAAAGGAGGATATTGATAATCATCTTTCTTTTGTTTATCAAAATTACCACTCTCTTCCATCAGCTTCATAACTTCTGTATTGCTCAAAGGTTTGAAGATATTTGGATAGCATTTGTCATTTTCTTTAGTCTTCTTCTCTTCTATGTGGTTAAGGAACAGATAGGGTAACCATTTCGAAGAATAATAGGTGTTTGCTGTAGCACTCTTATAAAAAAGGGAACAGATCTTGTAATGACATAGCAGTTCCTCGAATACTGCTACCATTGCTGTATTTTCCTTTCTAAGTTTGTCCAACTCATCATTGGTTGGAACAAACTCTTCATATGGAGCGTCTGCCATTGGTAAGTACGAGATATATTTCATCTCGTGGAGTGCAAACCCAATTTCTCCACCAGGGGTCATGAAAGTTCCTGTTCTATAATTGTATCTTTCAGCCAAGGCCAAGAACAGGTATGAATTGGGTGCAAAACCATAAACAGTGGCGTGTACTGCTTGGTATAAATTGATTTGTTGAAGTCTGTCTTCAAATATTGTCAGAATCCAATTTGCAATACAGTTCCATCTCTTGTAATCTGGATTCACCAATCCAGTTAATCTGATATCCTGTTCGGGGTACTTCCCTTCAGCTTTCGCAAATTCGTTTGCAAATATCGATGTTCTGATAGGCATCAACAAAGAGGAGTTCTCTGGCGGAATGCAACCAGGTCTCAAGCCTCTCAACAAGACACTGTATCGATCAGAGGAGCTGTAGAACATATCCTTCTTATTTGACCCCTTCTTCACAAAAATTTTCCCTGCACGGGCGTCTTGGAAAAGAGTGAGGTTCCACTCCATCTTCCTTGGGTAGCATGCATGAGCATACCAGGATAAAGGGAGACAGCGGGCAATATCTGGTATAAAGAATGATCTATCTTCCTGATGGACTATTCTTTCCTCCATCCTCGGCCTTGGTTGAGAGCTTTTCTCAAAAGCCTCACCAAACAAGAATAAAGGTTTCTTATGAATAACAGCGTCTGCTTATTCCAAGGGTTGTCCATTCATTAAACACAGTAGAGTCTCATTGTCTTGAGATATCAGAATCGCCTGACGGAAGGTCGGTAGATCATACTGGGGATAATGTACATGAGAGAGATCCTCTTTATACTCTGACTCTAAAAGAGTTCCCACAAAATTTTCATATTGTGGATCTTCTCTCACATTAACTGCATCAAACAAAAGAAAGCAAAATTTAGTACAAGTCAAAGTCAAAGATTCTGTCATCAGTTTGCGCAAAATCCGAATGCGCAACATCAGATTACGTAGCATCAGTTTGCGCAAACATCAGACTGCGCGAACAAACAGCCATCAGTTTGCGCTGACAATCTCGCACAAATCAGCAGATTGTGCTGACATTTGCCAGCGCAGTTCAACCGATTGTGCAGAAAGTCGTACTCCATAAAAATGAAGAGTTAACTGATTTGTGCAACCAGAACCCTAAAGAGGGTGGCACAGTATAATCACATCTCTAAAAAGAGATGGATTTTGAAGAACAGTGAAATCAAAACCCTAAAAAGGGTTTTTGATTAAAAGTTCTCTACCTGACATTGCAGGGTGCGCGGATTCATGACGAGAAGCTCGTCGCGCAGCTCTGTTTGATGACTCGGCCGGGGCTTTGCCTTTAGCGGCGGCGGAGGATCGTCGGGGCGCCATGAAGATCGTCGGAGAAGGAAGTCGAAGTTCGTTCGAAAATTTCTTTCTCAAACACAAATGAGGCAAAGTAAAGAAATGAAATAAAGAAGAGAGCTATTTATAGTTTTCGAAAACGAAACGGCTGCCTCAGTTTGCGCCTAAAATTGTGGACAATCCCTCAGATTGCGCAGCCAGCTTACATCATGCACAAATTGATTCAAATTTCAAAATTCAAAGTATTTCGAAATTTTGAATAAAGTTCAACTTTCGAAAACTTTGAAGGGGGTCTTATAAGTCCTAAAAAATCAAGTGGCACACATCAACAAAGTCAGAAAATCAAGAAATACAACTTTCAGATGATTTTCGCAGACAACAGATTACGCACCATTCAGATTGTGCAGGATCGATTGCGCACACTCTCAATTACGCAGGCTGACATAGAAATTCGCCATCATTACCTGACACAAATCAAATCTTCTGACAACTGACAGCACGGAGATCGAGGCGGCCGTTCGTTTAATCGTGTAGCACGGCGCTCGAGGACAGCTGGCAGCGCAATCCATGTTGGCGCAATCCGAGTCGGCGCAATCCATTTCCTGCGCAAATCAAGTTGGCGCAATCCAAGGTCTGCGCAGTTCAATGTGCGCGTTCTACCAGTACAAATGATAAAGTACACGTAGAATTCATGCCATCAATTGCTCATTTCATGGTAACTGCCTATGCATGATCATGCGCATTTCAATCAGATGATGCCATGTGTCCAAGACAGTTAACCCATGATCCAGCAACTGCCTGTGCAGTCCATTACTGCGCAATCCATCATGCGCAGTCCAGAATAACTAAAAGTTAGTTATTTCTCAGAACTCTATAAATAGAGTTTCAAGTCTCCATTCAAGGGGATCACGAATCAATAATCAGAGATCAGAGAGTTCAGGAGTTCTTGCCCAAGTGCTGCTGCATTCTTTCGACGTTTTTGCCTTCAATTGCCGAGGCTTTTTGCCTTCAATTCCAGAGTTGTTCTCAACTTCAAAGGCTTCGTCTTCAGAGTTCACATCGTCCAAGAGATAACGCAATCGTCTTCTAGATTGGATTCCTAAAGTTGTACCATTCCCAGAATTCAAATTGTAATCTTTTACAAAGTTTGTATCAATAAAGTTCTTCAACTTTTGTTTTTGCAAACAATTTCTAGGTTTCTGTCTGCAAGAACACCCGTATCTCCCAAAGCTAAGTGAAGCCACAGCTAACATAAAAATTGTTGGTTTTCAGTTAGGAATAGAACGAGTACAATCTCATAACAGAATCAAAAAATGACAAAATCCATAAATTTGTAATAAAACTGAGATACATGATAAGGGATAAACAGGAATCATGGTAGGAATCATGCGAGTAAAAGCAGGTAGACATGGTACACAAGACAAGTAATGACAA
>JANAVB010004398.1:8322972-8539820 GCA_029216955.1 Iris pallida
ATTTGGTCAACGGTTCATCGATTTGGTCATGGTTAGCCATAATGGCAATAACTTTTGACCAAATCGTGATTTTGCGGCACGGTTGATTCTAGTGCACTCATGACGCTGAAATCTATCATGTTGCACACTCAAACTTTGAATTCATAATGTTTGACCAGTTAGTCAACAGTATGTCTCGGTTTGCGTGCCACGAGTCCCGAATTTGGAACCGTGAATTTCCTTGGCCAAATTTTTGTGTGTAGATTGTTATTTCAGAATTAAATAGGTTAAAATAGGAATTTAGGTGATTATTTCTAGAATTAGAATAGTATTAATTGACTTAACCCATTAGCCACTTTCTAGGATTTGTAGAGTGGGAATCGTTGATCTAACTTGTGGTTTTTATGTGACGGGGTAGATCGGACTACGACGTCTTGACTTGTGACTTTATCATCTATCGGTGCAGGCAAGTATCACTATGACCTATGTTTCCTTTATTTTATGCTGCATGTATCTTCGTGTCGTCTTTTCACTATTACTTCCTTTTGGTTCATGATTGTCATTGCTCATGATTAATATTGTGCACGAGAGTTAGAATCGTTAGGATACATACATGTTCATGTCTTACTCATTATTTCCTATTGTTAACAGTTTATCGTATTGCTAATGTTTATCGTAGTGGACATGTATTGTGAGTGAGTCGGGCGGGGGAATACAACAAGTAAGCATGTGGTCAACGAATTGAATACAGACTCCCTATACATTGATTGCATAATATCAGTCATGCACCACACGTATGACTGACGGATATCCCAAGCCGTCTACATGCTGAATGTTGGTATTCTAAAACACACAGTACACGTGACTTAATTATGGTTACTCTATTGTCTATTGTTCTTCTTTCGTCAAGTCTACCTTCTTATTGTCATCATGTCTTAGTGGTATGTCAAGTCTACCTTCATATTGTTATCACATCTCAAAGGTACTTTCTTATCATACAATGTCATGCCTATACTTATCTTCAGTTAAATTTCTTTTATCGTTCCTTCATGCTTGTATAATATATTGTGTAATGTAGTGTTATGGTGATCTTGCTCCAATCCTGACTGGATAACTATTTTTCAGTTGACAGATTCTTGATGACTATTCTCGATGACTTGCTCTCTTGCTTTAGGTTCCTTCGGGTGGAGTTAGAGCTATCTTGGAGGCCAACCATAGATTCTAGATAGAATATATAGTCACATATAGCGGGTTTGTATCTGTATGCAAATTTGAATGTATCATTAGAATTGTAATTAAAATAATTATTGTGAATGAGCAAAATAGAGATATTTGTTATATTTGAGATTTATATTGAGCCCAGACAGCGTACTACCGCCGATGCTGCGGCGTAGGCTGGACTTGGCCACGTACTCGTATCCTGAAAAGTGGGAGCGGGTCGTGACAGAAATTCAACTCAAGCTGGGATTCCCTTCCGCTATCTCCGGATGTCACGACATTTGGATCTTCTTCAACGCTGATTTTCGCTTTGGCATTACTAATGACTCCCCTCAGGCCCTCTCCTGTTGGGTTGAGCATCCCGCTTTCAAGTCCCGCATCCTGCTTTCAGCCATCCACGGTAGCTGCAGCATCCCGGAGCGTAGAGCTCTTTGGGAGCTTCTATCGGGGACCTCCCTTCCCCACGACGATATGCCGCGGCTTTGCATCGGAGATTTTAACACAGTCACTTGCAGAAAGGAAAAATTCGGTGGTAGCGACCCACCTCATTTGGCCATGGAGGACTTCAACAACTTTGCCTTATCTGCCCACCTTTCCACTCTCCCCTTCCTCAGCAACCAGTTCACTTGGTGCAACATGCAAGATGGATCGCGTCGGCAGTACTCCCGCCTTGATCGTGCTATGGTGAATGACTGGTGGTCGGATTTGGGATTGATCAGTAATCTGTCGCACCTGAACTCCACCGAATCTGACCATTCCCCACTATTTCTCGAGATTAACAACTCCCGTAACCCCCATCAATAAATCCTTCCGCTTCCTTGACTTCTGGCGCCACCACCCCGAGTTCATGCACATTATGGAAGAGGCTTGGGCTTCTGTCACACACCCAGATCCTCTGGTCAGAATTGCTACCAAACTCAAAGCTACAAGGAAAGCCCTTACGGCCTGGAGCAAAACTGCGTTCGGAGACATTTTTCAAGCCATTAAAGATGCCGAAGACGATGTCACCCGTGCGGAGATAGACTTCGCTATCTTTAGTTCCCAGGAGAATCGCGCCACCCTTAACCTCGCCAAGGCCATCCTTAAATCTAGAATCAATGTTGAAACTGAATTCTGGAAACAAAAGGCTAGATTAACCTGGGACATGGAGGGGGACAAGAACTCTGGCTTCTTTCACAAGTGCGTCAAAGGGCGCAGAAGCTCTCTTAAGATACACCGCATCCGCGACGTAAACGGGCAACTCCTGGACGATCAGAAGAACATTCAGATGGCAGCCACGAGTTATTTCTCCAACATGTTTGCTAAAGAGGCCGTGGTTAAAGATGACGGATTCCTGTCCGAGATCCCCTCCCTGATTTGCGCCAGGGATAACGACAACCTCAGCGCTCCCCCCTCTGTTGACGAAGTGAAGACCGCTGTGTGGTCCATCAATGCTAACAGCGCGCCGGGGCCGGACGGATTCAACGGGGTGTTTTTTCGAACATGCTGGGACATCATTCGGTCCGACCTCTGGGAAGCCACTACCGCCTTTTTTCAAGGAGCCTCGTATCCGAAATCTATATCCTTCGCCCACATCATCCTCATTCCCAAGAAAGACAACCCGGAGACCTTTAAAGACTTCAGACCAATCAGCCTCTGCACTTTCACCAACAAAATTATTTCTAAAATAATCGCCTCCAGAATGTCGGACCGCCTCTCCAGAATCATCTCTGAAGAACAAAGCGGCTTCGTCAAAGGGCGTAATATCACAGATAATATCCTCCTGGCTCAAGAAATGATCACTTGCATGAAATTCTCGTCCAGGGGGGAACATCGCCATCAAATTAGACATGAAAAAAGCATACGACCGTCTGGACTGGCAGTTCATGATTTGGGTGTTCAGAGCCTTTGGTTTCTCTGAACAGGTTATCGACATCATCTTTAGATCCATCAACAACTCCTGGTTTTCCACCATTATCAACGGCCAACCTCAGGGTTTCTTCAAAGCCACTCACGGAGTCAGACAGGGAGACCCCCTCTCCTTCACCATTTTCATCATCACGACCGAAGCCCTGAGTAGAAACCTCAAAATTATGCCGCGAGCTCTCGGATTCCAGCACTTTCATACAACGACCGGTTGCCCTCTTATAACTCATCTTGCGTACGCGGACGTTATCCTCATTTTCTCCGCTGGCGCTATTGGGGCCATTGAGGTGGTTGTTAGAACTCTTGCTAACTACACTAGTTGCTCTGGCCAGAAAATCAATAACAGTAAGAGTGTGATCTACACTCATCACAAAGCCGATAGAGCCCACTCAGCAGTGCTGTCCACCATGACCTCCTTCTCCACAGCTTACCCCCCTTTCATGTACTGAGGCTACCCGTTGGTGTACGGTAGAGCGAACTCTGGCATTTTCGATCACATGGTGGGCAAGATTCGCCAGAGAATTGTGGGGTGGCACAACGCCACCCTTTCCCCTGGAGGAAAGTTAATTCTCGTAAAGCACGTCCTTTCTATTGAGTCCATTCCCGCCAATTTCTTTTGGGGTCTCCTCGAGGGTAGGAACAAGCATCACTGGGCCAGTTGGGCTACTATGGCCAAACCTACTGAAGAGGGTGGTCTGGGATTCTGCAGACTTGCCCACATGGTTGACGCCCACTCGGCTAAATTATGGTAAAAAATCTGCTCCGAAAACTCGATCTGGACCAGGTTCATGAGAGCGAAATACTCCAGATTCTGTCACTTAACAGAGGCGTCTGCCAACATCAGATCTTCTGCGTCGTGGCGACGCATCATCCGCGGCCGTAACCTAGCAGAACCGCACTTGCGCTTGACACTGGGCAATGGTCATTCGCAGGCTTGCAAGGAACGCTGGTTGGGGGACGAGATCCTCAGACCCAACGCTTCTACTCCGCCGATGTGCGAGATCCGGGATTTATGGGATGAGGACGCGTCTAGGTGGAATTGGGATAGAGTTCGTGATTGGCTTGGCCCGGCGGTCATGGCGAGCCTGGCCACTTCGCATCTGTCGATCAATGAAGCTCTTGACGTGCTCAGATGGTCCCCCAACCTGGGGGGCGTCTTCACCCTCGCATCGGCTAGAGCCACCATCAGAGAAACCCAAGTGACGACCTCTCCCTCCGCCAAGTTTTGGCACTCGTACATTCCAGTGAAATGGTCCATTCTCTTATGGCGTGCCGCGCGTCGGAAACTTCCTACGAACGACGCCGTCAAATCCTTCAGCTTTAGTCTGGCGTCCAGATGCCACTGCTGTGTTAATCATCAACCAGAATTCGTCGACCACGTTCTTCTTTCTGGTGAATCAGCCTCCCACATTTGGTCGCATCTTCACAACAGGTGCAAATTGGTCCCCACAACCGGAGGCATCAACGATCTGCTGGCCAGCTGGAACGTATCTCACGGGCATCAGATCGTCGCTGCCGCCGCATTTTGGGTTTTATGGAAATACAGAAACAAATACAGATTCGAGGGACGTCAATTATCGCCTCCCCAATTGTTCAGAGAGGTGGTTCGGCAAATCTTCAAAAGACAGAGACATTGCACTCACACCTCCACCCAGTTCTGGGACGCCCTGGACTGCTGACAGGGGCTGGGGCGCTCTTTCCTTAGGCGCCGCTTTAACCGCATAACCTTCTCATGCTCGGTCCTGTTACCGTTTTGTGGGCAACACTTTGTGTTTTGTCTTTGTTTTAGTTCGTTCTTCGCGCGAGGCGCGCTTACTTGTATAGGCTTCGGCATTTTGCGCCTATCATTCAATAAAGGTTTTATTTCCGAAAAAATATTTTAAAAAAATAATAAAAAAAACAAAAAAATAAAAAAAATATATATATATATATGCATAAATATTCCAATACAATTCTAAATTCGTAAATACTCTTTTTCTAGTGTAGGACCTATTTATATAAATATGAATATATATTATAGCATTTATTTGACAGAAATAATATAACCAATAATAATTTAATATTACATAATAATATCCTCAATAAAAATAATGATAATAATAATAATAATAATAATAATAATAATAATAATAATAATGAAATTCAATAAACCAATAATGGTGTATATACCATTTTGCACCATCTAATAGTCCCAAAAATATACAAGGGCCTATTTTATATAAATATTATTGAATATCAACTAATAATGATATTTATAATATTTAATTGACGAATATTTAGAAAATATTCATTAGATCATTAAAACGAAATACAACACAATCATACCAAAATATTCCAACACGAATGTCGTTAGACGTACCACATGACTACATGGGCTTGAACTTGTTACGGGTCTAGTTCGGACTGGTTTGGTACAACCGGGTCTCCTAAATGTCAAATAATATTAATAATGAATAATTAAACTATTTATAATGATCATGTCACAACTTGGCCAGGTTTTCCTAATTAGGACACACTTATGGACAGGTCTTCCCTACCAGGACTAGTACACTAGTCAAGGCACGCCACTGCACTATCCGTACCACGATTTCTAGTCACCTTGTACTCAAATTCCTTACCATGACTAAAATTATCTACCGTAATAATTAACTAATTATTTATTTCTAAAAAAATCTGAAAATCACCATTCAAATAAAATAAATAATAATAAAAATATTTTAAATTTTCGAGAAAAGGAGCTACACCTTCTTGGGCCACCAGAAAAATACGTCAAGCTCTAGTTCTAAAATATATAGGAATCCAAGATATGAGTATGCCATCTGTACGGCTAGAATAAGTATTCCTAATTCAATGGACTTAACCTAATCGTAGTATGATGTATCCTATAACTACAAAACAACAGTTACAAGTAATCTAACATCTCCACATCAACAACACTAGAATCTCATCCATAGTATAACAACATCATCATAAAAGAATATAATAAATGTCTGACTGAAATAAAATATGTCTGAAATAATCAAATACAAGATCCGTCTAAAATAATCAAGTCTGGTGGAAATATATATCCACGAAAATAAAATTCATGCTAGAATTATAAAGTACTGAAATAAAGAAATAGTTAGGACATAGCTAGCTACATAAAATGTCCATAGCTCTATCAGTTGGGAACCCTTGGATCAGAAAAAATCCTCAAGCACAATCGATGTGTCCTCTGCAAGATATATGGGCTCGATGCCTGGTTCATAAACTGTAGGATAAAGGTACTTGTCCGAATTTGGAAAAGAACTAGGTCCTTAGGGGACATAACAAGATACAACAACTAGCCATAATATGAACAGAAAAAATAATACACATAAACATGAATATAACTGACAATGTAGACTATCCTGCTAAGTATATGCACTTGAAGACTACTTTGGAATCGTACAAGTAGGTAAGGAGTGATATTAGCATCCACTAATATCGCAAATACACTAGCATACTCCCAACCAATCCGGAGACTAGTCCGTAGACAATAATGGAATATCCTCTATTATAGCCTAAACTAGGGCAAAAGTGAGGGTAATGAGGATAGGGAAATCTCGTATGCCTACTAATAGTCTTTAACGCCCAGAAGTGGTACAAGATCGTGTCCATGACCGCACAACTTGTATCTCACATGCAAGTCCTCTAGCTAACACAACTAATTATATTTGATCCGTCATACGAACCCCTTGTACCGACCAAGTACAGGGTCCTTGTCAATACTAATGTAACTCTCACTCTAAGTGTCATTTCATGAGTCGTGTCCAGTCATTGAAAAATAACTTCAATACGAGGAAGTCTACTAGCACACTAGGTCACACACACCCACTATATGTCATCGATGGCATCATCGACGGCACCCATGTCACACTTGGATGCTCTCCTAATACATCTAATCCAAACTCACAACAACACGACCATGTATAACAAAAAATAAAGTAAGATCACAGTGGCACGGTATCTTACCTGGAATCGCCGCGAGAGAGTAGATTATCGGTGCGACTCCAACTACCGCAGTTACGGTCTCATGAACTCCTATAAATAATATTACTACATATTAATACAAATAATAACATTATCACCATAATTTACATACGATTACAATCTATGTAACCCTCTATTCTAAATACTATTCATTTACTATCTACTAGTATAGTAAACTTTTAGTTATAACATAAAATCACACAAAAATATATATAATAAATTCTATTTTAATTCTTAATAAATTGGTATTTAATTATTGAAATATGGATTATAATCCAAAATTGGAGAAAAACAAGGTTGGTAAAGTTTCATGATCATCTAGTCATAATAGCATTAAGTAAATATCCAATTTGGAACATTTCTAATCATCAATAAATACAAAATTAATTTTGAAATAAATAGGAAATAAAAAATTATTTTTCAAGTATTATTTATCATAGTTTAGGCAGCAATAATTTATATGCCATGCATGATCATAGGATTATTTGGAATCAAAAGATGAAGATTTTGACAATCTGAAATTACGATAACCTAGTTCTTCGAAGATGTCAGAATATATATATATATCAAAACAGCAAAATTATAAAAAAAAAACTAATTGAAGGGGACTGTAGATAATCAAAATAAGAAAATTTTCATATTGGGCCTTGATGGCAAAAGTCAGTTTAATTAGATAAAAAAATTGCATACACCAAACAATGTCGATTCTAGACACACTTTGGGAAATGTGTGCCCCGAATAAATAAGACATAATTTCGATATGAAAATATGTGAGAAGGTAGTAGACACATATAGGAATCTAATGGTTTTGGTTTTGCAAAGTTTCTATCTCTAGAAGTCACAGAATCGCGTTCACAAGATGACGTTCCGGTTATGTTTTTTGGACAACTTGCTCGGCCTGACTTGTAGGGCTGTTCCCGACTTGTACAGGCTGTGCTAGGTTGCGGGGATCCTTGGTACGGTGGAGGAGTGTCTTGGTTATGTTAGGGCAAATGTGTTTTGCCTTGGGTGGTTATACAAAGGGGTCGGGACAGCAACACAAAAAGGAAGAGGCAACAACAGCAGTCGGCTACAATAGGGGTCTGGTTATGGTTTTGGTGGAGAGGGTTTGCTGGTAGAGATAGGTTTTAGATACAGAGTTTGATAGAAGGTTCGGGTACGGGATGTTAAAGTGCACGTTTAGGTGAGTTTGAATGGATTTTGGAGTCCAATTGGGTAGTGGATTGGGTACATACATCTAGAGTTTCCTAATTTGGGAAATATTTGTTTGTAGAGTTTCTTTGTTAGGTTTTACCCAAATAAATACTCAATAAATTAGAAATAAATATCTAGGATGGCCCTACTACATGGTAATCACCCTAATAAGTCCTCTACAACTTGTTGGATAAGTTTTGGTTCAAGAAAAAATTGCCCAATTTGGAAATATGCTATAAAGGTCTATTTAAGGGGTATAAGTGCCATTTCAATTTAAATAGCACGTGGGGCCTCAATTGAGTGGGACACCCTAGGCATGTGTGTAGTAGGATCCAAAATAGTCATCATATATTAGGTCATTTAGGTTAGATCGATATCGAATCCGGAAATCAAGTTGGAAGTTAGGACAAGTTTCACGGTAGATAACTTTTTGGCCTAAATTGACCCCAACGTTGTACGAAGCAATAGAATACAAGAAGATATATTGAGTTAGACATGATATACCAAATCGAAGATAAAATTGTCTAGGTTAAAACTCATGAAGAAAATTTCTAGAGTTTGGTATTTCTAGTGCTCCAAAAATCAAAACTACGGAAAAGTATATTTTATGATCATAAATAAAAGTAAAAAATATAATAACTCAAATAAATATATAAAGCATATTTAAAATATTTGAATTTTTTAGAGGTCTTACAACCTCTCCACCTTAGAAAATTTTGTCCTCAAAATTAAGCACATAATATTATAAAGCAATCAATAATAACTGCTTAAAGATGACATACCTAATCCCATAAAGAGATGAGGAAAATGCTCCTTAATCGCATCCTCGCGCTCCCAAGTCGACTCGCTTAGTGCATGATGCCTCCACGTGACACAAATTAAAGGATGGTCTGGCCCCACAAGACTTTCTTCCGACGGTCCAAAATCTTCCGTCTGAGTTCTCCCGCCTGAGCCGCTTCGCAAAGAGCATGGTTCGGGTCCCAGGAGATCGGGCCCGAAACATCAGGAAGGGCATGAATGAAGAGGTCAGATTGCGCACTTCTGAACATCACACGACTACCTTCAAGGACATTTTGATGGATGCGTAGATGATTGAGGAGGACTTGGACCTCAGGCCTAAGAGAGGAAGCAATGATTTGAGTGGTGTAAGTGGCAGTACGTGACCGACAGTAAGGCCTGTGGTTCGTATTACGTATTTTTGGAATACGTGTTTGTATTTTATCTTTTATTGCTTGATTCTTTGCTTAGCTTTTCTTTATGGCTTGATTTATTCTTAGGTTGGTTCGGCTTGGCTTGGTTTGCTTTGGTACATCATGAACCAAAGGTGAACCCCTACCTACCACCACCATTAGTATTTATTAACCCATTCTCCTTTCTCTCTCCTCATTACTCTTCTTCTTCTCCACCATAACTTCTTCACCTACCAGAGAGAGAGAGAGAGAGGTCTAGGCAAGTGCAGCTTGCTTCATGGAGGAAGCCCTATTTTGACCTATGGAAGTTCGAATTTGGACTCTGGATGAAGGTTTTATGGAGCTTGGAAGCATGGGTTCACGGTGTTCTTCTTCTCGGAAATTTAGAGAAGAAGAATAGGTCTCTGGCCGCATGGTAGCACTTAACCGCATAAACATTCATGCGGCAAGTCGCTCCCAGCCGCATGAGACCCTTGCACTCCTAGCCGTATGGACTTCTCCTCCGTCAGCCGTATATGCACCCATTCTTGCCAGCCGCATGAGGGCCCTTCTTCCTGAACCGCATATACACCCGTCACTCCCAGCCGCATAAGTAACCACATTGACCCAGCCGCAGTAGGCTCCACTCAGTTGAGCCGCATGAGACCGTTGTTAACCGAGCCGAATGGATCTTTGCTCTGCGAGCCGCATGAGCCTGGGTTCATTCTAGCTGCATGAACTCCTCCCCCGCGAGCCGTATGGCACTCTATTTCCTCCCGACCGCATGCGCCTTGACTAAACCTAGCCGCATGAGCTTCTAACTGAGCCACATGCGCCACCTTCTATTTCTAGCCGCATGGGCTGCTCCTGCCCTCAGCCGTATGAGCTGCTCCCGCATGGATTCCTTCCTTGGCCGTATATGCCTGAGCCGCATGGCTTTTCCACAGAATTGTATTCTACGATTGAATTATTATTATTTAATTTTTACTGATAACTCATGTCTTGTAACCTCAGCATAACTTGGGTCTCCTGGTTGAATGCTTGTACTATGATGACCTACACATGTACCATGAACACGGCAGTGACCCACAGTGGTGTACTCTTGATACGTAACATGACCTGATGGTGGCCCGTCGTGGCGCACTCCTGACAAGTAAAACTTGACATGATAACCTGGCATATCTTAATAAGCTGTTGTGACGGCTACCTGACATGACATGACCTGTATAAATAACCTTGACTCCATGGAAGATTATGCTTGTACAATTAATCCAGTCCTGTCTTGCATCTTATCTAGGATGGGACTCCTGAGTACCACGGTCAGGAGTACATATTGAAATGGACTAAGACTAATAACTAGATTAATACATTAGTTATAAAGAGATCTTCCAGCTACAGGCAATCCCGTTACCTGGGAGCGCTTGGGATCTGTAGCCTGCCGTCGAGTAGGGCACATTTCCAGCACACTGTCATGTGTTGCACCCTCTAAGTCACTTAAGGGTACATGCGTTTCCTGGACGATGTACCCACCTGAATTTAACCCCTAATTTTTGACCTTGGTAACCTGGATGGTCTGCAGGGCTTATGGCTGTGGAATAATCCTATTGCATCTTGCTATTAACTAGGCCTGTGATAACCCTAGCTAGTTAAAGTATCAAGCCATACTTATTGCTTGGCCGTGATTGTTGAATGAGGAGTAATCAGTCTAGTCTTGCCTTGATCCTGTATAAGATTGTTACATGTTCTGATTTTCTTATATTATCTTGCTGATAAATGGGAGAAATCAAGTTCAGTTCAGATGAAGGGTTACAACCCGGTCCTTGTTTGGTTTAAGGGTTGTAACCTGGTTACTTGAATGGTTCCATGGTTATCTTACCGTATATCCTTGTAATGTTATGTCTCTCTAGTTTTACTATATTATTATTATCTTCTGTGCTAATTGCTGGTTTTAGTTCCTAAGTGAAGCTTCCTTTGTGGCACTTGCTCTTTCTGGGATCTGACCTAGCTGGTTTTGTATGGCTAGATTTCAGGGCAGCTCTAGAGGATCTACCGACTTTCCAGCCCGATGGTGACTACCAGGCGTAACTAGGGCATCGAGTGGGTTATTTTTGGCTCTTCCACTTTATTGTAAAAATATTCTTTTGAGGCGTTTAGCCTACGAGCACATGTTTAGCTCGATTGCATTTTACTTACTGTCTGCCTACGGGCTGTAACATGATTGACAGATCCTAGGGTTGATCATGTATGACTAAACTCTTGCTAGTCCTTATATTTTGTAACGACTAGCTTCATGATCAGCTGAATATGTAATGTTTGGGACGCCTTACTATTGTATATTTAATGATCATACATCTTGTGACTTTACCTACTTGCTTGTGATTGAGACACTAGGCTTGTTCATGACCATAGGAGACTGTTGGCTTGTAGTAAACCCTCATGTATCTAGACAGCCGTGACCGTATAGCGAGATGGATTCCATTTCATATACGTAGCTGGCTATGTCTGTCCCCGCTCTCCAGTATTCTGGTTCTGGTGCGTGACATGGTTTAAGTGGTGGCCCATACAGGTCTTGTAAATCAAGATATGTGAGGGTTTACGGAATAGATGTCTCAATCAGTATTCGCCCTTGATCTCTGCTCGTAACTTCTGAATCCCTGGATTCTTGTCCGGATCATATACTTGTATCGTTGATCTGTCCTGGTCCTTCCTTATTGTTCTCCATGTCGTCTTCTTTAGCGGCATCATTCCTGGACCTGCCGGTCAGCGAGGCTGAGCACTTCCCGTGGACCGGCCGCAACCAGGAGATCAAGCCCAGCATTCTGGAGTGGCCTCCAGAGTCGTGCCTTCTGGCAGAGAGCCACCAGTTCAGCCCGTCCAACCTGTAGTACCTGATGATCGCACTTTGATATGTCTTGTCAGGACCTTGATAGCTTCCCAAGATCGTCGAGGAGATGTCTTACACCAGGCAGTGACGGATGCTCTGACTAGAGGCGGTCATCCAGGGAACAGCGCGGCCAACAGCTTCAAGCGTTTGAACCCTCCATTCTTTGATGGTAGCGAAAACGCTATCACCACAGATGCTTGGCTTCATGACATCGAGGTGATTCTAGAAGCAGCCAGGATCCCAGAGAATGAGAAGGTAGCCGTGGTGTGCTTGCAGTTATTAGATCTTGCCCGCAGCTGGTGGGCGGCTCAGGCTATTGGATTAACAACACCCATTGCTTGGGCAGTATTCAGAGAGAGATTCTAGACCAAGTATTTTGATGTTGTAGCTTGGTATGATCTACAGACGAGGTTCACCAATCTAAAGCAGATGGGCAGGACGATCGACGAATATGCGGCCAAGTTTTCGAGACTCAGTCGGTTTGCCCCCACCTTGGTGGCAACCGAGTATAATAGAGCCCAGCAATTCCAGCAGGGACTTCACCTGAAGATTTTGTTAGCAGTTGAGCAGTTTGAGCATCAGACTTTTGATACAGTCTTGAGTGCAGCTAGGAGGCATGAGTATACCTCCCAGAGGATTGTGGATAGGGCCGGAGGTCGGAAGAGAGCCCACGGTCAGATGAATCAGTCTTCAGCCCCAGCCCCGGCAGCCAGGGCTTTGACCATTGGAGCTTCGAGGCGAGCAACCTCAGTGACGTCGGTTCAGCATTCAACCCCGACGTCCCCTCAGCAGCAGAAGCAGAAGCAGTCTTCCGCAGTGGGATATTCTCATTGTGGGAAGCCAGGCCATGTAGTGGCAGAGTGTCGTAGGGCACAGGGATTGTGTCTGGCTTGTGGGGCAGCAGACCATAGGATTGGATCCTGTACGAATAGGGGTGGTTCATCCTCATCCAACCTTTCTAGCTCTCCGGTGAGAGGACCAGCTCCGGTCCAGCAGCAGCAGTATCCATTGCTGTGGCCCTTGTCGCCTCAGTCCCAGGCGTTCCAGCAACAATACCCCCAGCTGCATGCTCAAGCCCAAGCCTTGAGTCAGAATAGACATCGAGGATTTCCGCAGAGGGGGGCAGCACCCCGATGGCATGGTCAGGCTATGATGATGACCACAGAAGAAGGATTGGCACCAGGAGAGGTAGTGGCAGGTACTATTCTCGTCAACTCCTTTCCAGCTTCAGCTTTATTTGATTCTAGTGCATCGTATTCTTTTATGTCTGCACGATTCGCGACACGGATAGGATTGGAGCTGTAACGCCCCAGTCCCAAAATACGTAGGACTAGAACGTAATCATGCCAGCTGTATACATACGAAGTATATGGACCATAGTATGTATACATAAGCTGTAAATGTAGAAAGCCAAGACACTTAATCTCATCCACGAAATAAATAATGATATAAAAACAATTTTGGAGTTTGTCATGTACACAATAGTTGGGCGGAGACAAGGTCCACTACCAACCAAATTAAATATGGAAAAATATACAAGGAAAGAATTTAACAAGCGAGAGAAAATGACGAGTCCAAGAACAATCATCACGAAGGAAGGAATGGCCTTAGCTAGAGCACCTGTAAGAAACCACGAAACACACACCTGGGGAAAAACCAGGTCCTCAGAGGGACGTAACAAGACACATAATATAATGCCGATAAACTGAATAATAAAGCTCAACAGAAAAGTATGCATGAGTAAAGGTTTCTACCCATTCTAGGTGAGTTGCACTTTGAGGACAACGTTCTACGTAGGGGCTGTAGGCTCAGCAGAGTAAATAAAGAGTAGCAGTAAGTAGCGCCCATCCGAGTCACTATCGGCCTTGGACAGAAGGTAGTGCTCATAAGAGTCACCCTCGGCCCAAAATGTGTGTAAAAATAAAATGTAGCCCCTACGCTAATAACTGTTCCCTCTCCCCAATGATACTATACATGCGTCGTCTCCACGACACTGTTTAATCCTTAATAACCGCTAAGTCTTCTACATAATCTATTGATAGTTATATCCTAACGCCGTCCTGTACGCACCGATGTACGGTCGGTACGCAAGTCCGAAGCTATATGCGACTCACCACTCACCCACAATCCGTGGCACATCGTGACAGTTTATGAGATGCACATACGGTGGTCCCTTACTCTAAGCCAATTGCATAAAATATAATAATTTGCATCTACATATAATTTTGAAAGAACAACATAAAGAAAAAGCATACATGATATTGAGCAAGAAATTAAACAGTAAAGGCAAGGTGTCTTGCCTGGTAATACGCCTGGTGTACTGCAAGGATCAATGTGGCTCAAACTGCGACTTCGTATTACAACTATACAAGGCGCCCTCTGACGGTGGTACAAACTGGTGTGTCGGATCCAAAACGGTCAGTTTGGTTAGGGACGATAGGAGGAATTATGGAATTGGCAGGGGAATAGAACTGGGGGATTAGTCATGGTCATGGTGAATGTCGAAGGAAATTAAATAAATCATATATCTATTTTTAGAAAATACTTATAATATTTGATTATAAGTTATTAGTCGAAATATACGTTCAAATAAATACTCAAAAATCAAAAGTCATTTTAGGGCAAAAAAATTCTAAGTTTGTAAAAATAAGTTTTAGTAGTAAAACTACATATTTTTATTAGCCAAATTAATATACTAGAAATTTATGACATAATTTGGTGACAACCTTTTTATTAATCAAAATAATTGTTCCCTTTTTGTCAGAAAATAATATTTTCCTAAAATTTTATAAATAGTAATATTTAGCAAATAGATAGTTTTGCAAGTAACAACAACATTAATCATAATGAAAATAATGAGAATAATAATAATAATAATAACTCTCCTTAATAAATAATAATAATGGTGACAATTAATAATAATATTAATATTAATATTAATAATAATAGTACACTACATACATACTTTACTACTAATAATAATAGTACTAATAATACTAATAATAATAATAATAATAATAATAATAATAATAATAATAAATAATAGATACTTAAAGGGAAGCAATTATTAAACAAAAAAAACAAACTGAACGAATCAACCAGAAAAGTAAATGACACAAAAAAGGAAAAAAGAAAGAACGAAGAAGCAGTAAAGTGTGGTGCTCCTCGAAAGAGGAGGCCAACCAAAATTGGGTTTAGAAAAGGATGTAGAGAGAAAGAATGAAGCTGAGAAAAGGGGGTGGGAAAAATAAGCGAGTGAGAGAGAGAGAGAGGAGGTGGAGCGGTGGATCTCGGCCGGCGACAATGGGGTTTCGGGCTACGGCGGAGGAAGTGGGGGCGGCGGCGGCGCGACATCTGTCGCCCGAGTAGGCGCGGTCGGCGGAGCTTACGGGGGACGCAGCTCGACGAGGTCGGCGAGGGTTTTTGTCATGGGGGCGCGGGCGGGGACAGCGGATGAGTGCGGCGCCAAGGAGGTGGCGGCGCGGGTGCGTTAGGTGGGTGACGGTGGCTGGGTCAGGCATGGCGGCGAGGCGGGTGATGGTCGAACGGCACGCACGCGCTCGCCGACGGAGAGAGTTGCGCGGCGGAGGAGGTGGAAAGGAGAGGCGGAGGGAGAAAGTCGGAGAGGATCGGAAGAGCGGCGGATGGCTCGGCCATGACGGAGGAGTGGGGCGGCACTCGCGGATCCGACCGGCGGGGCCAGGTGAGTGGCTATGGCCGTGCTTACGGTGGTTTGGGTTGGTGTTTGGCTTAGGAGCGGAGGAGGTGGTTCTGCCATGGTGGCGAGGCAGTGCTGGTTCCCGGCGGAGGCGAGGGGACAGGGCTGGGTTGGCTGGTCGTCAGGGGGTCAGGGAGATGTTGGTGAGATGACGTCGGTAGCGAAGGTGATGGTGGTTTGTCGGGATGTGTCGGGTTGTCCGATACCATCTTTGTTGGTGTCCTATAAGATAGGAGAGTTGTGATGGATTGTGCCCGGGGTTGTCGGGCACAGGGTTGGATATTTGTACAAGTAAAGGAAAATATATAGTGGAGGAAGGGAACACTGACACGATGCACTCACTTTATGGTGGAAATTTGTAGAAGAATAATTGAGGAGAAATAATGGATGAGTACTTCTCCTTATATAGGAGGTGGGAATTCCCATTAGGATAGGACTATAATTGGTTTAAAACCCCAATAGATAGTATTATATTATATTTAGATAGTTTAAAAAATAATTGGAACGAATCCAAATCAAATATGGATATCTCCTATATTTAAAAGTATATTTAAATCAAAACCTTTTCCAATTTAAATTATCCAAATTAATAAACTATTAAATTAAACAAGATTAAAAATATCTTTTTCACATCTATTAAAATATGCTATTAAATAAATTTCAAAAATTACAAATATATACTGATAAATAATTTTAAAATATAAAACCTGCTTTTCTAATATACCATTTTATAATAATCATATTTATTATTTTACTGCAAACATGTAAGGCTTTTTATAAATAAATAATAAACTCAAAATTCTATATATATACTTTGAAACTATTTTTGATAAATAAATCCAAACTATTTTTTCTAAAAATATGTACCTCGCACATATTCGCACTCGACGAGTAAGTACGAAGAAACAAAATTTTGCGCGCGACGTACAGTATGACATCGAGACGTACAAATACAAAGTAAAATTTAAATATCAATAAATAACCATAAAAAATTTAAAATTGTAGTAAAAATTTAGGGGGTTTACATCCTACCCAACTTAAAAGAATTTCGTCCTCGAAATTAAGAATAAGTAGGGGGTGAGAAGATACAAGGGTACGATCAAATTGTTGGACGAGGCAAGAAAACAACATTTAACACAAACATGCATTAGGGAATCATGATTTAGATAATACGAAAATAATGCACGAATATGGTAATGGACGAGGGTCGCTAGCTAATGCAAGATAGAGATGGATTTAAGGGTTAGGTAATGAAGGTAAAGTAATTAGAGAGCAAAGGTACATGGTCCCTTAGAGTGAAGTTACGCGTCTAGGTTTAGGGGTGGTTAAGGAAATAATTCTAGTCATTTCTAAATTTCAAATGATTAGAGATCACGATCAAGAGTCGAAGGATAGAAAAAAGTTTGCGATTAAATAGTGAACAAGGTGACGAATGATGATCATGCAATTAGAATGTCTTGGGTTTTGAATCTATGGTATTGACTCAAGGATAGGGTTTTGAAAGAGGGTTGCTAGTTAACACTAAGAAATAAGGAAGATTTAAGGATTGAGTTAAATGGTGATAAGACACGAATAAAGAGATATAGAATCTAGTAGAGCAAGCAAATTTTTAGAGGATATAGTCGCCTATGTTTAGAGTTAAATCAATCTCAAGTTCCAAGGCGGTCGCGAAAGTTGAATCTTGGGTCGAGAGAAGGATGAGGAACTTAAGATAGGTGAAATATGAAGCCAACAAGAGTTCAAGAATATGTTTCGAATACTAATTTATGGTTCAATGACGATGGAATAATTTCAAGTAGAGTTGTCAAGGCTGTCGCAGATGAGACTCTAGGGGCAAGTTTAACTATGTCTCCATCTACGTAGAATGATATACGAAAGCGAACCCAAGTGCAATAGGTTGATCAGACCATAATGCACCGGTTCTGATTAGACAATATGTTAGTGGGTGCGACCCAATATGTCAAGATCAAGCCCAAAAATCTAAGTCTCGCTCGAAGTGTGATAATGATGAAGAAATTTAAGTAATCCAAGTTCTTTTAAAATCTAAGTCTCGCTCGAAGTGTGAGCTTATACAGTTGACTTGGTTGACTATAAATGAACTTATTGGTTTGGTTCACAAAGACAAGGGTCTTGTTTGGTCATGAGTATTCTATCTAACTTACCAGGGTTAAACTAGTTGTGTGACGGGACAGTGGTCAAGATAGTTCTCAAATAATCTCATATAATATATATCCTTCTAAACTGCCAAATATAATCTATAGATTTGAGATTTGAATTTCTTTAATCAATCCCCAAGATAACCTTTATCATTTCCCACATTATATTATGACGAAAACTTTCCATCTTATCTAGTCGCAACAAAATTATAATAAAATCTAAATAACTCTTTATGGTGTCACAATTTAAATCGATATTAATCCAAGTCTAAATTATAATTGGTTCCACAATTGTAATCCATACAAGAATCTAATAATTCATAATTCCTCAATTTGATTCGGCATCAAGATATTTTAACCAAAAATTATTACAATCATTATTTCAACCATTTCACTCAATTTTTTTTTTGCAAACTCATTAATCGTAATCGCACATCTAAATTTTAAAACTTAAAATTCTCAAATTGTTATCCATCCTACTCGGCAAAATTTAAATCCTTTTTAAACTAAATCTATATCCTTTCCAAGATGTATAACTATAACCCCATGAATCATAAATATTTTTCAAGACCTTCAAAAATCCAAATCGTGATCCCTTTCTTTTTTTTCAATTGTATAATGATTCTAGAATTCCTTTTGTAGTATCAAAACAATCCTTGTTGCTTCTACCCAACTTAAAATTTACTAATCATCAAGGTCATACTTTTAGGGCACAACATTGCCTTTATAACTCCATTAAAGCCTCAATGCCTACTAATTGTCAATGTAACCCTCCTAGCCATGAGTTTGACCTATGAGCATATACAAGTGTAGTCATCTTCCTAGCTGTCACTAAGCACGAGACTAAGAATTTACGGTAGAAGGAGTCAAGCAAGACGCAAATCAAGGAAGTCGAACGAGAGTTCGAAATTTGAAGTCAAGAATGGATGTCAAGTGGGTGGATGAGATACTAGACTCTAATCCTATGTTGCAGGCTCACATTGGTACGGTAAAGTAACCGACGTGATAAATTGACTGAAAACACGTGTAGGCAACTCTAGAGGGGGGTGAATAGAGTTTGTGTCAATAATCACCAAATAAAAATTAACTCTATATCACCTCCACAAAAACAACTATCAAGATAGTAAATAAATCAAAAATAAATGCGGAAGTAAATAAAGATCAGAAGAGCATTCGCAGACACAGCAGTTTTAACCTGGTTTCCCTCGTGGAGGACTAGTCCAGGCCTGAGAACTCTAGCTCAGGATTCAAATCCACTATTTGTGAAATAGTAGTTAACAACCCGTGCCTTTTCTTCAGAAGAGCACGTCAACTTCTTACAGAGAATCGCAGTGGCGATTTGCTTGGAATTTTCCAAGCGACTTGGAATTGTCCAAGTGACTTTTCTTTTCAACTCTTGCACAAAAACTTCTAGCTGAATCGCACTTGAGCACCTTGGGGCTTAGGAAGTTTTGTGGCTAGTAGATTGGAAGAGTAAGGCTCTTGACTATATAGGCTATGTAAGAGAAGAAGAATAGAAGAGTGGATGGTTTCAAATGAGAGAAACCAAGGCCTATTTATAGGGTTCGGGACATGCAGAATTCGGCCAGAATTCGGTATAAATAATTCAAATATTTGGCCGTTGGACAACTAGCAACCAGCTAACCCTAAAATTAGGGATGCTGATTTCTAGGGGACAGAGTTCGGCCCGAACTCTGTGTGGAGGCAGAGTTCGGCCCGAACTCTGTCTCCAGAAGACAGAATTGGTCCATTGGGCTTTTGGGCTTTGTGGAGCTTGGGCTTGGTTCAGGAATTGGTCTGTTGTATGGTAGAGCTTGGAGAGATATGTCTAGGGGTTGAGATGACTCAGTGCGACTCAACGTACACATTCTCCTAGACTCAATAAATTGAAGATTACAGACTTAGAACAATTAGGAAAACTAAGAGCCCTATTTATGAAGCCTTTCTTCTGATATTTGAGCAGTCCTGAAGACGTCTTTTCCCTTGACAACAGTCGTCCGAAGATAAACAGATCTGGAAATCTGAATACCTTATCATGCTGTATGAATATCCTTTAGAAATAAACATGAAGGTAAAGGAGAAAAAATTGTTTGAGAATGAGAAATTCAGTCGACTTGAATGCTCCCCCTCAAACTATTACCAATATAGATGAAATCATGAGTTTTGGGTAAGTCCTCAACAAGGAAAGACAAATCAAAATCAATTAAACATACAAGGAAAGCCAAATCAAAGAGAGTACAATAGTCATCAAGATAAGATATGAAAGTTAATATTAACGAAATGACTCATATAAAAAATAGAGATAATATGATGAAAACAATTACATATAATCTCATAAACCTTTCAAAAAAAAAACAGTATCATAACCTCAATCAAAAAAAAATGGGTCAATGATGAACTAGGTATACGACATATTAAAGGGTATAAATGAATTGAACCAATTTATTTGCTCCCCCTTAAAATATGCGTATCTAGTTCTAAAGCACTTATAGAAAAAAATGATAACTTCAAGATCTAGGGGTAAATCAACTATTGATTTCACCCCCTTGCTCAATGCATATAAGGCTATAAAAACATCATAGAATAAATAATATGATCTTTAGAAGAGATATCCAATAAATAGTCACTAAAGATGAAAAATCAAAAGAATATTTCAATTTAGCACATGTAATCAAAAGACAACATACACTAACCTATATAGAAGAATATCATATTGAAGTATGATAGATCAATGCTTATTATCTTTTGAGAAGAAGATCATCATGAAAAGAAATAAGGTCCATTAGAAAAATATCATCATGAAAAAGAATAATAAAGACTATTAGAAAAATATCATAATGAAAAGGAATAATAAGGTTCATTAGAAAAATATCATCATGAAAAGGAATAATAAGGTCCATTAAAAACAATCATGACGGGAATCACAATACAGCTGAAAAGACAAAAAAAAATAACACTAAAGAAAAATGTCATCATGAATAAAGTCAATTAAATCAATCCCGAAGAAAGTCAAAATATAGCAAAAAAAAATAAAGCTCAAAAACTAAAAACTCAAATATCATGTCCATGATTATCTAATTAAGAAATAATCAACAAATTTATTGCTTTGCATGGACTATGTATGTTTTACCACATATGTACCCATCAACGGGTGATAATCCAACCTTGCTAATACTAAATGAGAAACCAATGAAGTTCAAATAGCAAAGGACATATGTGATAATCCATGAGTAGTCAAAGTAGAGTAATAAATTAACTTGATAACCACATAATTAGTCAATCAAAGTAAACCAATAAATAATTTTGATCCGTCATAAATCTCTTCAAAACAAACCATATAGGCAAACCAATATAGAAAAGAGTCAATGATTGCAAATTCATTACAAAAAAAAGATAATATAATAAAATCATGACTCAAAAGATGAGAGAAATTTAAGAGATGCTTTCCAATGACTAGTATGGAAGGAAGTTAAAACGATGAATCACAAACCTCAACGAAAACAAGATTAAAAATAAAAATTTGTCAAACTAATTTTAGAAACCAAACATATGTATCTAAAATAGAATACAAATCAGGAAGAATTCATAAATCTTGTTTTTTGTAAACTAGCATATCACATATAGATTGAAGTTCAAGAAGATAGCTAGATGAGTGAAAGTGAACAAAAATCATGTAGCTTAACAATACATCGCAAATAAGCAAGCTAGCTACATAACTAATTAAGATTAATGAGATAGGCCATTAACAAGATAAATGTGCTCATTAAATCTTAAGTCACTAACACTAAAAATACATGCTTAAGCATAGAGTTCACAATAAGGGCAATACATTTTGAATGATCAAAATGATTTATATACTCTTTGCTAAGCAAGGATAAGAGTATAAGATAGCAAGTAAATGAATTAGACTCTCATCAAGTAAAGGACAAAAGAGATGTTCATGAAAACACAATAAAGCAAATCTCTTTGCCAAAAATATTGAGATTAACCCAAGATAATGAAATAATAGATTGATCTAGAGAGTGCAAAATTATAACCATTATGAAAGTGTATTCTCTAGGTAGAAAATCTCAACATAAAAGTTCAACCCATAGTAGCTAAAGACACGAGAAGTATGATATGTCAATTACATATATTCTCATGTACTACAAAACATCATTGGACAATAATAATAAAATATTTGTAGCTCAAATATAAGGCTAGATATGATGAAGTATTCTGGAACTTAGGAGAGGATCCAGAACTAGATAATGATTGCAAGTAGACCTTAATACATCTTAAGTCTGTAAAGTGTTGATCACTTTGGGTTAGCTGTAGGGGTCGGTTCCCAGCTAGCGGTAGTCCGAAGACTAGTGCACCGTGTCGCTTCAGGCTATTTACACCTGTATGACCGAAGGACCCTTTCGGCTTGTTCCCAAATTGTTCTTTACTTTTAAGAAATTAGATTTAAAGGAATATATGCGACATCATCAAACAACATCAAAGTATAAAAATCCCTATGAATAAGAGAGGTAAATACCCAATTAATAATGAAAGAATGATCATCAAAATTTGCTAAGAATATTTTTAAAATAAACATTTTCATAATGCACTTATGAAACTAAATATATAGAAGATTCATACTCAAAAAAGTATGATGATCTCAACACGTAAGGTAAAGCACAAAACCAAGCAATTCTTAAAAGAACTTCCATAAAAGTCATGAACAAGACACTAATACACATTTTCTCTCAACATTCCAACTTAAAGGCATTTGAATAAATAAATATCAACATTTGGAATCAATAATTGCCATTGGATCTATAATATGATCAACAGCTGAGGCTGTTTCCAGTTCTGGAACAACCAGGCCGAATTCGGCCCGAACTCTGGTAAGGGCAGAGTTCGGCCCGATTTCCGGATTCTGGTGACAGAACTGGAATCAGGCTGAAAATTTGTTAAGCAAAAAAGATCAAAATAAGAGTGAAAGACATGTATCCATAAAGTCAACAAATAAAAGCCAATAGGATATCATCAAAAAGAAGACTTTAAGGAATAAGCTAATTGATTCAAGTAGAGATAACACAAATTTAGTCAAAAGAATCAATAGCTAAATTATAAGGTAAGCACAAGTATGAATAAATACTCTTCAAAATAATATGAAACTTGAGCTTATCTCATATGCCCACATAAAGATATTTATACAAAAATAGATGTCAATTAATAAATACATGATCTACATATAAATGAAGATTTAATGAGTATAGTCATGTATCCATCATGAATGTTTGAAAAACTATCACAAATTCAAAAGCACGTATAAATAGACTTTATTAGACAAAGACATAATTGATTCTCAATAGGATAATCAAAATAAAATATGAGAATTGATAATGAAGATATTATGCAAGCACAAGATTAAAAAGAAGTATAAGTATATACTTATCAAATTATAAGTAGCTTGTGCTAAACACATATATTCACAAAAAGCAATTAAGAAAAATATGACATATTGAATACAAATCGGCAAGAAGTAACTATCTCAAAACTTTTAAAGATGAAGAGTTAAAAACATATTAACTCAAATCAAAACCAATGTTATATGGACTAGAGTGATATGCATGCTTTGTAAATAAGGATTAAGAATAACGAGCATGCATATATAAATGTATCACACTACTAGAAAATAAGTGATAAACTACATAGTGTGAACTAATCATATAAAGCTATGTAACTAGTCATGCTATATAAAAGAAATAGAAAGAAAATCAACTAAGCATGCTAGTATTATATCTCACATTAATTTATATAGTAAGCAACTAAAAGATATCAATGTGAGCTAGTAGCAAGACATCAAATGAAACATGCTAGATTCAACAAATATAAACCATTTAAAGAGAATTGTTTAGCATGTTACCAAAGTGGCTCTAGTGGCCACACTTGTGTTGGTGCAATTGCTTAGAAGATTACCTTTGAGCTTTGCAACCACCAACACGCTTCCTCGGTGCTATGTCCTAATACAAGAAGCTCCACCTACAATATTAGGCGAAGACTTTGGTATCCAAATAAACTTGGATCCACATTTGTTAGCTTTAGGGACCCATATACTATTTACTCTAGCATTGGTAGAGAAACTCCTACGAATAGGACAAGTTACACTCATGTGTCAAATACGAGAGCAATAGAAGCACCTAATACTAGTGTGTGCACATGTATCAGAATGAGCATGATTATGAACATGTGACATACTAGAATGATGAATATCTCTAGAGTGAGCATGCATGGATTTGGTCTTAAGACTAACATGTTTTAATAGCAAATCATTATGCACACAAGTAAGAAAATCACTATGCATGGATTTGGTCTTAAGAATATCCTGTTCTAATAGCAAATCATTATGCAAACAAGTAAGAGAATCAAATTTAGCATTTAAAGCATAATTCTCTTTTTCAAATAAAGCAATTCTAGAGATAAAATCATCATTTTGTTTCTTTAAAGACTCAATAGAAGAATCATGCAAATGATTTAGCTCATGTGCTTGCTTCTTAAGATCATCTATTGATGAGGAAAGAGATTTGATTTTCAAAATTAAAGAATCATTCAAACTCTTTAAAGAAACACAAGATGAGTTTTGAGAATCAAGTCTAAATAATAAATCAATGTTTTTATTTCTCAAAGACTCATTAGATTCTTCTAAATGAATAACCTTTTCTACAAGTTCTTCATTTGTAGAATGAAAAGCCTTAGCAAACTTCAAGGATTGGTTAGCCATGGCTTTCCACTTAGAGCACTTATTGCATTTAGAAGAAACATGATTGTCTATGCTACTAGAAATAAAACCCTCTTCATCGGAGGAGGAAGAATACGATGCCATACACAAATAAACAAGGATCTACTCTAAGGATGTTGAGCCTAACAATAGAGACCTTGCTCTGATACCAATTGAAAACACGTGTAGGCAACTCTAGAGGGGGGTGAATAGAGTTTGTGTCAATAATCACCAAATAAAAATTAACTCTATATCACCTCCACAAAAACAACTATCAAGATAGTAAATAAATCAGAAGTAAATGCGGAAGTAAATAAAGATCAGAAGAGCATTCGCAGACACAGCAGTTTTAACCTGGTTTCCCTCGTGGAGGACTAGTCCAGGCCTGAGAACTCTAGCTCAGGATTCAAATCCACTATTTGTGAAATAGTAGTTAACAACCCGTGCCTTTTCTTCAGAAGAGCACGTCAACTTCTTACAGAGAATCGCAGTGGCGATTTGCTTAGAATTTTTCAAGCGACTTGGAATTGTCCAAGTGACTTTTCTTTTCAACTCTTGCACAAAAACTTCTAGCTGAATCGCACTTGAGCACCTTGGGGCTTAGGAAGTTTTGTGGCTAGTAGATTGGAAGAGTAAGGCTCTTGACTATATAGGCTATGTAAGAGAAGAAGAATAGAAGAGTGGATGGTTTCAAATGAGAGAAACCAAGGCCTATTTATAGGGTTCGGGCCCCGGATAGGTCGCTAGGCAGTTCGGAGAAATCTTTTTGTATGACGCCGTCTTCGCTCCATCATTAATTCTTCATTGCCTATGTCCTGTTTGATCATGTTTGATCATGCTTACTGCATGTCTACAAATACATGTTAGGCCAGCAAAATATGTTGCAGTACGATAGAAGCATAGCAATATAATACAGGACAATTAGGACATTGCTAAGTTTAAGTAACAACATGATAGCATGTTAGGCCAACAAAATATGTTGCAGTACGATACAAGCATAGCAATATAATATAGGACAATTAGGACAATGCTAAGTTTAAGTAGCAACATGATAGTGAGTATATGAGTATTAGTGACATCATTATGTTAAACTTAACTGATTAGCCATATTCAAAAACACAATATAATCATTGGGCCAACATTGACCTGCATGGGCTACCACAAAAACATGTAACGCCCCAGTCCTAAAATACGTAGGACTAGAACGTAATCATGCCAGCTGTATACATACGAAGTATATGGACCATCGTATGTATATATAAGCTGTAAATGTAGAAAGCCAAGACACTAAATCTCATCCACGAAATAAATAATGGTATAAAAACAACTTTGGAGTTTGTCATGTACACAATAGTTGGGCGGAGACAAGGTCCACTACCAACCAAATTAAATGTGAAAAAATATACAAGGAAAGAATTTAACAAGCGAGAACAAATGACGAGTCCAAGAGCAATTATCACGAAGAAAGGAATGGCCTTAGCTAGAGCACGTGTAAGAAACCACGAAACACACACCTGGGGAAAACCAGGTCCTCAGAGGGACGTAACAAGATACATAATATCATGCCGATAAACTGAATAATAAAGCTCAACAGAAAAGTATGCATGAGTAAAGGTTCCTACCCATTCTAGGTGATATGCACTTTGAGGACAACGTTCTACGCAGGGGCTGTAGGCTCAACAGAGTAAATAAAGAGTGGCAGTAAGTAGCGCCTATCCGAGTCACTATCGGCCTTGGACAGAAGGTAGTGCTCATAAGAGTCACCCTCGGCCCAAAATGTGTGTAAGAATAAAATGTAGCCCCTACGCTAATAACTGTCCCCTCTCCCCAATGATACTATACATGCGTCGTCTCCATGACACTGTTTAATCCTTAATAACCGCCAAGTCTTCTACATAATCTATTGACAGTTATATCCTAACACCGGCCTGTATGCACCGATGTACGATCGGTACGCAAGTCCGAAGCTATATGCGACTCACTACTCACCCACAATTCATGGCACATCACGACAGTTTATAAGATGCACATATGGTGGTCCCTTACTCTAAGCCAATTGCATAAAATATAATAATTTGCAGCTACATATAATTTTGAAAGAACAACATAAAGAAAAAGCATACATGATATTGAGCAAAAAATTAAACAGTAAAGGCAAGGTGTCTTGCCTGGTAGTACGCCTGGTGTACTGCAAGGATCAATGTGGCTCGAACTGCGACTTCGTGTTACAACTATACAAGGCGCCCTCTGACGGTGGTACAAACTGGTGTGTCGGGTCCAAAATGATCAGTTTGGTTAGGGACGATAGAAGGAATTATGGAATTGGCAGGGGAATAGAACTGGGGGATTAGTCATGGTCATGGTGAATGTCGAAGGAAATTAAATAAATCATATATCTGTTTTTAGAAAATACTTATAATATTTGATTATAAGTTATTAGTTGAAATATACGTTCAAATAAATACTCAAAAATTAAAAGTCATTTTAGGGCAAAAAAATTCTAAGTTTGTAAAAATAAGTTTTAGTAGAAAAACTACATATTTTTATTAGCCAAATTAATATACTACAAATTTATAACATAATTTGGTGACTACCTTTTTATTGATCAAAATAATTGTTCCCTTTTTGTCAGAAAATAATATTTTCCTAAAATTTTATAAATAGTAATATTTTGCAAATAGATAGTTTTGCAAGTAACAACAACATTAATCATAATAAAAATAATGAGAATAATAATAATAACTCTCCTTAATAAATAATAATAATGATGACAATTAATAATAATAATAATAATAATAATAATAATAGTAACAATAATAATAATAATAATAATAATAATAATAATAATAATAATAATAATAATAATAATAATAATACACTACATACATACTTTACTACTACTACTAATAATAATAATAATAATAATAATAATAATAATAATAATAATAATAATAATAATAATAATAACAATAAATAATAGATACTTAAAGGGAAGCAATTATTAAACAAAAAAAATAAACTGAACGAATCAACCAGAAAAGTAAATAACACAAAAAAAAAGAAGAAGCAGTAAAGTGTGGTGCTCCTCGAAAGAGGAGGCCAACCAAAAACTGGGTTTAGAAAAGGATGTAGAGAGAGAGAGAGTGAAGCTGAGAAAAGGGGGTGGGAAAAATAAGCGAGTGAGAGAGAGAGAGAGGAGGTAGAGAGGTGGATCTCGGCCGGCGACAGTGGGGTTTTGGGCTACGGCGGAGGAAGTGGGGGCGGCGGCGGCGCGGCATCTATCGTCGGAGTAGGCACAGTCGGCAGAGCTTACGGGGGACGCAGCTCGATGAGGTCGGCGAGGGTTTTTGTCATGGGGGCGCGGGCGGGGACAGCGGATGAGCACGGCGCCAAGGAGATGGCAGCGCGGGTGCGTTAGGTGGGTGACGGTGGCTGGGTCAGGCATGGCGGTGAGGCAGGTGACGGTCGGACGGCGCGCACGCGCTCCCCGACGGAGAGAGTTGCGCGGCGGAGCTGGTGGAAAGGATAGGCGGAGGAAGAAAGTCGGAGAGGATCGGAAGAGCGACGGATGACTCGGCCACGACAAATGAGTGGGGCGGCGCTCGCGGATCCGGCCGGCGGGGCCAGGTGAGTGGCTGTGGCCGTGGTTACGATGGTTTGGGTTGGTGTTTGGCTTAGGAGCGAAGGAGGTGGTTCTGCCATGGTGGCGAGGCAGTGCTGGTTTCCGGCGGAGGCGAGGGGACAGGGCTGGGTTGGCTGGTCGTCAGGGGGTCGGGGGTGATGTTGGTGAGATGACGTCGGTGGTGAAGGTGATGGTGGTTTGTCAGGATGTGTCGGGTTGTCCGATACCAGCTTTGTTAGTGTCCTATAAGATAGGAGAGTTGTGATGGATTGTGCCCGGGGTTGTCGGGCACAGGGTTGGATATTTCTATATGTAAAGGAAAATATATAGTGGAGGAAGGAAACACCGACACGATGCACTCACTTTGTGGTAGAAATTTGTGGAAGAATAATTAAGGAGAAATAATGGATGAGTACCTCTCCTTATATAGGAGGTGGGAATTCCCATTAGGATAGGACTATAATTGGTTTAAAACCCCAATAGATAGTATTATATTATATTTAGATAGTTTAAAAAATAATTGGAACGAATCCAAATCAAATATGGATATCTCCTATATATAAAAGTATATTTAAATCAAAACCTTTTCCAATTTAAATTATCCAAATTAATAAACTATTAAATTAAACAAGATTAAAAAAATCTTTTTCACATCTATTAAAATATGCTATTAAATAAATTTCAAAAATTACATATATATACTGATAAATAATTTTAAAATATAAAACCTGCTTTTCTAATATATCATTTTATAATAATCATATTTATTATTTTACTGCAGACATGTAAGGCTTTTTATAAATAAATAATAAACTCGAAATTCTATATATATACTTTGAAACTATTTTCGACAAATAAATCTAAACTATTTTTTTTAAAAATATGTACCTCGCACATATTCGCACTCGACGAGTAAGTACGAAAAAACAAAATTTTGCGCGCGACGTAAAGTTCGACATCGAGACGTACAAATACAAAGTAAAATTTAAATATCAATAAATAACCATAAAAATTTTAAAATTGTAGTAGAAATTTAGGGGGTTTATAGGAGCCTGAGTCATTATCAGTAAGGCTCAATATACTTACTGGTAACGGACTTGTGGGAGTAGATAGAGTGTTTTCCTCGTGTCGGATCGTAGTTAGCGGTAAGGAATTTCCTGCTAGATTGATAGAGTTTCCGATGGCCGATTATGATGTGGTCTTAGGGATGGATTGGTTGAGGAACCAGTATGCTAGAATAGACTGCCATATTGGTAGGGTTGTTTTTAGCATTCTCGGAGAGCCAGAGTTTTCCTTTTCCCGGGGCGAAGTTGAGCGTTCTCCTCCAGTATTGCGGATGGCAGTAGCAGCAGTACAGTTGCCTCGGATAGTCGAAGAGTTTTCAGATGTTTTCCCAGAAGAGCTTCCAGGTATGCTGCCAGAGCGGAAGATCGAGTTCACCATAGACTTGATTCCTAGGACAGCCCCAATATCGAAGAGAGTCTACAGGATGGTACCGTCCGAATTGGAGATATTGTACAAGATGATTGAAGAACTCAGAACCAAAGGATTCATTCGTGCTAGTGGATCGTCTTGGGGAGCCCCGATGCTTCTTGTGGAAAAGAAGGATGCTACGTCCAGGTTATATATTGATTATCGTACCTTGAACTCAGTGACAATCAAGAACAGATACCCTCTCCCGAGGATATATGACTTGTTTGATCAGCACAAAGGGGCAGTAGTGTTCTCGAAGATCGACTTACGCCCAGGATACTATCAGATCAGAGTCAGAGAGCAGGACATCCCGAAGACAGCTTTCAGGTCTAGGTATGGGCATTGGGAGTTCCTAGTGATGCCATTTGGAGCGACCAATGCACCGGCGGTATTCATAGATCTCATGAATCATATTTTCATGCCTTATTTGGATCAGTTCATGATTGTGTTTCTGGATGATATCCTGGTCCATAGCAAGAGTGTAGCGGAGCATGAGCAGCATCTCCGTGTGGTTCTTCAGATTCTCCGAGAGCACCAGTTGTATGCCAAGTTCAGTAAATACGAGTTCAGGCTCGATCGTATTTCATACTTGGGTCATATCATCACCAGAGGAGGAGTAGAAGTCGATCCCCAGAAGATTGTGGCTATTGAGTCGTGGCCAGTGCCCAGCACAGTTGCAGAAGTCCGTAGTTTTCTTGGTTTGGCCGGTTACTACCGACGATTTGTTTCAGACTTTACCCGGAACTCGGCACCATTGACCCAGTTAACGCGTAAGGATGTGCAGTTTGCTTGGACAACAGAGTGCCAGGATTCATTTGAGAAGTTGAAGCGAGGCTTGATGATGGCTCCCATTTTTGAACTTCCAGATGCAACTGGAGGATTCTCAGTATATTGTGATGCTTCGGGCAGAGGTTTAGGATGTGTTTTGATGCAGCATGGGAAGGTAATAGCTTATGCATCACGACAACTTTGTGATCATGAGAGGAATTATCCAACCCATAACTTGGAGCTGGCAGCAGTAGTGTTTGCACTTAAGTTGGTGAGGCACTACTTGTTTGAAGATAGGATGGAGATTTTCATCGACCAAGAGCCTGAAGTATGTTTTCACCCAGAAGGATCTTAACATTCGTCAGAGGAGGTGGCTGGAGCTACTTGTGGATTATGATGTCAACCTGCAGTATCATCCCGGAAAGGCTAACGTCATTGGAGATGTATTGAGCAGGAGAGCCAGAATTTATTTCCTAACAGCGCAACCGGAGCTATTGGCAGATCTTCAGAAGATGTGTATTGAAGTTGTTCTCCCTTCTAGTGTGGCATTAATGGCCAGCATACAAGTTCAGTCCAGCATAGTCGAGAAGATCTGGATAGCGCAGTCAGCAGATTCCAAGCTTCAGCGACTCAGGGGCAGAGTGTGAGGCGGGACGAAGACCAGAGTTATGTATTCATGAAGACGGTACACTTAGGCATGGTAAGCGTCTTTGTGTACCCAGTGGTGATATCAGACAGGAAATCATGGCAGAGGCTCACAGTTCTCAGTATTCCATTCATCCGGGCGGTACGAAGATGTACCGTGATATCCGACAGCACTTTTGGTAGAATGGCATGAAGAGGGAGATAGCCCGGTATGTCTCTCGTTGTTTAGTCTGCCAACAAGTTAAGGCTAAACATCAGAGGCCCGCTGGACTTCCTCAGCCCTTGCCGATACCAGAATAGAAATGGAAACATATGACAATAGATTTTGTGACCGGATTGTCTAAGTCCCCAGATGGTAGAGATGCTATTTGGGTTATAGTTGACAGGCTCACGAAGGTAGCTCACTTCCTCCCGTTCTGAGTTGGTCAGTCGACAGCTCAGTTAGCAGAGATGTACCTTAGGCAGATAGTCAGGATGCACGGAGTTCCAGTCAGTATCACCTCGGACCGAGATTCAAGATTCACGTCTCACTTTTGGCGTAGCTTGTAGGAGAGTTTGGGAACTCACCTCCAGTTTAGCTCAGCTTATCATCCTCAGACAGATGGTCAGTTGGAGCGCACGATCCAGACTCTTAAAGATATGTTGCGGTCCTGTACACTTGACTTCGTTGGTTCGTGGGAAGATCACCTGCACCTGATGGAATTCTCGTACAACAACAGCTTCCAGGCCAGTATCCAGATGGCACCGTTCGAGGCACTGTATGGTAGGAAGTGCAGACCCCCGCTAGCCTGGGATGATGTTGGAGAGAGGCAGATGCTCGGTCCATAAATGATTGCCCAGACGGTTGAAGTGGTTAGAAGAGTCCGAGATCATCTTCGAGTTGCCCAAGATCGCCAGCGCCATTTGGCCGATTTTCATCGGCGTCCCCTCAAATTCTCTGTCGGCGACCATGTATTCCTGAAGATTTTGCCTAACCATGGCGTCATTCGTTTCGGCATACGGGGAAAGCTTAGTCCTAGGTATATAGGACCGTTATATATCCTGGAGCGAGTAGGAGATGTGTCCTATCATCTCGCTCTCCCGCCGTCGCTATGCGAGGTGCATAACGTGTTCCATGTATCCAAATTACGACGGTATATCCCGAACCCGAGCCACATCCTAGATCATTCGAAATTGGTTGTTGGTACCAACCTTTCGTATGAGGAGAGGCCCATGTCTATATTGGACCGGAGAGAGAAGGTACTCAAGAACAAGACTATCTAGTCCAAGTTGCTTGGGGACATCACTCTTTGGATGAGTCAACGTGGGAGCGTGAGGATGATATCCGATCGCGATATCCCGACTTGTTTGACTCGTGAGGTATAATGTCTTCTTTATGCCTCATGCCTTCGATTCCTTGCTTGAATGAGTGATTGCTTGCCTAGTTATAGTTTGTATGTGATTAATATAGCTTGCCCTCGTCTCTTTAGCCTTTTAATTAAATTTCGAGGACGGAATTCTTTTAAGGTGGATAGAGTTGTAATGCCTGAGGTTCATATTACGTATTTTTGGAATACGTGTACGTGAAAAACAGATGGCAACTCTAAGGGGGTGAATAGAGTTTATAACGATAATAAACAATTAAAAATTAAACTCTTTCACAAGCTGAAAGTAATCAGAGTAAATGTGGAAATAAATAAGGGGCAAGAAGGTATACGCAAACACAGCCGATTTTTAACCTGGTTTCCCTCGTGGAGGACTAGTCCAGGCCTGAAAACTCTAGCTCAGGATTGAATCCACTATTTATGAAATAGTAGTTACACCCCGTGCCTTTTCTTTAGAAGAGCACGTCAACTTCTTACAAAGATCGCAGTGGCGATGCTTGGAATTTTCCAAGCGACTTCTTGAACTCTTGCACAAACTCCTTACTGAAAAGAACTGTGCACTTGAGGCTTAGGGAGCTTGTGGCTAGTAGAAGAAGAAGTGTATGGCTTGTATTAAGCTTTAGAGAGAAGAGAAGAGAAGATTGGATGATTGAAAATGAGAGAATTCATGGCCTATTTATAGGATATCAGGTAGGCAGAATTCGGCCAGAATTCTGGTTGGAATTTTCAAAAATTTGGCCGTTGGACAACTTGCAACCAGCCAACCCTAAAAATTAGGGTACTGATTTTTAGGAGGCAGAGTTCGGCCCGAACTCTGTGTGGAGGCAGAGTTCGGCCCGAACTCTGTCTCCAGAGCACATAATGGGTCATGGGTCCAATTGGCTTATTTTGGATATGTGTGGAGCTATTGGATTTGGGTATGGTTATAGGCTAAGTCTCAGTTGCTCAGTATAGCTCAGTTTACATAAGTCTAGACTCAATAAAATTGTAAAAGTACAGACTCAAAATTACTTGCATTGCAAATCTGAGTTGTCGTCTGACTTATACTGGAAGTAGTCTTCATGTGTCGTATTGAATTATCAAATGTATCATGTAGTCAATTCTATCAATATTTGGTTACACTACCAAAATTTATCATTTTAGCGACGGCCACATCCGTCGCTAAACCGACGGTAATTACCATTAGCGACCGATAACCGACGGATTTTGGCCAAAATAATCCGTCGGCAATCAGCTCGTCGCTAATAACGTTCCGTCGCTAAGTTGTCGTCACGGCAACGGAATAGCGACGAATTTTTGACGTCACATTACGAAGCATTAGCGACACGTTCCCGACGGATTTCCGTCCATTTCAACTATTAAGTATTGAACTGTGTAGGAAATAGCGACGTAACTTTCCGTCGGTAACCCGTCGTAACAGCGTATCAGATCGTATCGATCCGTCGCCAAGCCGTCGGTATCCGTCGGTACTTAACGACGGATTTGCGACGGTCTTATGACGGACTATCCGTCGATCAGGTTCTGGAAATGCTTGGCATTTCCAGCACCATGGCGACGGAATAGTCATCGCGGACCCGTCGCTACCGCAACGCCACAGCGACAGATTGCTGACTGATTATCCGTCGCCATGGTTCTGGAAATGTCATGCATTTCCAGAACCATGGCGACGGATAACCAGCCGCTAATCCGTCGCTTTATTTGGCGACGGATTAACGGCTGGTTATCCGTCGCCCTGGCGACGGCTATTCCGTCGCTGTTCCGTCGAAGCTTGTACCACCAGAACGTTGCCGACGGATGATCCGTCGCTAAACCGTCGCTGACTGCAAACAGTTTAAAACCTCCAGGTAGCGACGGCTTATCCGTCGAAAACCCGTCGGCAACTGGGAATATCCGTCGCTAAACGGTCACTAGTCCGTCGCTAACTGGGTTTTTTAGGAAAAAAATTTGGCAGCACTTTCCCTGTTTACAAATATATGCGTAAACCAAACCAATATATAATGCACACCAATTATTCAACAATCACACAGACCAAATATATAATGCACACCAATTATCCAAGAATCACATAGACCAAATATGCACATACGACCAATTATCCAAGAATCACAGACCAAACCAAATTAATAGAAAATAAATATCAATTATCCTAAAGAGTAACATAATATCCGGTGCTATAAGCCGATTATAGCACAATTAGTTCAAAGCTCTCACAAATAATCCAAATTTTCTTAATACAACATTTTAAGGAGGAGGTCGATTGTCCGTTCCCGTATTCGACCGACGCATATACTCCTCCACAAGGTACGGAGGCAAGGCATCGTAGACAGTGCTCGGAAGTCGGCAAAGCTGCTCTGCGGACATGAGATCCAGGAGTGCCGTCACAGCCGTAGGCGGTAGCACAGGGCTTCAGGGTTGAAAGAAAGGTGGCCTACGGAAGACGGACCGACACCTGCAGTCGACGGACCAGTAGAAGACGGACGAGCACCATCAGCAGACGTACCGGCATCAGCAGACGCCCCGGCAGCAGCAGACGTAGGCGGAAAGTGCGTGGCAAATTGCTCCCGCAAGGACGACACCGCCTCGTGCAGCTGCGTAAGCTGCGACCTAACATCGTCGTCTGCCCGGGCCACGGGAGGAGGCGGTGTCGGTGGAAATCTCTGCGTCGCCATATACAATGGCCCTAGGGAGCCGACTCCGTACAGGTACCCGTTCTTAAAGCTGCCGACAGTATCTACGAACAAGTCGTTCCGAGCGGCCAAAGAAGAGGGTATCCGGAAGGGCGTCGTTTCACCAACATCCTCGGTGTCAGTTAACTGAGCCCGACTAAGGGCCTCACGATACGCAGCCTATCAAATGAATGTGTTTATATTATAAGATTTACCTAAGTTGTAATCTAAATCCTATGTTTCACTAAGTTAAGTGTGAATCCTAAGTTTACCTAAGTTATAGTCCGAATACTTTTAATTCTAACGTTAATCTCATAATCATAAGTACTTACATCAGTCTCCTTCGCCCTCTCGTCGATGAAGCTCCCGTCCTTCCGTCTTTTGTGCGTATGCTGGAAGACGTCGTGCATGGTGACCGATTCTGGCGCCCTTCCCTCCTTCACCGCCCGTTGGGCCTGCATACAAAATTTGCGTAGAAACTAATTAACTCCTTTAATTAATAATACCTAATTCGATAGTGAAATAAATTTATGGTTGCTCACCAGATCTGCAAGTGTCGCTGCGTGAGACCTTGATCCCCCCGTATGAAGGCCCGCGGCAGATCGGTTCACCTTCGCCTTCTCCGATTTCTTCTTGTATGCAGGGTTATCCATCATGCCTAATATGTCCTCATAATAGTCCTGCCGGATCCAATTCGGCCTCGTATGCCCCATCTTTAGGTCATAAATCATATCCCGTATCTTCTTCGAGCATGCGCTTCGGTAGGTCCTGCGGATCCCCTCCTCGCGATGGGGGGGCCACCAGTACGTTCTCTAACACAGAAAATCAATTATCACGTAATTTACAAAATGGTTGACTAAAGAATCACATAGACTTAAACAAAAAAATATAGATATATACCCTCAACTCGTCGAGCCAGACGTACTGCTCGGTTGGGGGTACCGACGTAAAGTTGAGGTAAGGACCGTGGAAGTTAGCCCTGATAATTTCTCCAAGGGCCCTGCCAACATTAAACGGAAAAAACCTACAAAGAAGAAACGACTGGATTATTAACTTGAATAAATGAAAGAAATTTAATAAATTAACTTAAATTTACTTACGAGGTCCCCGCGGGCCATAGCTCTCGTCGAAACTCGCCTCTCGGCCTCTCTGGTGCCGTCGGAGGATCCGCGGGTCCGCGTATGTACTCCCCAGTAACCGGATGGAACTGAGTATGGGGGTACTCCGGGGCCCATTGTGCAGTAACTGGGGCATCCCCTGGTGGATCCGCTGCTGGTGGTTCCGATAGCGGATCGGATCCGCTAGCAGATCCGGATTGATGCCTCGATGAAGTGGTCGATCGAGGGCGGGATGCGTCTGTGCCCGGGGTACTCTCCGGGTCGGGCTCGCTCGATGGGGTCACATCCCGGGAACGAGTGCCGCCGCGATGAAAAAGACTAGGAGTGCCATCTGCAATAAGTAAATAATCGAATGAAAAAACATGAATTCACGTAATTGCTTTTATGAGGTCAAACTTAATTCACGTAATTGGAAGTGTTTTTACTATACAACAATATTTAACCTAATCATCCTCTTCGTTCTCATCCTCGGCCTCGTCTTTATCATCATCCTCCTCATCCTCATCCTCATCCTCATCCTTATCTTCATCGTCGATTTCATCTGTATCCTCATCCCCATCAAATTCTTCTTCTTCTTCTTCTTCTTCTTCTTCTGCCTCAAAATTTAGGACAAGACGCCTCTTTCTCCCCTGGTTGACAGCTAAGTCTTGTGTATCAACCTCTTCCTCCCCTCTATTTTCCTTAACAATATCTTCAACATCCATTGTATCTGAGTGTTGTCCCAAGTATTGGGACTTTTCGATCTGGTCCTCTTGGTATGCTGGGTCTCCAACGTTGAATGTATTTCTAGATTTAATCTTGCATACTATCCACCAGTCAAATCGATCTCTACGACGCCTTGGGTAGCTTGTATAGTAGAATTGAACAGCCTTATTTGCTATTGCAAATGTATCGGACCCTCTATACCTCCTGCGATGATTTATATCGACGAATCCAAATTGTTTATCGATTCTCCAACCGATATTTGGTGTCGTATCGAACCACTCATATTTGAACATCACAATATGCATATCATATGGGCCAGTATATTGTAAATCTATAATATCCTGAAGCACTCCATAATAGTCAAAGTCCGGCTCGTCGTCATAGACGGTGCCTCTTATGCAAACACCGGAATCCTTAGTATTGATGCCGTCATTGATAAATTCGACATTTATATCATTCTGAGTTGACTTAAACCTGAAGCCATTAACGACATAGCCTGGCCAAGTCTTTATTTGCTTCTTCGGTCCCAGTGCAGATAACGAACACTCTCATGAGTGAGTGTTGTTTCAGGCAATAAAACCTGTAAACAAATATTTATAATTTAAATGTTTCAGATTATATATTAATAATCTTAATTATAATCACAGTTACTTACGTATTTGCGAAACCATGACGGAAATGTACAATCAACCTCTCTTTGAAGTCCCTCATCGGTAATATCGGGTCTCCTCATTTTGATTTCATCTCTAAATACACTATTAGAGAAAATAAGAATATATAAGTGTAGTCACTTACTTCATCAAATTCGAGATTATAACGATATTTAGTGTACTGACTTACTTCTCCAAATCTCTCACTTCTTGTATGTCACAGTTTAACAAGACATATCGGTGAGCGGCATCATACTCGTCGTCTGTCAACCACCGTCTTTTACTAGCCCCAACAGGCTTGCCCCTTATATTGAATATTCCTCCATCCTCAACGTCCTCGTCATTCCTTTGAGGTCTATTTCGATTTATTTTAACATGAGTATCGAAATAAATGGAGCAGAAGTTTGAAACCTCTTCGATAAGATATGCTTCGCATATCGAAGCCTCTATATGAGCTTTGTTGCCAACTTTCTTCTTTAGATGGTGTAGGTATCTAGAGAGACAAATTATCTTGAGAATTAAGAAAGAATTTTAAAATAAATAGAAATTTAGCTTAAATTATATCGATATTTATGTACCTTTCAAATAGGTACATCCATCGATAATGAACAGATGCACCGACACGGGCTTCGTATGCTAGATGAATCGGTAGATGTTCCATGCTGTCGAAGAAGCTAGGAGGAAATATTTTCTCCAACTTGCAAATTGTTAAGATAATCTTCTCCTCAAGTTCAACCATGTGTTGCACAGTCAACTTAGTTGAACAAATATCCCTACAAAATATTGATAGTTCGGCCAACGGAACCCATACAGCAGAAGGCAACAACTCTTTCAAAGCAATGGGCAGTAATCTTTCCATAAACACGTGGCAGTCATGACTCTTCATTCCCGTTAGCTTGCGTTCATTGAGGTCAACGCATCTAGACAAATTCGACACATAGCCGTCGGGAAATCTTAAAGTAGATACCCACTTGCAGATTATTAATCTATCTTCTTTGCTCAATGTGTATTGTGCTATCGGCTTACTTAATTGTCCAGCAGCTCCCCATTGTATCAAGTTCAGATAAGGACGCTTGCATATCTCGGCAATGTCTTGTCTTGCTTTTGGATTGTCCTTCGTCTTTCCTTTAATGTCCATGACGGTATTGAAGACATTATCGAACACATTCTTTTCGATATGCATAACATCAAGATTATGCCTTATAAGATTATCTTTCCAATAAGACAAGTCCCAGAAGATGCTTCGTTTGGTCCAGTTATGGGTTTGTCCGAACCCATCGACACGATTGTTCGATGGATCTTCCATTACAGTGGGAAAATCCTTTACATCTTCCCAAATATCGTATCCCGACAATCTGGCAGGCGGATGAGAAAATTCTTGTTTTCCAGCTCTGAATACGTCCTTGTTCTTTCTCCAAGGATGACTTTCGGGCAGAAATTGACGATGACAATCAAAGAAAAAAGTTTTTCCACCATGCTTAAGGCGGAACGCCTTACTATTTTGCATGCATATCGGACAAGACAGGGTGCCGTGAGTACTCCATCCCGACAGCATACCGTATGCGGGAAAATCATTGATTGTCCACATCAGTGAAGCTCTCATCTGAAAGTTCTGTTTCCTGGAAATATCATACGTCGTGACGCCGATCTCCCACAGTTGTTTTAGGTCATCCACCAACGGCTGTAAATATATATCGATATTCTTCATCGGATTTTTAGGACCCGGTATGATAGCTGTCAAGAACATATAAGGAGTCTTCATACACATCCATGGTGGCAGATTGTAAGGGGTCAGAATGACCGGCCAGCAGGAGTATTGAGATCCCGACTGCCCGAAAGGGGCGAATCCATCAGAACATAGCCCCATGCGTACATTTCTGGGCTCTGCAGCAAAATCCGGATAGCGAAAATCGAAATATTTCCACGCCTCTCCATCCGAAGGATGTGACAATTCTCCATCGTCCTTTGTGCGTTCTTCGTTGTGCCACGTCATGTGTTCTGCTGTATTCTGAGACATATACATCCTCTGCAAGCGCTTCGTGATCGACAAGTAATGCATATACTTGTAAGGACGTCGTTTTCTAGTTGACTTTCCTTTTCCCCTGACTTCCTTGTAACGATCCGCATTACAGAAGCGGCAACTTTCTACATCCTCGTTCTCCTTGTAGTACAACATGCATCCGTTGCGGAAACAATCTATCTTGTCGTACCCCAGTCCCAGTTGTCGGACCATCATCTTCGACTTGTAGAAGTTTTTTGGAAGCTCTTTTGATTCCTTCGGTAACACCTCCTTCATTAGTTGTGTAATCCGATCATAGCAAGTTTGTGGCAAGTTAAAATCGGAATTTATGTTCAACAACCGCATCGTCACTGACAGTACGGAATGTGGATCACAACCAGGATATAAAGAAGTTTCAGCATCCTGAAACATATCATAGAACTCCTTTGCCTCGGGATTAGGATCCTTCGGATCAAAATTAGGCCCTGCCGCATCGTACACCATATCTCGTGCAAGGTTCTGCACGTCTCCATAATCAACGGAGCATTCGTCGTCATCGACGACAAAATCCGCTGCAGCATTATCATCAAAAGCATAAGTAGCAGCATTCGTAACCTGTCTTTCGGCATATAGTTCACCTTGCGATGACCACAGGTCGTAATCACGTACGAAACCCTTACGGGTCAAATGATCTCTTACTCTCACCACTTCTTCGTAACGTCTATTGCGACAATTACGACATGGACACTTGATTTTGTTACCGTCCATAAACTGAGCTTTGCTCATGGCATACTTAAGAAACACTTCCATGCCTGCCTGAAAATCGTCACTCACACCTATTCTGCTCTCGTGTTGTCGTTTGTACATCCATGTACGATCAACGAAATAACGATCCATCACAGATTAGATGTAAAAATCTGTATAGTAAGACAAACTAAACAGAATTAGTATATAATCATGTAACTGGTGGATCCGCTAGTATTCTAGCTCGAGAAGAGAAAAATATAAATACAGTTGTTACTAGTAGTTCGATACCGATACCGATACCGATAGTGCGATACCGATACCGATAGTTCGATACCGATACTGCGATACCGATACCGACACCGATAGTGCGATACCGATACCGATACCGATAGTGCGATACCGATACCGATACCGATAGTGCGATACCGATATCGATACCGATAGTTCGATACCGATAGTTCGATACCGATACAGCGATACCGATACCGATACCGATACCGATATTCGATACCGATAGTTCGATACCGATAGTTCGATACCGATACTGCGATACCGATACCGATACCGATAGTGCGATACCGATACCGATACCGATAGTGCGATACCGATATCGATACCGATAGTTCGATACCGATAGTTCGATACCGATACTGCGATACTGATACCGATAGTGCGATACCGATACCGATACCGATAGTTCGATACCGATAGCATGGTTTAAAGTATCGGCCGATACCGATCCGATACGGCCGATACCGATACGGTTTGGCATGTTCCGATCCGATACCGACCGATACCAAATATTGACCGATATCGACTATGGGGATCTTTGTTCCGGTCAATTTGGCAAAACCAATCGGTACGGGTGACTACTATTTCATATAATTTCAAAACTACTAAGAAATAACGCTGAAATACTTAAAATTATGCCTAAATGTATAAAATATATGTTTTTAAATGTAAATAATTTATTAATAATTATTTGTTTTCTGATACCAATAGTCATACTAGCGTTAATTACCTATAATTCCTACCATGTCTACAATCACACATTACACCCCAAGCCGTCCTGCATGCTAATTATAATAGGCACATATATATATGTATATCACAGTTAGATGTATAGACCATGAACCCAAACACTGACTTATGCAGATGAAGAACTCGTACTGTCCTTGACACAGTGAACATATACACCATGAACCCAAACGCCATATTCACATTTACTAATCCAAACACCACCAAACTAATGGATAACACCCAATATGGATAACACATTATTTAGCCAATATATAAATTAGATGAATTTGATAAGCAAAGCCCCCCGCCGCCCCCGACCAAAGCCCGCCGCCCCAAGCCCGCCGCACAGCCCCCGACGCCCCCGCCCCAAGCCCGCCGCCCAGTCCCCGACGCCCCTGCCCCAAGCCCGCCGCCCAGGCCCCGACGCCCCTGCCCCAAGCCAGCCGCCCAGTCCCCGATGCCCCCGCCCCAAGCCCGAATGTCCCCAAGCCCGCCGCCCCCGCCCCAAGCCAGCCGCCCAGCCCCCGACGCCCCCGCCCCAAGCCAGCCGCCCAGCCCCCGACGCCCCCGTCCTAAGCCCGAATGTCCCTAAGCCCGCCGCCCCCGCTGCCCCTACGTCGACATCGTGACACAGAGAGAGAGAGAGAGAGAGGAGATTACCTTCGGAAGAGAGAGAGGAGAGGACGCCGTCGCCGTTCATGAAGCCGTACGAGAGAGAGAGAGACAGAGACAGAGAGAGAGAGAGAGAGAGAGAGAGAGAGAGATTGAATTTGGGAGAAATGCCAAAAGTTCCCCCCGCCTTTTCATTTAAGTCTGGAACGCTCATTTAGCAAAGGAATCGCGACTACGAAACATCTGTCGCCAGGTAGTCGCTATTATTGATTATCCGACTGAATATCCGTCGCTACGTAGTCGAAGATATGTCCCGCCAATTATATACACAATTCTCGCCAAATAAACGACTACGTGGCGACGACCGAAGATCCGTCGCTATAACACCGACACACTAGCGACGGATGTGCGACCTTTTCTGCCCCTAAAATTAAAATAAAAAATAGCAAATATTTGTGGTCGGTAATCAGTCGCTGAGCGGCCACGAAGCCATCGCTAATACCGACGGAATAATTTCGTCGCTAAACCTCCGTCGCTAAATGAGCGTATTTTGGTAGTGTTAACTGTGGTTTTGTGTCAACAATCTTCCCCATATTGATAATTGACAAAATGATAGTTGTATATTCAACATTCATACCTGGACACATTTTAGAGAAATGGCATAGCTCCTCCGTAATCAGTGCCGAACTAGCAATAGCTCCTCTATAAACATTGCTTTCAATCCTGTAGGCCTGATAAAAATATTCTCCCTAAAGCACAGATACAGATACAAACAGAATATAGAATATACCAAAATTTCTCCCCCTTTTGGCATTTAGCAATAAACCATAAGTAAATAAGAACTGGTAAGCACACCAAAAGGTAATAGATGAAACTGCATAGATACTGATAAAAGTACTGAATGTCTCAAAAGTCACACATAATAATAAGTCTAATACAACCAAAGTACAGAAAAGCAACTAAAATCCAAAGTGCATAAAAACATAAGCTATGATCCTCAGTAGCAGCAGCAAGAGAAGTCCATATCCATCATCGAGCTAGTGAAGGCCCAGCGTCGTCGGATGGATCAATGAAGGAACGACGAGGGTCCACGAAGGCCGCATCTGGATCCAAGTAGCGAATAACCCAAGGGTCATCGATACGATATCCTTCACGACCAGGGTCCCGCTCCATAGGGATAGGCATGGAAGGATGGCGAGACATGGAGTACCGAATATCGTACAGTGAGTTGCTAATGGCACTCATCTGCAAGGTAGTCCGGTAATCAAGCTGAGTCTAGCGATCATCCTCCAAGGTGAAACGATCGCGGAGCATAGTCTGGAGGGACTCGAGAGTGGCAGGAGGAGGAGGAGGATCCTGTCCCAGAGGAGGGGCATCTGGCTCATTGTCAGAGTATTCGGACACAACAGGTGAGCCAACTGCTGCCTGAAGCCTCCGTGCCTTAGAGAGGAAGGTAGGGGCAGGTAAGAACTGACACTCATCAAGAGGTATGCGAAAAGCACGAAATACTATAGGAAGATACAAAGCTTAAACAAAGGATCTTGGTTTCTTCCTAGAATTAATCATCCAGTCCATCATGGTACGTGGAAGATTAAATGGTACATGAAAGTGGAGGTGATATAAGGCCGAGATTTCAAAGTAGGTGACTTCATCGGTGGATCCCGCTTTGGGTAGAATAGTGTTAAAGATAATTCGATGAAGTTCATAAAAATAGGGATTGAGATACTTGGCCAAAAGCTTACGACGATGTGTGTTAGGAGTACACAAGTCGTCCTTGAAGCTTTCAAGTGAAGACCCATCGGGAAATTGAAACGATCGAGCTTCAACAAGCTTTTCCCATGAGTTTGGCTCTTGGAGTTCAAGGTGTTCGGCCAAATCGAAATCATCAAACAAGATGTCAATGCCCGCAACCCGTGAGTAAATATGTGTATCATCATGAGTTAGGTTGCAGTAGAACATTTGAATAGCATTACGATATATGACCGAGTTGGTGGTGACAAGTTCATCGAGACAAAGATCATGAAAAAGTGAGTCATATTGAGAAAAAATAATAAAATTGATAGGATGACCCGCAAACATCGGACGTGTCCGAAAGTCACTAAACCAGTCATTTGGCACGTCGAGTGATACAAATATTCGGTCGTCAAATGTGTTTGGGTCAAGTGGACGAGGCGGGTTGAACAACGGATAGACAGGTGGTTGTTGTTTAACGGGCGGTTCACCATGAGGAGGAGCATTCGAAGAGGACGCTCCCTCGGTTCGAAGTCTCTTCCCGCGATTGAACACTCGTGGAGCCATGAAAAAAATAAAGACAATAGAAAAAATTGAGATGGAGAGGAGTGTTGAGATATACCTCAATGTGATGAAGAACAATGAAGGAGAATGATGAGGGAAGCCTTCTCCTTGTGTTTGGAGAAGAGATAAGCTCTAGGGAGGAAGAACTAGGGTTAGGGTTTGAGAAAAATATGTTTGGACAAGTGGAAAAGGTGGCAATGGAGGAGGAGAAAGAGGAGAGCCCGAATATATATGAAAGGGTTCCAATGGTCGGAACAAATATGGGCCATTGGATCAACTTATGATCAGCAGCTGAGACTGCTCCTGGTTCTGGAACAGTCAGGCCGAATTCGGCCCGAACTCTGGATAGGGCAGAGTTCGGCCCGAATTTTGGATCCTAGGAACAGAACAGGAATCAAACTGAAAAATGATTCTAAGTAAAAAAATGATTAAGTGAGAGAGACCAAAGGAAAAGTACATATACAAGATTGAGAAAAAAATCTAAGTTGAAAAAGTCCAGAAAATTGATTTCGAAGCAAAGTGAAGTTGGAAACTCTGTATTTTAGCATGTGATAAATAAAATGAACCATGTAATAAACAAGAAATTATGCCATAATTTAATATTTTGAAGCTGCCATGGGTTAGCTGCAGGGGCCGGATCCCAGCTAGCGGAAGTCCTGAGGACTAGTGTACCGTGTCGCTTAGGCTTTTACGCCTTGTTGTCAGAAGGACCCTTTCGGCTTGTACCCATAACAATTTTATCATAAAAGAATCAAGACATACTCGTTATTTACGCAGGTTTATTTTAATTAATAACAGCTTCGTCCAAAATTCCAAGTTTATGACAGAGAAAATTGAAGCGCTCTTCGGATAATGGTTTTGTAAAGAAATCTGCTAGCTGATGATCAGTGTCAATAAATTCTAAATTCTAAATTAATAGTGCCATTTTGCTGATGATCACGCAAAAAGTGGTGACATATTTCTATGTGTTTCGAGCGTGGGTGATATATGGGGTTCTTAGTGAGATTTATAGCACTAGTATTATCACAAAAGATTGGAATGTACATAAAAGATAAGTTATAGTCTTCAAGGGTTTGCTTCATCCACAGAATTTGTGCACAACAACGCCCAGCTGCAATATATTCAGCTTCTGTTGTGGATAGTGCGACAGAATTCTGCTTCTTGCTAAACCAAGGGACTAAAGCCTTTCCTAATAAATGACACGAACTGCTCGTACTTTTACGGTCGACCTTACATCCGGCGAAATCAGCATCAGAGTAACCGATGAGGTCAAATGATATTGACTTGGGATACCAAAGGCCCACTGTAACCGTACCCTTAAGGTATCGAAAGATACGCTTAACAACAGTCATGTGTGATTCCTTAGGATTTGCTTGATATCTAGCACACAAGCAAAGGCTAAACGTAATATCAGGGCGATTAGCAGTTAAATAGAGTAGACTGCCTATCATACCTCGATACTTACGTTGATCCACAGGTTTTCTGCTTTCATCTGGTTCTAGTTTAGTTGTAGTAGCCATTGGAGTGCTGATTGGTTAGACATTGTCAAGCTCAAATTTCTTCAGCATGTCCTTTGTATACTTTGACTGGCAGATAAAAGTTTCATTTGACATTTGTTTGATTTGCAGTCCAAGAAAGTAGTTGAGCTCCCCAATCATGCTCATCTCAAACTCGGTCTGCATACACTTGGCAAAATCTTGACAGAGGGTTTCATCAGTAGAACCAAATATAATATCATCTACATATATTTGCACTAAGAGAATAGTGTCTTTGAAAGATTTTATGAAAAGTGTGGTATCAATTTTCCTTTTTAAAAAACCTTTCTCAAGCAAGAAATTGCTTAGCCGTTCATACCAAGCTCTAGGGGCTTGTTTGAGGCCATATAGCGCTTTCTTTAGCTTGAAAACATTGTCGGGAAATTTGTAACTTTCAAAACCAGGGGGTTGTTTTACATAAACTTCCTCCTTAATAAATCCATTCAAGAAAGCACTTTTAACATCCATTTGAAATAATTTGAAAATTTAAAAGTTTGCAAAAGCACAAAGCATCCGAACGGATTCCAATCTCGCAACAGGAGCATACGTCTCATCGTAGTCGATACCTTCCTCTTGGTTATATCCTTGGGCTACTAGACGAGCTTTGTTGCGTGTAACTGAACCATCTTTATTTACTTTGTTTCTAAAAACCCATTTAGTACCAATAATCGAGTGATTTGCCGGTCTAGGAACGAGTTTCCATACTTGGCTCCTCTCGAATTGGTTGAGTTCCTCTTGCAAAGCAGAAATCCAAAATTCATCATTAAAAGCTTCTAAAATATTTTTCGCCTCAATTTGTGAAATGAAGGCAGTGCTAGCAATGGAGTCCCTTAATGATGATCTAGTAGTTACTCCACGTGAAACCTCACCTATTACCAAATTTTCTGGATGTGACGGCTTGAAAGAGAATTTCTTAGGCAAGCCCTCCAGAGAATTGGTTACGGTGGTGGTATTCATTGGAATAGAAGTTGATGGCCCAACATCATCATCAAGAGTAGCTGCTGCACTGTTATCTTCATCAAAAGTCACATTGGTGGACTCTTCCATAATTAATGAGCGTTTGTTAAATACTCTATATCCCTTGCTCTTGGCAGCATAGCCAAGGAAAATACCATCGTCAGCTTTAGCATCAAATTTACCTAAGTTGTCTTTGGTGTTAAAGATAAAACATCTACAACCAAAAACTATAAAATAAGAAACATTTGGAGTTCTTCCAAACCAAAGCTCATAGGGTGTTTTCTTCGTAATAGGACGAATAAGCACCCTATTTAAAATGTGCCATGTTGTACTGACAGCTTCAGCACAAAAGTATTTCGGAAGTAAAAAACTTATTCAACATGACTCTAGCCATATCGCCAAGAGTCCTATTCTTCCGCTCTGCAATACCATTTTGTTGAGGAGTTCTTGGACAAGAAAACTCATGATCAAAACCATTAGAATCACAAAACTTTTCAAAATCAGTATTTTTGAATTCGCCTCCATAATCACTTCAGATTCGAGTAATCATGTAGCCTTTTTCGTTTTAAAATTTCTTAACAAAAATCTTGAAAATCGAAACAGCATCGCTTTTATTTGTAAGAAAGAAAACCCATATAAATCTAGAAAAATCATCAACTATAACAAATGCGTAGAGTTTTCCACCAAGACTGGCTACTCTACTAGGGCCAAATAAATCCATATGAAGAAGTTGCAAAGGTCTAGTAGTACTTACAGAGTTTATGGAATAAAATGACTTAGTTGCCTTATTCAATTCACATTCGGCACATACAATGTCCTTTTTGAATGTGATGTCGGGCAAGCCTCTAACTAGCTTCTTAGTCGATAGCTTGGATATAGTATCCATGTTGGCATGACCAAGACGCTGGTGCCACAGTAATCTTTTATCCTTATGAGCATATAGGCATCTACCTGCATTGTTAGTATCTCTAGATAGATAGAAAATATAAATATTATCCTCTTTTACCCCTTCAAAAGCAATGTCTCCCGTTGACCTATCATAAATAAAGTATTTATTTTGTCCAAAGTTAATGTCATATCCATGGTCAGCAAGATGACTAATGCTGAGCAGGTTATGCTTTAACTCGGTCACTAGGCAAACATCCTTTATTAAGGGAGAGGGAGGATGACCAATAATACCATTACCTATAATATACCCTTTTAGGTTGTTACCGAAGGATACATATCCTTCTCTCTTCATCGATAGTGATGCGAAAAGATTTGCATCTCCCGTCATATGCCGCGAGCATCTACTATCGACAATCCACTTACTCTTAGTTGAGGAGGGAAGGTCCACCTACATCAAGAGTAGATGTGACCTTTGGTACCCAAGTTCTTGAGGGTCCTGAAAAGTTAGTTTTCGGAAACCATGCATATATCTTTCTATCTACTAATCTTTTAATTCTACATTATTGTAAAATGTGTCCATGTAATCTACAATAAGTACATATGGCATTCTATTTATGTTAGGAGCATGCATATGATGTCTATGAGTAGAGAGATATGGAGTAGCATGATGATATGTAGAGTTAGCATGGTGATGATGTCTATATGTAGAGTGATATGGAGCAGTATGGTGATAATGTCTATATGGAATAGCATGGTGATGATGTCTATATGTAGAGTGATGGTGATTTTGTACAACATAGTGATGATTGTATCTATGTGTAGCATGATAATTCTGTGACATATGAGAATTATTTCTACGTGCATGTGGTTTTTGTGTTTTATGAAAGTGTGTGTATATGTAAGCATGATCACGTGCTGCAGGTGGATGACGTAGTTGACTAGTATGAGTAGTGTCTTGCTTTGTGTGTGTCTCATGTGATTAGGTTTGAGGTTGAGCAACCTGTTTTCCCAATTTAGTCTCTAATTTCTTAGCGACAGCCTACAGTTCAGTAACCTTAGCATTCAAACCCTATATCTTAGTAATAGAAATCTTGTGTCTATTATTTTCTTCAGCAAGCTACGTGTTGAGTGCTGTGATTTCTTGTGTTTGTTGTTCAATGCGTGCTTCGGCATCATGTAGGTTTATTTTAAGCTTAGATACCTCATTTGTGACTTTCGTGGGTGAAGTGTCTCTAATGTTATCAAGCAGTAAGGAAAGTCTTTGAATTTAGACTTTATGACTTTTGATCTTTTAATTGGCATGTTTATATTTACCAATGACCTTTTTGTGATCATCAAGTAAATCGGTGAAAGCATCGCCAAGTTCATCAAAACTGAAATCATCAAGAGTTTCATTTGATACCTTGTCGGACGTTGCCATTAGGCACACGTTTGCAGCGTGTTGAGGAGAGTCCTTTTCTTCCTCGGAGTCACTAGCTTCGCTTTCATGCCAAATGCTTCTGTTGGCATATTTCTTTGAGGAAGCCTTCTTGTATGATTTCTCATAGCGGTTGTTCTTCTTTAAGAATGGACAGTCTTTTCGGACGTGTCTCGTCTTTTTGCAACCGTAGCAAGTTGGCTCTTCTTCGTCATCTTCTTGTGGTTCCTTTTTTCTTCGATTGAAGCGAAGAAATTTTTTTAAGTTGCGGACAAGGAGAGCTTGATCATCACCTTCCGAGTTGTCGTCATCCGTTTCTTCGGAGTCAGTCCTTCGTCGGTGAGCTTTGAGGGCGATCTCCTTAGCCTTAGGAGCAGGCTCTTCGAAGTCCTTGAGATCAAGCTCATGAGTCATCAACTTTCCCATCAAGGTCTCCATGGACATAGTTGTAAGATTATTTCCTTCTATGATGGCTGTCACCTTGGAGTTCCAAATCTTTGGTAGCCCCCTAAGTAGCTTGCGAATCTTCTCGTGATTTGTATATTGTTTGCCGAGCGAAGATAGGGGATTGATGATGTCGAGGAATCTTGTGAATATTTGCATGATCGTCTCATTTGGCTTCATCTTGAAAGCCTCATATTCTTGAGTGAGACGGCTTATCTTCGATTCCTTGACTTGGGTGGTTCCTTCATACGTCACTTCTAGAAGTCTCCATACTTCGTGAGAGGTGGTGCATGTTGAGACCCTGTTGAACTCATTCCTGTCTATAACACAGAATAAAGCATTAATAGCTCTCGCGTCTAGACTTGCCTGTTTCTTCTCCTCGTCAGAATATTTGTCATGTGATTTCTCAACGAGATCACCATTGACAACTATCCTGGCGGGCTTTTTGTAACCATCGGTGACGATGGTCCACAGGTCGAAGTCTAACGACTTGAAATAAAAGCTCATCCTTGTTTTCCAATATGTGTAGTTAGTTCCATCAAATAGGGGAGGCCTATGAGTGGACTTCCCTTCACCGTGATTGGAAATCAAGGATTGTGTGGTTGTCATGGATCAGCTCTAGGTTGTTAGTCCTTGTTGAGAGAACCGAGCTCTAATACCAATTGAAGAACAGATGGCAACTCTAGAGGGGGGTAAATAGAGTTTATAACGATAATAACTAATTAAAAATTAAACTCTTTCACAAGCTGAAAGTAATCAGAGTAAGTACGAAAATAAATAAGGAGCAAGAAAGCATACACAAACACAGCCGATTTTTAACCTGCTTTCCCTCATGGAGGACTAGTCCAGGCCTGAGAACTCTAGCTCAGGATTAAATCTACTATTTGTGAAATAGTAGTTATATCCTGTGCCTTTTCTTCAGAAGAGCACGTCAACTTCTAAAAAGATCGCAGTGGCAATGCTTGAAATTTTCCACGCGACTTCTTGAACTCTTGCACAATCTTCTGACTGAAAAGTACTGAGCACTTGAGGCTTAGGAAGCTTGTGGCTAGTAGATGAAGAAGGGTATAGCTTGTATTGAGCTTTAGAGAGAAGAGAAGAGAAGATTGGATGATTGAAAATGAGAGAATTTATGGCCTATTTATAGGATATCAGGTAGGCAGAATTCGGCCAGAATTCTGGTTGGAATTTTCAAAAATTTAGCCGTTGGACAACTTGCAACCAACCAACCCTAAAAATTAGGGTGCTGATTTTTAGGAGGCAGAGTTCGGCCCAAACTCTGTGTGGAGGCAGAGTTCGGCCCGAACACTGTCTCCAGAGCACAGAATGGGTCATGGGTCCAATTGGCTTATTTTGGATATGTATGGAGCTATTGGATTTGGGTATGGTTATAGGCTAAGTCTCAGATGCTCAGTACAGCTCAGTTTACATAAGTCTAGACTCAATAAAATTGTAAAAGTATAGACTCAAAATAACTTGTATTGCAAATCCCTGTCGTCTGACTTGTACTGGAAGTAGTCTTCATGTGTCGTATTTAATTATCACAAGTATTATGTAGTCAATTCTATCAATATTTGGTTGACTTTGATTTTGTGTCAACAGTACGTATTTTATCTTGTATTGCTTGATTCTTTGCTTAGCTTTTCTTCATGGCTTGGTTTATTCTTGGGTTGGTTTGGCTTGGCTTGGTTTGCTTTGGTACATCATGAACCAAAGGTGAACCCCTACCTACCACCACCATTAGTATTTATTAACCCATTCTCCTTTCTCTCTCCTCATTACTCTTCTTCTTCTCTACCATAACTTCTTCACCTACCAGAGAGAGAGAGAGAGAGAGAGGTCTAGACAAGTGCAGCTTGCTTCATGGAGGAACTCTAATTTTATTATTCCATTCTCTCCTTTATAGCATTCTAACATACTTTAGTACTTGGTGTTTTTACTTTCCATGGCCAGATTCTTGTAGATCTAAGTTTATCTTATTTTCAGATTGCTTGAATTTTGATCTACTTAATCTTGTTATTTCTATGTTTTGATTGTTCCATGTTGTAGAGAATTTCGTTCTGCCCTATTTTGACCTATGGAAGTTCGGATTTGGACTCTGGATGAAGGTTTATGGAGCTTGGAAGCATGGGTTCATGGTGTTCTTCTTCTCGAAAATTTGGAAAAGAAGAACAGTTCTCTGGCCGCATGGCAGCACTTGACCACATGAACATTCATGCGGCAAGTCGCTCCCAGCCGCATGAGACCCTTGCACTCCTAGCCTCATGGACTTCTCCTCCGTCAGCCGCATATGCACCCATTCCCGCCAGCCGCATGAGTGCCCTTCTTCCTGAACCGCATATACACCCGTCACTCTCAGCCGCATAAGTAACCACATTGACCCAGCCGCAGTGGGCTCCACTCAGTTGAGCCGCATGAGACCATTGTTAACCGAGCCGCGTGGATCTTTGCTTTGTGAGCCGCATGAGCCCGGGTCCGTTCTGGCCGTATGGACTCCTCCTCCGCGAGCTGCATGGCACCTATTTCCTCCCGACCGCATGCGCCTTGACTAAACCTAGCCGTATGAGCTTCTAACTGAGCCACATGTACCTCCTTCTATTTCTAGCCGCATGGGCTGCTCCCGTCCTCAGCCGCATGAGCTGTTCCCGCATGGATTCCTTCCTTGGCCGCATATGCCTAAGCCGCATGGCTTTTCCATAGACTTGTATTCTACGATTGAATTATTATTATTTAATTTTTACTGATAATTCATGTCTTGTAACCTCATCATAACTTGGGTCTTCTGGTTGAATGCTTGCACTATGATGTCCTGCTCATATACCATGAACACGGCAGTGACCCGCAGTAGTGCACTCTTGATATGTAACATGACCTGATGGTGGCCCGTCGTGGTGCACTCCTGACAAGTAAAACTTGACATGATAACCTGGCATATCTTAATAAGCTGTTGCGACGGCTACCTGACATGACATGACCTGTATAAATAACCTGGGCACCGTGGGCGATTGTGCTTGTACAATTAATCCAGTCCTGTCTTGCATCATGTCTAGGATGGGACTCCTGAGTACCACAGTCAGGAGTACCTATTGAAATGGACTAAGGCTAATAACTAGATTAATATATTAGTCATAAAGAGATCTCCCAGCTACAGGCAATCCCGTTACCTGGGCGCGCTTGGGATCTGTAGCCTGTCGTCGAGTAGGGCATATGTTTAGCACACTGTCATGTGTTGCACCTTCTAAGTCACTTAAGGGTACATGCATTTCCTGGACGATGTACCCACCTGAATTCAACCCCTAATTTTTGACCTGGGTAACCTGGATGGTCTGCAGGGCTTGTGGCTGTGGAATAATCTCATTGCATCTTGCTAGTAACTAGGCCTGTAATAACCCTAGCTAGTTAAAGTATCAAGCCGTACTTATTGCTTGGCCGTGATTGTTGAATGAGGAGTAATCAGTCTAGTCTTGCCTTGATCCTGTATAAGATTGTTACATGTTCTGAATTTCTTATATTATCTTGCTGATAAATGGGAGAAACTAAGTTCGGTTCAGATGAAGGGTTACAACCCCGGTCCTTGTTTGGTTTAAGGGTTGGAACCTGGTTACCTGAATGGTTCCATGGTTATCTTACCGTATATCCTCGTGATGTTATATCTCTCTAGTTTTACTATATTATTATTATCTTCTATGCTAATTGCTGGTTTTAGTTCCTAAGTGAAGCTTCCTTTGTGGCACTTGTTCTTTCTGGTATCTGATCCAGCTGGTTTTGTATGGCCAGATTTTGGAGCAGCTCCAGAGGATCTACCGACTTTCCAGTCCGATGGTGACCACCAGGCGTAACCAGGGCATCGAGTGGGTTTTTTTTTGGCTCTCCCACTTTATTGTAAAAATATTCTTTTGAGGCGTTTAGCCGACGAGCACATGTTTAGCTCGATTGTATTTTACTTACTGTCTGCCTACGGGCTGTAACATGATTGACAGATCCTAGGGTTGATCATGTATGACTAAACTCTTGCTAGTCCTCACATTTTGTAACGACTAGCTTCATGATCAGCTGAATATGTAATGTTTGGGACGCCTTACTATTGTATATTTAATGATCATACATCTTGTGACTTTACCTACTTGCTTGTGATTGTGACACTAGGCTTGTTCATGACCATAGGAGACTGTTGGCTTGTAGCAAACCCTCATGTATCTAGACAGCCGTGACCGTATAGCGAGATGGATTCCATTTCATATACGTAGCTGGCTATGTCTGCCCCCGTTCTACAGTGTTCTGGTTCTGGGGCGTGACACCGACGAAGCATCCTCATATTCAAAAGAAAGCCTTCCAGTCTCAGTTGGAGTATCACCCACCAGCTGGAGCTCCGGTTCAACAGCAGCCTCAGAGGCAGTTTCAGCTAGCTCCTACTTGTACTTACTACTGGAGGACAAAACATACTTAGGTGGTCTGCAGGAAGAGGCTCAAAGTTTGTCTGTATTGTGGCCCCTAGAGCACGGCGAGACCTATTGGAGCTCAGGAACTAAGGGAGGGAGCTCAGCAGGGCCTAGCTTTTGCAATGGAGATCGACGGGAACGGTGTTGCAGGTAATGGGTTAGCAAGTCATGTTCCTTTCCTTCCTTTCTCACTCCTTGATTTGTGATTTCTTAGTACCTCATAGTTGCATTGGTGATTTTCATGCTAGCACCCATGATAGGAATTGCAATATCATGACAAGTAAGACCATAACCATGCAAGTTCTTTCAATAGAATTGTATGATTTTAGGTAGGACTTTGACCATGATTGTTGGGGGCTTGATCTAGAGAATAGTACAACCAACTTAATTTCGAGGACAAAACTTTTCAAGGGGGTAGGATTGTCACTACCACATTTCTAGATAGGGATATCTTTGTCATTTTTATATTATTTAAATTTTGTGAATAATTATTATAATTATAATATTATTGATTGGTGAACTAGCTTATTTATTAGACTTGGTGTTCGTGGACCCAACTAGACTTGACTTGACCCATTGTCCAATTAATAAGAGTAGTCATGATTAATTAGACTAGTTAGTTTCTCATCTCCCTCAGATTTAAAGAGTAGAATATTATGTATATGTTGTAGAGATTCCATTCATGACTTGGAGAGGGACTTTTAAGTCTTATTGCCTATTCTTAAACCTAACCCTAACCCTAGCCCTAATAAAAGTCTTTATAAACCTCTCCATTCATTAATTGCCTCCTTTTCTTACCTAATTAATTCATCCCAAATTAGAATCAAACCCTAACCACCATTCCCAAATCTTAGCCCTCTTATTTTCATTCCAAAGAGGTTAAGTAGCTTGTTATTGCTAGAGGATCACTTGAGGAGGGAAGCTTTGGCTAGGAGTCGGTGTCCTAACTGCATCTGAATCGTGTCCACCAGGCTTTACATAGGGAATCCATCTTCCAATAGGTATACCTTTAATTTTCCCCTATTTTTAGACTCCAATACATGCATGGGACCATTAGGAACCCACCCATGGAATATGGGTGCCTATAGAAGGAAGAAATAGGCTCTAATGACCATATTGGTAGAAGTTATATAGTATTTTAATGCTATTTTTGGGGAAAAAACGAGAATGGTGCACCAAGTGTTTATCATTCGGTTTGATAGGCTAAATAGGCTTGTGATTGTTGTGTGTGGTTAGATACGTATCCACAAATGGATATGGGAAGGCCATGTCATGATACTCTAGAACACATAGTCGATTTGGGGGTTTTCTCCTCTGACACTTGCGATACACATGTCCAATTTTATGTGACACATGGCACTAGCTTGACACTACTCCAATTATCATTTTAAGCATGCTCATGTGTTACGGTTAGGTTCAGACAAGGTTTGATGGAGTATATTGGGCGTATCACAAGCTTGTGTACCAAGTGTTCGATACGTGTTCCCAAAGGAATTTTTGTCCTTTTTGAGTCAAAATTGGGTGTATGTGTTCTAGATAGGTTGTGTGGTATGGCGTCATGGTATCTCATGATACGCACGGTTGGATTTGGGTTTGCATGTGTATCTACAAATGTGGGTACCTATATGTATATATAGTTGTGTATCTATGTGTGAATAGATAGCTATACAGTAAGGATATGTGTGTTGAGTGTGTCAGGAGCAAGATGGTGTTTAGAATGTCAAGGGATGTGTGTGTGCACATGTGGAGGGCATATACGTGTGAGTGTGTGTGTGTGTGTGTGTGTGTGTGTCTATATATATATATATATATATATATATATATATATATATATATATATATATATATATATATATATATATATATTATTTTTTTATATATATATATATATATATATATATATATATATATATATATATATATATATTTATATATATATATATATATATATATATATATATATATATATATTTATTTATTAATATATATATTTTTTCTTTTTTTTTCCAGCACGTGCGTATATTTTTTTTTTTTCCAGCACGTGCGTATATATATATATATATATATATATATATATATATATATATATATATATATATATATATATAATATATATATATATATATATATATATATATATATATATATATATATATATATATAAATATATTTTATATATATATATATATATATATATATATATATATATATATATATATAATATATTTTATATTTTATAAATATAAATATATTTATAAAATATATAAAATATATTTTATAATATATTTTATATATATATATATATATATATATATATATATATATATATATATATTATATATATATATATATATATATATATATATATATATATATATATATATATATATATATATATATAAATATATATATATATATATATATATATATATATATATATATATATATATATATATATATTATATATATATATATATATATATATATATATATATAAAATATATATAAAGGTGATATGAAAAAAAAAAACCTATATATATAGGTGATGTGTGGATGTGTGGGTATCCATATATTGCTATGCTATAAGATTGTGTGTGTGTGTGTGTGTGTGTATGTGTGTGTGTGTGTGTGTGTGTGTGTGTGTGTGTGTGTACGGACTAAACAGCAGTAGGTAAGTGTAGGAGCATCACGGTTGTAGAGAAAGGGGGGAATGTTGTGCACACAAGCAAGAAGAGCAGCAACAGGAAGGAAGTTTGAGCAGGGACAACATTTGCCTTGCTAGCTTGTACAGGCTAGTGTGCAGGCCCTCGCACAGCAGCAGGGTGCTGCTCTTTGCAGCAACAACATGCTTGCTGCATTGCAGCAGTAAGTATGCTTCATCATGCAGCAGGTTTTGGAGAGGAGGGGCTGTAGTCTATAGGCAGGAGCCCACAACAGCTGCCTGCTACTAGTAGGTAGCAGGAAGATGGAAGGGAATTGTGGGCATCAACTTGCAGCCCCTTGCCACAGCAAAAGGATGTGTGCAGGCCTTGTATGCACAGATGAACAGTAGTGAATAGGGGACTTTATCCACCTGTGTATTGGTGATGTGCATATGTGTGTATGAGTGTATATAGGGTGTGTGTTGGTGAGTAGATAGTATTATATATGCAGTTTGTGTATGTGTCTCAGTTGATTAGTGAGTCATGTGTCAGGGTATCCTGATGTAGACTTGGATGTGTGCACCGTTGGTAAGGGTATTCACATAGGTAAAGGCATAGTACCTACATGGATACTAGTATCATAGGGTATGTAAAGATATTGGGTAAATGTTGGCACGTAGAAACCTGTATCATAGGATATAAGAAGATTTAAGGATGTATATAGATATAGGGGTATGGTAATGTAATAATATATATATATGGATATGGATAATAGAAATATGTATAGGTAAGTGTCAGGTGGAGGAGTACCATATAAATATAGATGAGGAAGGATTTAAGAAACTAGAATATGATAGATAGAAGGGTGAACACCCATAGGTATTTATGTACATATTTAATAGGGTGGATTCATGTGCAATTGGACATAGGGTGATGGGTATGTTATAGAAATAGGTAAATGATTAAGGGTGTGGGTCTAAGGAAGGATATTATATGGTGTATCATGTATGTATGCTATACCATATGGTAAAATGGTATGGTATATTGGTACATGTGTTGATACATGGGGTATATAATGTAAAGGGTAAAAGTTAAGGTAATGAATTATATGAGTCTATATGTACACATGGTACCTAATATCCCTATTTCTATAAGTGTATGGCCTAGAAACTTGGGAGTGACCTAGTTTTGGCTAGTATAGACTAGTTTGACCATAAAAGTCAACCTTTTAGGTAAATTGACCTAGTTAGACCTAGTTTAGCAAGGTATGACCTAGTTTGACTTCCATGAACTAGAAATGTACCAGAAACCACACTTCAATTTAAATAATCAATGTTTGTCTCACCAAAACACTGTTTGACATTTATATTTCATATTTAGGTCACTTGGACTCAGGTTTAGAAGCTATTTGTGTTTACTGCTCAGGATCACAGGCAAGTGCATTCCATGATCTCTTTCATTCCCTGATAGTTTCTATATTTTATTGATTTAGATATGTGCTCCTTGCTTATTGACACACTGGATACATGTGATTAGTATTTGCGAATTCTATATATGTTTATGATGTTCATGTTTTTCATGTCTATCATGATTACCTTGTTTATCTCACTTATCCTGTTACGTATTTCGTGCTGTGACTTAGAGTTCGCGATTACTAGTCGGGCGGAAAGAAAATGCCTTAGTACATATGTGATCAAACCTAATAGTCCGTGATTATTATAGTTCGTGATAGACAGTGGATAATATATACCGCGGCAAATAGTTGGATCGTGCACAGCCGATCACATATGGAACGTGGTATTTCCAAAATACTTAGTAGCAGTTAGTCTATTTCTTCATACATATTTCCTTATTCATTTCATGCTTACTTGCATACTGCCTATTTTCCATTTACTGCTCTATACTTCACGATTACCCTATTTACTGTATCTCCATATTTTTATATAGATTTTATCATGTTATGAATAATTATCATGTTTGTAATTGCCCCAGTCCTGACTGGATGTATTTTTCAGTTGACGAGCTCGAGGGTATCTGTCATACTCATTATGATGCTCAGAAAACCCAATGAGTGGATCTTCCGAAAGAGTAGCTTAGTTTTCTTTGATGGATGCTGGTTAGGTAGTATAGTTATGACCAGATTTGTCTCCGGAACATTATAATTGGGTTGTATATATATTTTGTAGATTTTTTGAATTTTGGACTTGGGATTTGTTGTGCTTGGTCTTGATCGTTGAAACCTCTTTTAAATCTTTTCATTTATCTTAGCACTCATGATTGAGTATTCGATTTCATATTTGATATCTTATCGTGCTTTAGATTTTTTTTATTGAGTATGCATTTTTAGATATTATATTATCCTCCTTTGGAGACGGGCTTATTATTGACAGATTATGATTTATATATTCATGGACTTGTTAGATAGCACAGTTGACCTAGACAGCATTAAACCGCCGATGCTGCGGCGTTGGCTAGACGTACCCACATACTCGTGCCCCTACATCTCGATGCAGGTCGTGACACTCTCCCAAGGAGGGTTCGTTAAAGGAAAGAAGTAGCGAGTAGTTTTGTGCTTCATATATGGAAAAATCACTTTGCTCGGGATTGCTGGATATGAGCATACTTTCAATGTCGTCCGAAGTGAGGAGGTAGAGGACAATGAGTGCAAAGTGGGGGAGCACTTAGGAGCGTTGTGCTTACTCAACACCATCAAGACCAGGTCTGATGTGTTCAAGACTCCGAGCATGGAGATTATGTATATTGACGCGAGGATCAATGGCATGTGCACATGGGCATTGGTTGACACGAGTGCCACTTATAACTTCATCTCGAACACGGAGGTCTGTCGCTTGAGTTTAGCCTTAGAGAAAATTTTGAGCAAAATGATGGCGGTCAATGCAGAGGCGCGCCCCATGCAGGGGGTAGCCAAGGAAGTCCGTATAGCGGTAGAAAATTGGTCGGATATTTCCAATTTTATCAGTACATCGCTGGACGACTTCAAGCTGATACTGGACATGGATTTTCTTATCACGACAAAGGCAGTTCCGATCACATTTGGGAGTTGTCTGCTTCATGGAGGAAGGCTCATCGTGTATGGTAAATGTTATAGGAGACGATCCATCTAAAGGAAAAGCTATCTCTGCCATTCAGCTTAAGAAGGACAGCCAAAGGGAGACGATATACCTAGCGATACTTGAAGTGAAGGAGGGCTTCAAGGGGGAAGGCGTTCCATGCGAGACCCATGGTGTTGCAAAGGGGAGTCAAGATGAGTCACTTCCACGAAGGGAAGTAGAGAGTGCTGCCTAGTTGGGCACGAGGACAGAGAAGTACGTCACAAACTGCAAAGAGGAAGAGGCAAAAAAGTGGAGTGGCTTGTACAAGGGGATTCTCAAATATCGTGGTGGACGTTTGGGTCGATAGACTTACAATAGGACCTGCATGCGCGAAGGTGTGGAGAACTATATGCAGCCACGAGATAAGGTGGATCGACGACCTGTCAACCCACACGAGCCTCTTCTGTGCCGAGGAGGGCACATACCAAGGTCAAAGTCGGTACGACAAACCAGGGGCAAATTTAAAAAGTGTCACATGAGATGCATGTCACGCCCCACTCCCAAAAGTTATGGGACTAGCATGTGACACGGCCAGCTGGTACATACTCAAGGTTGAATCCAATCTATGTAACCCTCAAGTAATGTACGTAAGCTGTCTAAGATAGGGTCTAAATGGTAAGTCAACTATATCTCAATCCACAAATAATAATATCAAATGGGAACTAAATACACTAATGCTGATCAAACGATAATATACTGATGCCACTTGAATATAAATAAAAGAATAGTAATAAAGTTGGACATACCTTAATACAATCATCTGAACATGCTCATAACAAAGAGTAAAGCTTGTAAAACTTGGCTATAGATCTGAAGATGTCATCATGGATTGTAAAAGATGATAGAACGATAAAAGTATCATTAGGATACCTGAATCCTGGAGATACAATCATCTACCAATCTACCCTTTTATTCTAGTAGTCTCAATAAAAACCTGAAGAGATCAGCAGGTCCTCAAGAGACTAGTAAGATACATAAAAAAATATGCCAAATGTAACAATATAAAATATGTAGGAAAAATAAGAAATAGTCGTTAAGGAATCAACTAAGACACATGGAGACTAAGACATAAGGAACCTAAGACAATGGCATGCCATACTAGAAGTGGTTAACAATAAGTCACGTAAAACCTATAGACTATAGTCAAGGAAAGCACTCTCAATCTATAGTATCTCAATCGTAGTCAAGGCAAGCACTCCCAATCGAGATGGTCAATTAGCCAATATTAGTATCAAGGTCAAATCAATCATATAGACCATAGTCAAGGTAAGTACTCACAATATATATAATATTATAAGTCAAGTCATACTCAATTCATGTCAAGTCCAGAGAATAGTGGTGTAGGACTAGACACTCTATCACGAGACGCGTGTGAACACGAAGACCAATATAATAGATAATAAAAATAGAACAGAAATCAGATACATGTATGTAAGCTCGAAACAAGATAAAGTAAAACTAGAAACATGGTAAAGCAACAAGAACAGAAAAGTACGAGGAAAAAGAAACAACATGATAGTAGAGAACATGCATATAAACTATATTGTACAAGTTGGCAAAGGTATAATTGCATGTCTCCTACAACTTTACAAACAGTTGTCCTATTCCAAGATCTTCGCTCACTCTGTCACGTACACCTATCATAATAAATCTACTATTAATGACATGCTTATGTCATACCTTATACGGACTCACCATATATAGGTTCACTATTAATCCTAATAACTAGTCAACTCAACCTAACATATATAGCATTAATTCTATTTAATAAAGTAATGCTTTTATGCACTAAAAATATTATAATTAATTCTAGAAAAATATATATTTATAATAATAAATAGTCGATTCTATCAACAAAAAATAGGTACCATGTTCTCATATTGATCCATTATTAACACACATTGACTTGGTTCATAGATTTTCTTCTGAAATATCAATTCCTTAATATATTTTCTTTCCACAAAAATAACAATAAATAAGTAAAAAAATATTTTCATAGCAAAATATGTACAACAATTATTTTGGAGACGTCTCATGAAGTTCCGAATTATATGGACACATCAAACTCATGAATTTCGATGTTTCGATATTATGACAAAATGTCTAGATTTTTGATAAATAGCAAAAGAAACCAAAATCCTGCAAAATTATATGCGTCGAAAATCTTAGGAAGTTTAGTATCTTATCAAAAATATACAGAAGTTCAAAGTAGTCGAAAGTAAATAAAAATTGGCTCATAATAGATCTGATCTGTTTTGGACACCTGTTCCTAAAACGGACGTCCCGACCAAACCGTTTGGAACTGTGTGGTTGGCCAGCTAAAAATGAAAATAGACACATAGATCTTTCCAATAGTTTTGGTTTCACAAAATGATAATAAAGTACATGAAACCCTATATGCAAAACAACGTACCTGCTATGACAAATTTAGCACAAGCATAATCGACTTCTGGTGCCTTCCGTGCGTTGTGCCGACTTCCTAGGGCTGTGTGGAAGCTTGGGAATGTGCTGGGGTGTTAGGAGAAGGTTTTGGGAAGGTGTTTGAGGTGGAAGAAGGGTTGCAGGTGGTCGAGAAGACGGATTTAGGGTGGTTTGAATAAAAAGTACAAAAATGAGAAAGTAGAATAGTTGGTGTTGTATTTGTACAAATTTTATACGGATTTTATATATATAGTCCATGAAAAAATATTAAGAGGAAGGTGTTTACGTGATGTATAGGGGTTTGGGAGGATTTAAATTTTGGTTTGGTGGGATTTGGATGCATATTTTAAAATATACATAGTTTGATCTCCTAGAATTTAAATCGAGTCCAAAATAGAAAAGTTATTATGGAGTTGGTTTAAATTACATTTAAATTAACGTGGCTGTACATTATTTCATATAAATCAATATAAAATATGTCTAATAGGTTAGGGTACACTAGAATAGGCTCCATGGGCCCTAGTTGGACTAGTTTTCAGTTGGTGGAATTTTTGTGATCGATTTGAGTCTAATATGTATATAGTTTCGACTTGTGTGCCACTTAAAAATAAATTACACATGGGAACCCAACTGAGTGGTACACTATTGGCATGTGTGCTACGCTCAAAAGGGATAAATTATATATTGGGTCAAAAAGTTTGGATCAGGTTTGGGCCTCAAATCAGAGTTGGAAAAATATATTGAAATTACGACGAAGGATAAAATGACTATTTTGACCCCAAAGTTGTGCAAGAAAACATGTTTGAGTGAGACATGATATACCAAAATGAAGGTGGACTCATCTAGAACACGAATATTGGAACTTATTTCGTGGTATTGGTCAATATTGTATTTCAAAAATTAAAGCTACGACAAAGCGCTTATATAGCCATAATTAAAAATAAAATATAGTTTAATATATAAAACTTGTTTAAAATAAATATTAAAAAATTCTCAAAAAAATTAGGGTGCTTACGATGCACGAAGAAGGTACGATGCACAATGACCATGCTTACGGGAGTGGACGTCGTTCCAAGACTTGGTGCACACGTTGACAAGGGCGTCAACGAAATAGGTGGGAAAGAATATCACGTCCAAGGTTTTTTGCCCCACCGAGGCGGATCTACATAACCCTCTACGGATCATGGTTTTGCCAGAAGCTTCAAGAGACTTCCAGAATATGATGGAATGTGGTGGAGTCTTCTTGAAGATGATCATGAAGTCTCTATAGCTTTCTAAATGTTCTAGAAGCTTCCTTAGGAAATAATTAAGCCCTAAAATGATCCCTAAAATATTTTGTATCCAGAAGCTTCGTGTAGGCCCTTTAAGGTATTATAAATATGTGAGAGGTTCATTTGTTCCTCACCACCCAAGAAGTTATAAACTTCCTATGGAATAGTGAAGCTTTCAAACTTTCAATCTCTCTTTTGCTCCAAATTGTTCTTAATATCGTCTTAACGATCTAGCTAAGTGTTTGGAAAAGGCTAATGCGGGTCTTCGAGTAGGAAGATTGTGCGCCGCATGGCTCAAAGTGTAGGCAAAAACACTAAGTCCATGACAAGCAGCTTCTAAAAATATTCCAAATATAAATCTAATAAAAAACCAAATTTTATATTCATGATAAAATAATAACTAAACGGCTTTGATTTGTTATTATTATGATAAACCAAGATGACTATGTTTGTAGGTATTGATGTCGAAATATTTTTTAAATTAAATTTAAACTTTACTATTTTGTTAAATACAACTGCTTTACCTATGATTGGTCTCTCCGTCTGTCAGCTGATAACTGAAGCTTCGACCAGACGAGACCAATGGGGCTACCATAAACGGCTCGTACACTTTAAGTTATTTTTTATACTAAAGTTTTGTCGGCCCCGCCACTGAGATCTCCAACATATTTTGGGGTCTTTACGAATGACCTGCCACCAGAGCAAAATCTTTAAAATATAACATGATGAACCAATATGAATGAGTGTAACTCTGTCTGAACATGAAGTTGTTAAAAAGAGGCTAAATTTCAACTTGATATCCTAAACTTTTATATTACACAACTTAATATCTCACCTATAATTTTACAACTTAATACCCTAACAGTATTAACAAAAAAATCTAAATATAAATTTTTTTCGCATTCGTGGTCACTTTAAACACCACCATAAGGAGGTAATCTGGTCAAAAAATTTATTTACTTTTGTTGAAATAAAAAATTTAACCCCTAACTGGCGGAGGATAATAATTAAAAATATTTAATAATTAAGAATAATGATTGGTATTATTAAAGTTTGAGGTATCATATTGAAAAACATTGTAAACCCACTACCGTAATTTTTAAATATTTATTTATTTTTAGTTTTAAATATTTTTTGAGTTAGAAAATATTTTAAATCTATAAAAGCTAATTTGATTAAGGAAGGGCTCTGTCGATTTTCTTCAAAATAAATTTTGAACTTACAGAAATATATTCAAAAATTGTTTAATTTATTATTATCAATTTTATAATTTGATATTTATAAATATAGAACTATTTGGTTTATTATTATCATTTATTTTTAAAGGTTTTGATTTATAAAGTTGTTTATTTGAAATAATAGATATTAAAAATTAGATATTATTTATGTATAAAGATTTGATCAATCTTTTTTATTTAATTCTATGGAACGATCTATTCATGGAAATTCTAATCCTTCCCTAATTAGGGAAACCCCACTCCTATATATTGGGGAGGTTCCCTTTATTTATTTTTCCACAACCACAATTTCCAACCTCTTACATTCCGTAATTCCCAACCTCTTCTATTCCGTAACTCCTATCCTCTTACATTTCGTAACTCCCAACCTCTTCCACTCCGTAACACCCGATCCTTTTTGTTCGTAACTTTTTTTCATTTCTCTATAAAAAGAGAAATGTTGAGACAAAACTTAAGCATTAATCTTCTCCCTTTGGGGCAACCCAGCGATCCGTGCTACACTCGCCATTCCCGAGCCACCGGAACCGACACTGTGCCGATGTGCTCGATTCGACAGAGGACGACGAGCCGACGACGATCTCGACGTAACCGTAACCACCTTTTTCTTCTTCCTCGGTAAGAAACTGAACTCTAGCCCTGGTATAGTTTAAATCCAAGCGGATCCCTTATGATAACATCAAACCAATCTTGGCCCAGTAGTCACCTGACCGGCCCTAGGAGCCAGTCCTGACAGACCCGAATTTGTGCCCCTTGTTAAGCTTTTTTGAAGTGAATATATTTATATAGTACTTGGTATATATATATATATATATATATATATATATATATATATATATATATATATATATATATATATATATATATATATATAAATTAAAACTGTCCTAACCTTACTGGCCAATGCGACCATCGGACCCGAGTTCGAATCCTATGTTAAACTTATTTTCTGGATAATATATATTATATTATTTATGGTATTATTATATGTAGTATTTATGTATTTTCTTGTATTTTGATAATTATATATTGTATTTGTATGATGTAAAATACTGGTAAATTGTAATTTTATTTGTAGTATTTACTTATACATTTTCAAGATTATTTATTCAATAAATATATTTTTAAAAAATAAAACATTAAATACATTTATATGTATTTATAGTGTTTTCAATTTTAATAAATAATAAATGATTCATGAAAATTAATTAAAAATTATATTTAAATACTATATTTATTTTAGGCCAAGCTAGTACATTTACATGTAGATTTTCGACTTAATTTGACATATTAAAAATTATTTTTTGATAATAACTAATTATAAATAATTATTACTAAATTATTTTTTGATACAAATAGTTCTATAAATACTTGTAGTAACCAAAAAATTGTGAAACTAAATACCTTTCCGATTTTGACCTAATTAACCCAGAAAAATAGCAACTTGGTATTTGGAGACCTCTAACTATTAAAACTAGCGAAGGTGAGGCCTACCTCATTTAATGCAATATTTTCTTAATAAATAAATTAAAATATTTTATTTCATATTAAATCCTAAAAAAATATGGCAACCCATGACTTGTAGATTTAACCTGTTTAAAAGTATTTTGATGTGTATTACCCTTATAAAATTATTGTGCTAGACTTTAAGACCAAGGTTAAGCATAGTGTGCCACGACTTTGTGACCCGAACCTAGTGTAAATTGAGCTAGTTAGAGAGCACAACACCTAGTTAGCACTTAACCTTTAAACTAAGAAACATTATATATTGTTACAGCTTGAGGACATTGGACATCAAATCAACATTTAACATCAATCCCGATCGGTAAATCAAGGCAAGTACACTACAACATACAAAACTGTACATGATATGATTTGCAAGCTTCTCTTACCAATTGTATCTTCTTTTCGTTGTATGTATCCTTTAAGTTCCAAGATTGCAAGTATAACATGTTTCTCATGCAACAACCCTCTTTAGCAAGAATTGTATCACATGTTGCAAGTTGTACACATTACCGACACTAGAAAAAGGAAATTGTCTAGTTAATACGTAATCAAAGCCCATAGTATAATATGAATGGATAACTTAACTCAAATATCGTGCACATGTAGGTTTTGTCGAAGCAGCTTATGCCATATTAGTTGTATTTATTTTACCGTCCTATTTTAGTCGATCACATGTCTACTAGCTTTTAAAAGTCGCACTTTACCTCTCTAGCCTGAACATGTTTTACAAGTATCTTCTGAACACGTTATCTTTGTTTTGCAAATATCTCTTGAACATGTTGTCTTTACTTTATAAAATCTCCTGAGTATGTTATTTTTATTTTTCAACCAAGCATGTTGCCTTTTCTTTCAAACCAACCATGTCTTCTTTATCAGTTTATTCTTATCATGCCATGCATCAGTAGCATAAATTATAGGGTTGTACTTGCTCCTTTCCTGATTCGATGGTTGCAGGTGAATTGAACGAGGAGGAGTTGATTTACAATTCATACTATGGACCTGTCACTGGGACGCTATCCCACATCCCAGAGGATGTCCCTGCAGGGGAATACCCTTTGGCTTAGTTGACATCTCGCTTTTGAACTTGGTTTGTATTAATAATTAGTTAACATTCATTTGGCTGGATTTGTCTCCAATTTACTTTTGCTTTGGGAATGTAATATGTGACATCTTTGGACTTATTTCTAGTTTATCTCGATATAGATGAAGTGATTAATTTGATTCAATATAAGTTTAAAGATAATTAAAGGTTTAAAACAGCTTACTACGTTGTGTATTATAGTGTAAGCTGGATGTGTCTGACATGTATCCGAATATTCAAAAGTGAGTCGTGACATTTTTTAGTGGTGGCCCATATAGGTCCGTTTTTGCAAAATTGTGTGAACTCGTGGTAGTACTTAAGTTAGTCGTATTATTACGAGCCTGCGACTAGGAAGTGCTCATTTATAATTATGATCGATATGATTTTAGGAAAATGGTTAGGACTAGGAGTCCCTTATACAATTTGACTGTTGGGTAGTTAAGGTTGTTAGATAGGCCATATAATTTAGGTAGAAATTTGTTGAATCATAAACCCTATTAGATAACTTAAGAAATTTTCATAGAAGGATGTACTATTGTATTTTATACAATGGTATGATCAAAGGTTGTAGACTACTCGCTTGGTAAACAAGGGTTCCTAGGATTCAATCCCTAAACTTGATAATTTGTATAATTTTATTTTGTCCCATCTAATCATTATATCATAAAATTCATATTGCTTATTTATTTCTCTTTGGCCATAAGAAATTTTTTTTTTATATAATTTCTGATTCAATTATCCATATATTGATCTCAAGTTAGTCTTTGATTTAAAGTATATAACTCAATATTGAATATCCCTACAATAGGGATTAGAAAATTTATACTTATTTGAGCTTCGATCATTACCTTTTCTACTCGCTCATTTTATTTTCAAGAATTGGACCTTGAAGAACAGATACTTAACCTTTTCCTATCTTGATCACCTTAGAACTTGTTTGAAATTTCTAGAGGCTCCTTTGAAATTCTTATAGATATAGTTAGAATAATTTTTGATAACTTACAATGAAAGGCAGATGCGCACTGTCGTTATTTATATGAAATATGAAGACTACATCTCGTCCTTGCGCTCCCATGTGGACTCTCCTGGAGAGGGGTGTCTCCATATGACGCAGACAAGTGGAATAGTCTGGTTTCACAATTGCTTCTCCCTCCGATCAAGGATCTCCACTGGCTCCTCCTCGTAAGTCAATCTCGGACCCACCTCTAGCTCTGACAAGTCCACCACATGGCTCGGGTCCGAAATGTAGCATTGAAGTTGGGACACGAGGAAAACAACGTGCACTCCCTCCAAGCTAGCTGGTAGTGCCAGTCGATATGCTACCTCGCCAATCTGCACTGTCGCATCGAAAGGCCTGATAAATGTCGGACTGAACTTTCCGCCTCTGCCAAAGCGAATGACGCCCCTATTCGGTAAGATCTTCAGGAACACTCTTTCTCCATCCGCGAACTCCAGTGGCCATCTGTTACTATCCGTCTAGTGCTTCTGCCGATCCTGTGGAACTCTGAGGCGCCCTGAGCCTTTGAGATCAAATACAATAATTACACACAAGAAGTTGAAATAATACGATCTAACAATGATCAAAAATTAAATAGGCACGAATTGAATGAAATTTCAATTACAACTTAGAGGAACAAAATCATGAAGACACAACTATTAAATATGATCAAAAATCGATAGTTTAACACAAGTGGACTAGGACAAGATAGGAAAATCATGGTCAGATAGACATGATTTAAGATCGAAGTTTAGACAAGACACAACAAAGTATGGAATCAAAATCTGGTAATGTATAATTTTGAGGAATTCAATGATCTAATGATAAAATACTAGAAGGGTAATTAGCAAGAGTTGATTGAGAAACGTACAAAATACTCAGGAGATACAGTATCAAATCAGGATGAACGTGCAAGGATCTGTGATTTCCGAAAACCAATAATAATATGAAAAAGGAAATATAATTTCCATGATACCCGAGAACATATAGGTATTTGAAATCACTTTGCTTAGAATCCCTACCCAGCCAGTATATATCTGACTGCAGAGGACTTTCGGCTCTGTAACTCAAATAAAAATGTGTCACCAAATATTCTGTCAACCTTATCCATTTTCCAACAATTATTGTCGAAACCACCCAAGATATCAAAGGTATGAAAAATAAGATAAAGTCTCAATAATAGTCGAAAACCTATGAATGTCTGAAATCACTTCAACTTAGAGTTCCTGCCTCGCCAGTGCGCTACTGGCTGCAGTGAACTTTCGGTCTCTGCAATCCAGATAACGGCTGCAGGGCGCAACTGTCACGCCCTAGTAGGTCATCGAGTAGTCTTTGAACTTTATCCATAGGAAAATTTCATGGAATCAAAATAATTTTTAATAGTCCAAGTCACAAAAATGGTGAGGTTACCTGTCTGTTAGAATACAAGGGTTTATTATGTACTATGAAGCACAACGGAATCCAATCAAAGAGTAGTGTGTACAAAAGGGCAACCAGGGAAATTTAGAATCTTGAACAGGGAATCGAAGTTTCAAATAGTAACCAAAATCTCAAAGGAATCCAGGATGATAACAAGATTCCGTATATGGAACGTAATCCTGGGTAGGTAACGAAGTCTCAAAGGTGGCATAAAAACGAGGTATCAGACAAAAGACAAAGTCTCAAAATAAGGAATAAAATTGCGCCAGGGAATGGAGTTCAACAAAATCTCAAGTAACAACAAAATCTCGAAGGAAAATAACGTCCAATAGGATACATGGTCTCAAAATAAAAAATCAATGTCAACAAGGTCGTGATTAGGAAATAAAATCTCAAATAGAAAATCTTGACGAGGAAACAAGATATCGAATAGAAAGCAAGGTCTCATCGAGTCGCGAGTAGGAACTGAAGTTTCAAAGTCTGAAAAATCTTGAATATGAGACAAAATTACGAACAAAACAAAGTCTCATAAATAGGAAACATGATCTCAAAATCTCGAATGGAATCAAGTTACGAAATAGGAAAAGAGAATCATTGGGTGAATAGGAAACAAGTATCCATGAAACAAGTGATACCTCAAATAGGGGACAAGATTGAAACAAAGTGATGATCAAAATAATTTCTCAAACAGAGAACAAGCCATGAATAAGAAAAAAAAATATTATATAGGGAACATGTCAAGTCCTCAGATTTGAAAGAAAATTTTTAAATGATGTCTTGAATGGTGATAGAAGCAAATATTGAATAAAATCAAATTCCAACAAACCCTGAATAGAAAACTGAACCTCGGGAAGAAAATAAAATTTACAAATTGTAACTAGTTCTGAATAGAAAACAAAATTCCTGAGTAGAATCTCGAAAAGAAACCTGGGTTACGAAGAATGGATGGAGGAGTATCAATCAACGAATATGAAACAATATCTCGAAATAAGTTTCGAATATCCACCAAGGTTCCAAAATAGAAAATAAGAAGTTCCAAGAAATGGTCTAGATGCTAAAAGAATTTTAAGAAAAAACAGGATTGCTAATCAAGATACTATTTTTTCCAACCATGCAAAAGAAATCTTCTGTCTTCAGTCTGTCTTCAGTATTCCTCCGGAACTGGAATCACTTCAATTCCTTCAACTTTCCTATCGTAGGCTGGTCCTTGCGGTAGTGCTCCATGTGATTACTGAATCTTGGAGAGGTGGGTCCACTTGCTGTAGTCCTGATGCTCCTCATGCTTGTCCTTAGGCAGTGTGATCAACGGTCTTCGGTCAATCCTTGACTTGGTGGGCAGGCAATCCGTAGTGCAGGCAGAGTCTTCGTCTTTTGCGGCACTCTTCGTAGTGGTGTCCTGAGCTGCGGCAGAAAATACAAATGATAGACGGCTGAATCCGAATCTCCTGCTGGGCTGAAGAAGCGTGGTCTGAGTGTGGCGACGCTTTGCGAATCCATAGTAGTTGCTGTCTTCGTCATAAGTCTTCATGTCTTTTCTGGGCTTCAGCTTCCCATCTTGTTGTATGTGTTACGAGCTGGGTCTCCCGGTTGGTGACTTCAATCTTAAGAGGAGCCGGATCCTCAAAGACTTGGATATTGATCTTCAGTAGAGGCTCCACGTTCTCGATCTGCTCCTTGGTGCAAGATATGCGCTCGGTGTCGTAAAAGTCGAGAGTCTGGAAGTCAGAAGTCCTCTTTAACTCAGGAAATGCATTTGCAAGTCTGGATTGGAAAAGGACGGCCTGCTGGTGTCAAAGAACTCTAGAAACGTCTCCGTCAACTACGTACTACCCATGGGGATAGTAGAATGATAGGGGGTTGTGGAAGCTCGAAATCCTCAAGTGTAGATGGATCGACTGTTCTGATATTTGCGTGTCTGAATTGTCTGAAAAACAAAAATCTGTTAAAATGTCCTAAACCTAAAACAACAAGTGTTTATAGAATATCTATATACCCGATATACCCGATTTTCTGTGTTGTGATTCAAGTTTCCCTAGTTTAAATCAAGTCCCCCAATAGTACTCTAATATCTAGGTACTATTAGGATAGACCTGCATGGGCCACCACTAAAAACATGTTACGACCTGCTCCCGAATAATCGGACACGAGTCAGACACGTCCAGCCTTCGTCGTTAGACACGACGAAGTAAGCTGTACCAAACTAGGGAAGTCTAACCAGGTAAATATAATGTACACAATCACAGCATCTATACACGATCCCAGAATGATCACCATAATCCACAATTATATATATATAAATGTACTAGTCATCAGGAATGAAATGTACTATGAACTCTAAAGCAATATCTAAAAGTAAACCTAACAGTCTAAACCTGAAGTCTCTAGCTAAATCATGTCTCCATCCTGCTCAGCTAATGTCCCGGGCTCTAGCCCATATGGTAGAATGATATCCTGCAAGTATACCTACAACATATCCAGTCAGAAGCGAAGCAAAGTACAGTTCTAGGTAATAAATAAGAACATGATATGAAAATGAGTACTAGAGAACATGAACTATAAAGTACATGAAAGGAACATGAAGGTACATGAATGTAAGTACAGGAAATAAAGTACAGGAATGTAAAGTACAGAAATGTAACCATGAACCTGAAGTACAAGACATAACAAGTGCACCATGTTTGAAATATAACTAGTCCATGTGACCGATTAGGGGTAAGCACATGAAAGTACATGAATGGTACGGCTTAGGGCCTACGTGCACGATACGAGGCCTAAGCTATCTACATGAATATAGTAACCCGAGTTTGGTCACATGACTTGTGTATTTTCCCACCCTACACAAGTAAGTACAAGAACAGGAGTACAGGGTACATGATATCGTGTCATGACGTGTCACAAGAAAGAGTACAAGAATGTAAATGCACAAAACCATAGAAAAGTACTTGCCTTGCTCCTGGTGATCAAGGGCAATGAATAGAGCTGGTTGTCCTCCTGGTTTATTAAGTACAAGTTGGTCAATAATTATACAATCTCTAAATTGGTATCTTGAATTCTAAACATGTCTAACTATAAACTATCTATAAGATATGGTATTTGTTAACAAAACTACTAATTATCTATTTATTAATCTTTATCTAACTTCTTTTTATATTCTGCTTGCATACTTCTATTAGTAGGCAAGAAGACTGTAATACCCTTAGGAAATTATTGATCCAAAATATATTAACAAATCAAGATCGTATATAGAAACTATAAGGTAGTAAAATAGTACATATTAAATAATTTATTTTAGATTTATATTTTTCCCAAAATACTACTCAATAACTCATAGATTTACTCATTCCCAAAAATATACAAATAATTATGGCAACAACATTAGCCCAACTTAGAATATATGAACAGTCATAATTAACCCAAGCTCTGTCAAACTCTAGACATCGATCAAAACCCAGCACTACAAAGCTGATCAACACATCCATTCCAAATCCCTTGCTCCAGCCCATATAAGTCCAATCATTTAACGAATCTAACATTTAGACAACAAGTTTCATACAGATGCAAGCTCTGAGTCCCTGTAGCATTATTTACATCAAATATGGGTTGGCTAAAATCACCCTTCAAAAAAAACAAACATACCCAGCCAAAATACTCAACCAAGCCTATACTCAACCCAGCCTTCATATTGGAATGTTCAGAAGAGCATTCAACTTAGCCTTGGCTTGTATCATCAAACTCTTTGCCAAGCACACACAGCTCACTATGCTCAGCTCAGAAAACCCCACACAAACCAAGACCAGCAAGCCTAAACCCAATAAAATTATACACCAATTGATAAAAAATAGAATTATATAAAACAATTGACGAAATAAGAGTTATACACCCAGATCGATTCAAAATAGAAAATCCTGCACTCGCTTATTCCCGATCCAGCCGACTCCTAGTCCATGCAGACACGGACATGCAGGTAGACACAAATTGGCTTGGACACGTACAACACCATGGATACGCACATATGACATGAGCAAACCCGCACTTACTACGACCCGATCCTGATTACAAACATGCCCAATCCCCTATCAAGACAATTACAAATCAAAGCATTATTTAAGAAAGGTCAATTGATACCTGAGAATCGTCGAGTCTGTATCCGCTTATACGGGCGACCGTGTCGGATACAATCTTTCCAGTCCACTCACGAACAGATCCAAACTGAGTCCCCACTGATACACGACGGTTCAATACAGCAGTCCCGGGTCCGATGGTGGTGTCTTTGAGTTCCCGGCTTGACAACAAGTTCTCCTGAGCGTTTCATCGAACAGATAGTGTGCGTGAAAAGAAGGCAACAAATATGAGATCGATTTGAATTGTATCGACTCCAAAATTGGAGAAAAACACATAAATTAACCCAGAACTTCACCAATAAAATCAAGAGACTCAATCAAGAATTATTCTCTGATCTAAAAAAGAAGACAAGCTTGTACACAACATTGTTCAAAATTGAAATTGATCCCGCCAATCTTAGATCAATAAATACGGAGTAAGGAGACGAAGATATTGAGACTTACCAAATTGCTTCTCACGATTGATCCACACGGCATAACGACTCGATTTGTTTGTGATGAAGAATGACACTGCCCTGCTTGTCACCGATCGCTCGAGTGTTCGTTGCCGATCAGAAGAGAGCACCCGTCGTTGATCTGCTCCTCGCTTTATCAATTGGAGAAGAGGATGTAGTCGGAAAGAGCCGAGTGGTCGTACTCTGCTCGTCGTCGAGGAGGGAGCTGGCCACCGGACTAGCCGCTTGTCGTCGTCGGAGTTGATCCATCACCAACGTCGCCATAACCCTCACTGCTATTGCAGTCGTCGGCATCGGGGTTGTCGTCGAGCTTCATGAAGATATTATCACCGCCGCTATCGTGGCAGAAGTGGCCGGAGGACCACGTCGAGAGGTGATGCCACTTTTACGCCTGAGGAGGAAAGCTCGCCGCTGCCGTTGCCATGGCCGCCGAGACTTGGTCGCCAGGATTATCGTCGAGAGAGAAAGTGGTGAAAAGGCTCGAAGAAAATGAAATAGAAATAAGGAAAAGGGTTTACACTCTCTCTCCTCATCTCCTCGGCTTAAAAGACAAAAATAAATGTAACATTAGCAAACACCCCCCCCCCCTCGCCGCCGCTCAACCAAAGCTTTATTTGGGCCCCTCCGGCCTCGGGATTTTGTAAAAAAAACCTCCCCCTTTTCATATTTGCAGGAATTTGTTTAAAAACAGTTAGAGTGTCACATGGTGGGCCCCAAAGTTTGTCATAACAAACTTTCAATTTTTTAAAAAAAATTCTGTGCAACTAATTTCCCTCCAAAATATCAATCACCAAATTTATTATTTTTAAATCAAAACTTACTATTTTAAACTTAATCATCAAACTATTATTAATATTACAAATGCTTTTAAAGTCAAAGTTATTTCTCAAAACAGGGAGGTGGAGTTACAAATCTCCCCCCTTAAAATAATTTTGTCCTCGAAATTCGAGAGACAAGCAAAACACTCTCAAAGCAAAATCTCAAGAAGGTTCAAACACAATTCATTTTTATTGTATTTTAAAATTTTTCAATATCAAAATGCAATCAGATAAACAAACTGGGATAGCGCTCTCGCATCTCGTCCTCGCGCTCCCATGTGGAATCTCCCGGAGAGTGGTGTCTCCACATGACGCAGACAAGTAGAATAGTCTGATTTCGTAATTGCTTCTTCCTCCGATCAAGGATCTCCACTGGCTGCTCCTCGTAAGTCAATCTCGGACCCACCTCTAGCTCTGACAAGTCCACCACATGGCTCAAGTCCAGAATGTAGAATTGATGCTAGGATAAGAGAAAAACATCGTGCACTCCCTCCAAGCTAGCTGGTAGTGCCAGTCGATATGCCACCTCGACAATCCGTACTGTCACATCGAAAGGCCTGATAAATGTCGGACTAAACTTTTCGCCTCTGCCAAAGCGAATGACGCCCCTAGTCGACAAGATCTTCAGGAACACTCTTTCTCCAACCGCGAACTCCAGTGGCCGTCTGTTGCTGTCCGTCCAGTGCTTCTATCGATCTTGTGCAACTCTGAGATGCCCTGAGCCTTTGAAATCAAATACGATAATTACACACAAGAAGTTGAAATAATATGATCTAACAATGATCAAGAATTAAATAGGCACGAATGGAATGAAGTTTCAATTACAACTTAGAGGAACAAAATCATAAAGACACAACTATTAAGTATGATCAAAAATTGATAGTATAACACAAGTGGACTAGGACAAGATAGGAAAATCATGGTCAGATAGACATGATTTAAGATCGAAGTTTAGACAAGATACAACGAAGTATGGAATCAAAATCTGGCAAAGTATAATTTTGAGGAATTCAATGATCTAACGATAAAATACAAGAAGGGTAATTAGCAAGAGTTGATTGAAAAACGTACAAAATACACAGGAGATACAGTATCAAATCAGGATGAACGTGCAAGGATCTGTGATTTTCGAAAACCAGTAAACATGGGAAAAAAGAAATATAATTTCTATAATACCCGAGAACATATAGGTATTTGAAATCACTTTGCTTAGAATCCCTACCCTGCTAGTATATATCTGACTGCAGTGGACTTTCGGCTCTGTGACTCAAATAATAATATGTCATCGAATATTCTGTCAACCTTATCCATTTTCCCACAATCATGGTCGGAACCACCCAAGATATCAAAGGTATGAAAAATAAGATAAAGTCTCAATAATACTCGAAAACCTATGAATGTCTGAAATCACTTCAAGTTAGATTTCCAGCCTCGCTAGTGCGCTGCTGGCTGCAGTGAACTTTTGGTCTCTGTAATCCAGATAACGGCTGCAGCGCACAACTGTCACGCCCTAGTAGGTCATCAAATAGTCTTTGCACTTTATCCATAGGAAAATTTCATGGAAGCAAAATAATTTTCAATAGTCCAAGTCACGAAAATGGTGAGGTTACCTGTCTGTTAGAATACAAGGGTTTATTACGTACTATAAAGCAACAGGAAATCAAATCAAAGTGTAGTGAGTACAAAAGGGCAACCAGGGAAATTTAGAATCTTGAACAGGGAATCGATGTTTCAAATAGTAACTAAAATCTCAAAGGAATCCGGGATGATAACAAGATCCCATATATGGAAGGTAATCCTGGGTAGGTAACGAAGTCTCAAAGGTGGCATAAAAGCGAGGTATCAGACAAAAGACAAAGTCTCAAAATAAGGAATAAAATCACGTATTGGAAACGGAGTTCAATAAAATCTCAAGTAACAACAAAATCTCGAACAAAATCTCGAAGGAAAATAACCTCCAATAGGATACATGGTCTCAAAATAGAAAATCAATATCAACAAGTTCGTGATTAGGAAATAAAATCTCAAATAGAAAATCTTGACGATGAAACAAGACATCGAATAGAAAGCAAGGTTTTATCGAGTCACGAGTAGGAACTGAAGTTTCAAAGGCTGAAAAATCTTGAATATGAGACAAAATTACGAACAAAACAAAGTCTCATAAATAGGAAACATGATCTCAAAATCTTGAATGGAATCAAGTTACGAAATAGGAAAAGAGAATCACTAGGTGAATAGGAAACAAGTATCCATGAAACAAGTGATACCTCAAATAAGGGACAAGATTGAAACAAAGTGATGATCAGAACAATTTCTCAAACAGACAGCAAGCCACGAATAAGAAAAGAAATCTTATATAGGGAACATGTCAAGTCCTCAGATTTGAAAGGAAATTTTCAAAGGATGTCTTGAATGGTGAATAGAAGCAAATATTGAATAAAATCAAATTCCAACAAACCTCGAATAGAAAACTGAACCTCGGGGAGAAAATAAAATTTACAAATTATAACTAGTTCGGAATAGAAAACAAAATTCCTGAGTAGAACCTCGAAAAGAATGTAGGATGACGAAGAATGGATGGAGGAGTATCAATCAACAAATATGAAACAATATCTCGAAATAAGTTTCGAATATCCACCAAGGTTCCAAAATAGAAAATAAGAAGTTCCAAGAAATGGTCTAGATGCTAAAAGAATTTTAAGAAAAAACTGGATTGCTAATCAAGATACATGGTTTTTCCAACCATGCAAAAGAAATCTTCTGTCTTTAGTCTGTCTTCAGTATTCCTCCGGAACTGGAATCACTTAAATTTCTTCAACTGTCCTATCGTAGGCTTGTCCGTACGGTAGTACTCCATGTGATTACTGAATCTTGGAGAGGTAGGTCCACTTGCTGTAGTCCTGATGCTCCTCGTGCTTATCCTTGGGCAGTGTGATCAACGGTCTCCGGACAATCCTTGACTTGGTGGGCAGGCGATCCGTAGTGCAGGCATAGTCTTCGTCTTTTGCGGCACTCTTCGTAGTGGTGTCCTGAGCTGCGATAGAAAATACAAATGATAATCGGCTGAATCTGAATCTCCTGCTGGGCTGAAGAAGCGTGGTCTGAGTGTGGCGGCGCTTTGCGGATCCATAGTAGTTGCTGTCTTCGTCATAAGTCTTCATGTCTTTTCTAGGCTTCAGCTTCCCATCTTGTTGTATGTGTTACGAGCTGGGTCTCCCGGTTGGTGACTTCAATCTTCAGAGGAGTCGAATCCTCAAAGACTTGGATATTGATCTTCAGTGGAGGCTTCACGTTCTCGATCTGCTCCTTGGTGCAAGATATGCGCTCGGTGTCGGAGAAGTCGAGAGTCTGGAAGTCAAAAGTCCTCTCTAACTCAGGAAATTCATTTGCAAGTCTGGATTGGAAAAGGACGGCCTGCTGGTGTCAAGGAACTCTAGAAACGTCTCCGTCAACTGCGTACTACCCATGGGGATAATAGAATGATAGAGGGTAGTGGAAGCTCGAAATCCTCAAGTGTAGATGGATCGACTATTGTGATATTTACGTGTCTGAATCATCTGAAAAACAAAAAACTGTTAAAATGTCCTAAACCTAAAACGACAAGTGTTTAAAGAATATCAATATACCCGATGTACCCGATTTCCTGTGCTGTGATTCAAGTTTCCATAGTTTAAATCAAGTCCCCCAATAGTGCTCTAATACCTAAGTACTATTAGGATAGACCTGCATGGGCCACCATTAAAAAAATGTCACGACCCGCTTCCGAATAATCGGACACTAGTCGGACACACCCAGCCTTCATCGTTAGACACGACGAAGTAAGCTGTACCAAACTAGGAAAATCTAACAAGATAAATATAATGTACACAATTACAACATCTATACACGATCCCGGAATGATCACCATAATCCACAATTCTATCTATATAAATGTACTAGTCATCAGGAATGAAATGTACTATGAACTCTAAAGCAATATCTAAGAGTAAAGCTAACAGTCTAAACCTCAAGCCTCTAGCTAAATCATGTCTCCATCCTGCTCAGCTAATGTCCCGGGCTCTGGCCTATATGGTAGAATGATATTCTATAAGTATACCTGCAACATTTCCAGTCAGAAGAGGGGCAAAGTACAGTTCTAGGTAATGAACAAGAACATGATATGAAAATGAGTACAGGAAAACATGAACTATAAAGTATAAAAAAAGAACATGAAGGTACATGAATGTAAGTACAGGAAATAAAGTACAGGAATGTAAAGTACAGGAATGTAACCATGAACCTGAAGTACAAGACTTGATAAGTGCACCATGTTTGAAATACAACTAGTCCATGTGACCGGCTAAGGGTAAGCACATGAAAGTACATGAATGGTACGGCTTAGGGTCCGCGTGCACGATGCGAGGCCTAAGCTATCTACATTAATATAGTAACCGGGGTTTGGTCATATGGCTAGTGTATTTCCCCACCCGACACAAGTAAGTACAAGAACAGGAGTACAGAAGTACAGGGTACATGATATCGTGTCATGACGTGTCACAAGAAAGAGTACAAGAATGTAAATGCATAAAACCATAGAAAAGTACTTGTCTTGCTCCGGGTGATCAAGGGCAATGAATAGAGCTGGATGTCCTCCTGGTTTATTGAGTACAAGTTGGTCAATAATTATACAATCTCTAAATTGGTATCTTGAATTCTAAACATGTCTAACTATAAACTATCTATAAGATATGGTATTTGTTAACAAAATTCCTAATTATCTATTTATTAATCTTTATCTAACTTCTTTTTATATTCTGCTTGCCTACTTCTATTAGTAGGCAAGAAGACTGTAATACCCTTAGGAAATTATTGATCAAAAATATATTAACAATCAAGATCATATATAGAAACTATAAGAGAGTAAAATAGTACATGTTAAATAATTTATTTTAGATTTATATTTTTCCCAAAATACTACTCAATAACTCATAGATTTACTCATTCCCAAAAATATACTAATAATTATGGCAACAACATTAGCCCAACTTAGAATATATGAACAGTCATAATTAACCCAAGCTCTGTCAAACTCTAGACATCTATCAAAACCCATCACCACAAAGCTGATCAACACATCCATTCTAAATACCTTGCTCCAGCCCATACACAGTCCAATCATTTAACCAATCTAACATTTAGACAACAACTTTCATGCAGATGCAAGCTCTCAGTCCCTGTAGTATTATTTACATCAAATATGGGTTGGCTAAAAGCACCCATCAAAAAAAACCAAACATACCCAGCCAAAATACTCAACCAAGCCAATACTCAACCCAGCCTTCATGTTGGAATCACTACTAAAATATCATCTAATAGCGATGTAATTTAGCGACGACAAGAAATGGCGTCGCTAGTTATAAAGTATAGCGACAGCTTTATATACACGTCGTAAAACGTTGCTGCCTAGCGACGTTTCACGACATGAGTTTACTACGTCGCTGAATAGCGACGTTCAGCGACATATTATTAGCATATGTTGCCAATTTTGTGACGTTTAGCGACTGCAACACTTGACGTCGCTAATTTTTTTACTTAGGGCACACCGTTTCCTTCTTTCTCCCTCACTCTCGCTCAAAAATTCTAATTCCCCCCCCCCCTCCCGGCGACTCCCACCCCTCTGTCAGTGCCCTCCCACCCCCGGCGACCCCCTCCCCCCCGGCGACTCCCTCCTCCTCCGTCGAGCTCCTCCTCCTCGAGATCCTCCTCCTCGAGCTCCTCCTCCTCCAATCCCGAGCTTCACCTCCTCTTCCTCAGGTAAACCCTAACCTAACTCCTCTCCCTCCTCCTCCTCCTCTCCCACGGACACAAACACACACGGACACACGAACACACATCGTGTCCCCAAAGACTCGTGCCCATTGGATTCGTGTCCAGTTTTGGATGTGTTGAGTTAGGTTTGTTTTTGGACACATTGTGTCGAGTATTTGGACACGAGTTTGGTTTGGAAGAAACGTACACACATGACACTTGTATATGCACACTTGACACTATACACTCTCTATCTCTCTAGTATATAAATGCATAACTTGTTGAATGTATATTGTGTCCCCTTGGTTATAGCCTAGTATATGTAAATATCTTAACCTATATATATATATATATATATATATATATATATATATATATATATATATATATATATATATATATATATATATATATATAGTAAATATATAGGTAGTTGTGTGAAAATATATATATATATATATATATATATATATATATTGTAAATATATAGGTAGTTGTGTGAATATCTTAACCTATATGTGTCCCCTTGGTTATAGCCAAGGATATTAGGATATATAAATATCTTAACCTGTATATGTGTCCCCTTGGTTATAGCCTAGGATATTAGGATATGGACTAGAAGTTAGTACCCTAAGTTAGTATCTTGGTTATAGCCTAGGATATAGTATATGTAAATATCTTAACCTATATATGTGTCCCCTTGGTTATAGCCTAGGATATTAGGATATGGGCTAGAAGTTAGTACCCTAAGTTAGTATCTTGGCTAGAATTTGGTATCCTAGGATAGTTAGATATCCTAGTATCTTAAGAGTGTCCTAGATTAGTCTATGGTAATAGGATACCCTATAGGGGGGAGGGGGACAGGGATAGGGGGAGGGGGCAGGGGACAGGACCCTAACCATATTTCGGACACGACACAGGACACACACACACAATACATACATATATATAACTATACATATCTACTTATATACATGTATATATATACTCACACACTTACATACACACACAAATACATATATAAATATATATATGTATACAATGTATATACACACAAATACACATATATATACAATCAAAAATCCATTTAAAATTCATTTTAAGAATCTGAAATGTTGACGATATATACCCAAGGTTCACAATATCGGTATCGAAATCGGTATCGGACTATTCCTATGAGTATTGGTATCGGCGATATCGGTAGTATCGGCGGTATCGTATCGGAGTATCGGACTTTGTTATCGGAAAACAAATAATTATTAATAAATTATTTACATTTAAAAATATATATTTTATATATTTAGGCATAATTTTAAGTATTTCAGCGTTATTTCTTAGTAGTTTTGAAATTATATGAAATAGTAGTCACCCTTACCGATTGGTTTTGCCGAATTGACCGGAACAAAGACCCCCAATGTCGGTATCGGTCAATATTTGGTATCGGTCGGTATCGGATCGGAACATGCCAAACCGTATCGGTATCGGCAGTATCGGATCGGTATCGGCCGATAATTTAAACCATGTATATACCATGGTTTTGCCCTTTAGTTGCAGGAATATGAGAGTTATTAGATGTTAAAATAGGATATTAATTTATTAGTTATGATAGAGAGTTTGAGATAGATAGTTCATGTGAATGTTAGGTAGTAGTGTACAGTTCATGATTAGCTTTGTTTAGATATTAGTTTCAGTTAAAGGGTTTGTTTAGATTAGGATATTAGTTTATGTTAGAAGGAACTGCCTACAACTGCATCGTAGCTACAGGAATATGAGAGTTATTAGATGTTAAAGTAGGATATTAATTTGTTAGTTAGGATAGAGATTTATTAGTTATTTTTATAAATCGTGATATGTTAAATGCCTGCAGCTGCATCGTAGCTCAGGGATATGACTGAGAGGGTGACATGGTTGTCACATTAAGGATCTTTGAGGAGGTGACATGTTGTGAACAGATATATCCTTATAGTTCTCCTACGTAATGTTAAAGAAAATCCGTAGAAGAACTATATATAAGGATATATATTTTCGCAATATGTCATCTTGTCAAAGACCCTTAATGTACCAACCATGTTACCGCGGTATTGGTATTGGGATACCAATAGCGATAAGGTAAAGGGTACCAATAGTGATAAGGTAAAGGGTACCAACTTAAGGTATTGGTATTGGGATACCAATAGCGATAAGGTAAAGGGTACCTTGTTAGGTAATGACTAGAAATAGGATATTTGACTTAGATTTGACCTTGTTTGACCAAGGTTGACTATTTTGACTGAAAGTCAAAGTAGAGTCAACATCTGACCTAGATTGGACTAAGAGTTGACAAAGTCAACTATAGGTCAACCCTTGACCTAGTTTGACCTTGTTTGACTTTGTTTGACTTAGTACAACCTAGTTTAACCTAGATTACATATCATTGTTATTAGTAACTGTCCGCTACTAATGTGTGTCCCATAATAAGACGTAATATACGAATTTGTGCCAGTTGGATAATGTGTGTCCATCTTTGCAGAATTATTTCCAAATGGATATGAATTACTACTTGTGGAATCGTTCATGGATGTACAATCGTCGTCCTGATGATATATGTGGTGTGCGGGATGAATACATAGTGGGAGTAGAGCAGTTTCTGCAGTTTACTAAGGCGTTCCCACAGTACATGGACGGCACCAAAATTAAGTGTCCGTGTGTGAAATATCATAACGTGAAATATTATCCAGAAGTGAAAGTGACATATCATTTGTATTCGAGGGGTTTTACGCCTAATTACTATCAGTGGACCGCACATGGAGAACTTGTGTCTTTAGCATCAGAGCCGGAGCCTTATGTTGAGCCGTATATGCATGCGGGACCTAATTTTGTTTCAGATAATCATGTATACGACGACGGGTGCGTGAACATGGTTTTCGACGCTGTGGGGCCTAGTTTCGTTCATGGTGCACCTGACGAGGCACCGAACGCCGATGCTGCACTGTTTATGGAGTTGCTGGAGAATGCAAGGACTCCATTGTATCCTGGTTGTGAGGATCATTCACCGTTGGAGGTGGTTACAAGACTGTTGAGGATTAAGTCAGATTTTAACATGTCGCAAGAATGCTACAACCGAGTATTGGAATTGATTATAGAGATCTTGCCAGCGGGTGCTAAGTTGCCTAAAGACTTCTACCGGTCTAAGAGGATGGTGAGATCGCTCTTGATGGGATACGAGAAAATTAATTCTTGTTGCAATGGGTGCATGTTGTACTACAAAGACGACAAGGACGCAGATGTGTGCAGATTTTGTGGTGCTGATCGCTATAAGACAACTAGTACAGGAAGGTCTACCGGTACAAGAAGACCGACCGATTCAATGCACTACTTGCCTTTAACGCCGCGGTTGTAAAGATTATTTATGGTGAAAGAGACGGCCGAAAATATGAGTTGGCACATACGAGAACAGATTGAAGGAGTGTTGGATCACCCATCCGATGGAGAAGCGTGGAAGCACTTTGATCGAGTGTATCCTGATTTTGCTTCAGATCCGCGTAATATCAGGTTGGGACTATCTTCTGACGGTTTTACTCCTTTTGGTCTTTCGGGATCCCAGTATTCGTACTGGCCTGTGATTGTCACTCCGTATAACCTACCGCCTTGGATGTGCATGAAGACTCGGTACATGTTTCTAAACGTTATAATTCCTGGTCCGAACAATCCCAAGAGGAACATTGATGTGTACTTACAGCCTTTGATAGATGAGTTGAATCAGTTATGGAAAGTAGGCGCTAACACGTACGATGTTTCCAGGAAGCAGAATTTTCAGATGAAGGCAACCTTTATGTGGACCATCAACGACTTTTCAGCCTATGGAATGTTATCAGGACGGAGCACTCATGGCCGTCTCTTATGTCTATATTGCATGGACCGTAGTAAGGCTTTTCGCTTGAAACACGGAGGAAAATTGTATTTTTTTTATTGTCATCGGCAATTTCTGCCAAAAGATCATCCGTTCAGAAGGAACAAGAATGCATTCCGTGCCGGCGTTGTAGAGAAGGGTGATCCACCGCCAAGTTAGTGCGAAGCCACGATATGGGAGGAGGTTAAAGATTTTCCTAGTGCTATCGAAGATCCTACAACTGGGTACAAGTGCGATGGATTTGGTAGAGATCATAACTGGACAAAGAGGAGCATATTCTGGGATCTGCCATACTGGAGTACCAATCTGATCAGACATAATCTTGATGTCATGCATATTGAGAAGAATGTGCTTAATAATATAATTAATACTGTGATGGACGTAAAGGGAAAAATGAAAGACAATCCCAAGGCCAGGTTAGACTTAGAAGAAATATGCAAACGCCCTGCGTTGCATTTGATAGAGCAGAATGGAAAACAGTTCCTGCCGAAGTCAATTTTCTCGCTGGACAATGAGAATAAAGTGAGACTTTGTCGGTGGATCCAGGGCCTAAAATTTCCAGACAGATATGTGTCAAATCTGAGAAGATGTGTCGATCCGAAGGAAAACAAATTGACGGGTATGAAGAGCCACGACTGTCACGTATTCATGGAGAGGTTAATTCCGATTGCATTTCAAGAATTCTTACCGCAGGCAGTTTGGGGTCCATTGACGGAGGTTAGCATATTCTTCAGGGATCTTTGTTCTAAGAAATTGCTCGTTGATCGTCTAAAAAAGCAAGAGAAGGACATTGCGGTAACACTGTGCAAGCTAGAGAGGGTGTTTCCTCCTAGATTCTTCGACTCTATGGAGCATTTGCCGATTCATCTATCCTATAGGGCACGTGTTGGTAGACCCATCGAATATCGATGGATGTACCCGTTCGAACGACATTTGAATCACCTAAAAAGAAATGTGAAAAATAAGGCACGGGTCGAGGGTTCTATTTATGAAGCCTATATTCTCGAGGAGATTACAAACTTTTGTTTGATGTATTTCAAACCTTATGTTGTAACTAATAGAACGAGAGCTTCCAGAAATGACGACGGAGATCATGAAAGTATTGATACAAAATTGAAGGTATTCAATGCTCCAGGAAAGCCATCGGGTAAAATGAAGAAGAGATATCTGAACGATGATGAGCTAAGGGCTGCTCAGGTGTATGTATTACTCAACTGCGACGAAGAGGAAGTAGAGAAACTGGAGGGGTAAGTAATTAATACGTCTACATTATTTTAATAGTGTTGATTATTATACTATTACATTAATTGAACGATGTTGTTTTCAGAATATTTAATGATGATGTGAGGTCAGGTAGGCCACACATAACAGAAGAGGAACAAGAACAAGAAATAAGGCATTCTTTTCCATCATGGTTGAGTGCATATGTAAGACTTGAGAACTCTGTAATTACCTTTATGTATATGTACTTGATTGAGAATGAGCTTAATTGCTTCTTTCGTGGTATTTAGGTCGATCGTCCATACGCAAGACTTGAGAATGAGTCTATTAGAACGCTAGCCAAGGGACCAATTTATGCTGCAAAAATATGGCCAAGCTACTGTGTTAATGGGTTTAGGTTCAAGTCAACAACTTGCCCGATCAGAGACAACTTTGTGGATCTCGACTCCACCAAAAACAGCTGTTTGTGTATCAGATCTTCGAACTACAAAGATGTTGATGCGGGCAACGATTTCTATGGCGTGCTATGGGAGATCGTGGAGCTGACATATAGTTATGGAATAGAGCCTGCAAAGATTGTGTTATTCAGGTGTGATTGGTTCGATCCAATTGAAGGTCAAGGTTGGAAAGTAGACAAGCACGGTCTTGTTGATATAAACTATCGGCGTCGATATCAAGCCTATGAACCATTTGTCCAATCAAGTCAGGCTCAGCTCATGTACTTCACAAGTTATTCTAAACGGAGAACAACAAGGTCGTACTGGTGGACAGTATGCAAGACCAAAGCTAGAAATACCTTTGAGGTTGACGATATAGCTTATCAAGACGATGAACTACCTCTTGTAACAAATATTATAGAAGTGGACACGACGGAAGTTCCTCATTACACATCTAATTGTGTAGAAGAAGTAGAATTATCTGAAGAGGGAGATGCACATGAAAGTGAAGATGTAGAGGAGGAGGAAGAAGAAGAAGAAGAAGAAGAAGAAGAAGAAGAAGAAGAAGTAGTAGATGAGCTAAACGAACTAGATAAATTTTCAGAAGAGGATTAAATTTGTATATTTGTTTTATCATCATATTTGACACTTTAGTGACACTTCTATCATATAAATCTGTGACACTTCAGTGACACACTTTATTGACACTTTTATCTGTGACTATGTTATTTTTCAAAAATCTGTGATGTCTATCATATAAATATGTTTTTTTGTTTTATTGTCATATGTTATTATCAGGTATGACTAGACCATCTGGACGACGCGGAGGATTTTATATTAGACAGTCCCGTCAGCCTCGGGCTGGGGATGGAGATTCCGTACCCTTATCCTCATCTCCGAGTACGCTATTGTACCGTTCTGTTCCCGGTCTATTACCGGAACAGGGCAGTTCCAGCAGGTTGGCGACTCCTCCCTCGTCGTCTAGCCTTTCTGATCCCGGGTCCAGCATCCCTGATCCCCCATCCAGCATTCCTCCTGCCGACGGCTCAATGGGGGGAGCCGATGCCGAGCATATGGAGGACGACAATCAGACTGATCCTGCCCAGGCAGGAGGTGAGAGCGACCCTCCACGCGCTCCCCCGGGCGAGACGCGTATGGAGATTTGGACGGACGGGCCTATGAAGTAAGTTAATTAATTAATATATATTTCTCAAATGATTATATGTACATATATATTCATAAAAAATTATTATTGTATAGATATCGGCCTTCTGTAGTACAGAGACAGCTGGGGGTATTTCTGAGGCAGAACTATGGTAGGCCTTGGATTAACTACTCAGATGCTCCCGCAGATAGGAAGGCCTTTTGGTTCGTCCACTTCAAGGTAAAAAATTTATTTATTTTTAAATTTTAATAATCATTTGTGTATATTATACAACTTTTGTATTTTACTTCTTGTAGAGGACCTATTTCTATCTACCATACCGGGCGACGAGGATCGAGGGCCAATTTTCTGCCGTCGTAGCCAAGCTCATCCGTGATGCGATCCACGACCAGAAGTCTCGTGATCGCTCCGGACAGCCGATCCATGGTTGGATCACGTCAGAGCAGTAGGCTGCGATGAAGGCTAGATTCAGCGGGGCCAAGTACCAGGAGCGGTCTGACAAGGCCAAGGTGGCACGGTCGAGCGCCGGTAAGTGGTGTGGTGGCTCCATTCCGATGATGGAGCATTTTTGTCGTCTGATACGTTTCCTATGAGGGACATTAATTTATATATAGTTCGATAGAATGTTTAATACTAATAATAGATAATATATTTTAACTGGTAAAAAAGGGTAAGGACCCGAACATGGTGACCGTCTTCCTGGTCACCCATCGGAGGGGTGGGGAGTTCATTAACGAGAGGGCGACACAGGCATATGTACGTTCTATTCTTTATATTAATTTACTATAATTTAGAAAAGTGGAAAATAGATATCAATATAGACTTTAGCAAATACTTACACGTTAGCAAACATGTTCTAGGCCGAGTTTGTTCGGCTACAGGAGGAGGCGGCTGCTGTTGCTAGTACGCAAGCAGAGGAAGGGACTGGTACTTCCTCCCAGCCGCCTACAACTCCATCGCCGGACGAGCTCTGGATGACCGCCGTTGGCGGTCTTTAGAAGGGTACGTACTACGGTACGGGATCCTACGGCGCGTATTTGGCTTCGGAGTCATCCCGGGCCCCCTCGGTCAGTGTGCAGTCTCCGACTTCGTAAGCGTCGTCACGAGCTGAGGATATTTGTCGTCAGATCGAGGACCTGCGTCGCGAGTTGCAGCAGCAGATTTCTGATGCGGTCGAGCGACGATCCGACCCTCCGATCGTCACCAGACGATTTGATACAGTCGAGCGCAGTACACAGGAGCTGATGAGTCTGCATCAGGCTACAGCTGCCATCTTGCACATGCTCACCGAGTCTACGCAGCGCACAGAGCGTAGACAGGTCGAGCTAGAGGGATCGCAGAGGAGCATGTCTGCCTCACTCACTCAGGTTTCGGCTTCGCTTGAGGCGAGTACTAAGAGGGTGGTGAGTACCCTTGCTGTTTATGGTGAGCGACTGCAAGAGCTGGAGCAGATACGTCCTTCCGGTCTATCGATGACGTCGACTCCAGACATTGCACTGCCTCCTACTGTCCCTACGGTGCAACTCACCTAGGAGCAGTATGACTACATTCTATCCCAGATGCGCGGCAGGGGTCCTCAGTGATCCAGTATATTTTTTTATCATCTTTGTATTTATTGGCCCTATGGGCCCATTGACCGTTCTGTATACTGATTTTCATTATTTTTTGACTCTGTTGGACATGTACATTTGTTGGACATGTATGTTTGTGATATTTAATTTGTTGGTATTTTTATTGAGTACATGTATGATATTTAGTTGTAGACTGTTATGATGCATGGGAGACTGTTATTCATCTATTAGTTATAGACTGTTATGATAGGAGACTGTTAATTATGATGATATCTGCGACGGGTAAGACAAATATACCTACGCTGGGTTATAAGCGATGATCTGATATACAAAGGAGGTGCTGCCCAAATTTTTAAAAAATATAATGTGTATGTTTGTAATGATGTGTGTCTGTGTTTATAGTGAATGTGAAATACAGTGATCGAAACCATCGACAGTTTCGATTCATGTTGTATGTTTTATCTCGGATAGAAAGAGCAACAGTTCAGGGTGTACTTCTGAGAGCTTCATTTTTACGTCATTCACTTTCTCGGGACATCGTAAAGGATCCCGAGAAGGTGAAGGACGTGAAGAGGAAGCTCTGAGAAGTGTACCCTGAAATGTTGCTCTTTCTATCAAAGATAAAACATAGAACAGTAAGCAAAACTGTCGATGGTTCGAATACTGCACTTCACACACACGGTAAACACAGACACACAGTATAACAAAAATATAAATTATTTTTTTTAATTTTTTTCATAACACCTGCGATGTATAGCGACGTTTTGCAACGTTTTGCGACGTCCAGTACATGTCGCTATACGCCGCAAAATAGTGACGTAATGTCGCTATCCATCGCTATAATGCTGACGTGTATTTGACCACCTGAGAGCCAACGTCGCTACCGTTGTCGCTAGGCGTCGCTAGTATGCTGACGTGGCTGCAATGCCATGTCATCATATGTAAAGTTTACGGCGTCGCTAAGTGGTCGCCCTACGTCGCTATACTGGCGACGTATGCTGACGTCGCTATCTGTCGCTAATATTAGCGACATCGAGCGACCCTAGAAGTGACGTCGCAACTAGCGACGAATTGCGACCAAATTGTAATCTGCGACAAACCTATAAGCGACATCCAATTTTCGTCGCTAATAGAAATTAGCGACGTATTTGCCCTTTTTAGCGACGTACTCTGACGTCGCTAAAAGGGGTTATTTTAGTAGTGAATGTTCAGAAGAACATTCAACTTAGCCCTGGCTTGTATCATCAAACTCTTTGCCAAGCACACACAGCTCACTATGCTCAGCTCAGAAAACCCGACACAAACCCAGACCAGCAAGCCTAAACCCAATAAAATTATACACCAATTGATAAAAAATAGAATTATACAAAACAATTTACGAAATAAGAGTTATACCAGATCGATTCAAAATAGAAAATCCTACACTCGCTTATTCCCGATCCAGCCGACTCCTAGTCCATGCAGACACGAACACGCAGGTAGGCACGAACTGGCTTGGACACGTAAATCACCATGGATACGCACATATGACACGAGCAAACCCGCACTCACTACGACCCGATCCTGATTACAAACCTGCCCAATCCCCTATCAAGGCAATTACAAATCAAAGCATTATTTAAGGAAGGCCAATTGATACCTGAGAATCGTCGAGTCTGTATCTGCGTATACGGGCGACCGTGTCGGATACAATCTTTCAAGTCCACTCACGAATAGATCCAAACTGAGTCCCCACTAATATACGATGGTTCAATACAGCAGTCCCGTGTCCGATGGTGGTGTCTTCGAGTCCCCAGCTTGACGACAAGTTCTCCTGAGCGTTTTATCGAACAGATAGTGTGCGAGAAAAGAAGGCAACAAATATGAGAGCGATTTAAATTGTATCGACTCCAAAATTGGAGGAAAACACATAAATTAACCTAGAACTTCACCAATAAAATTAAGAGACTCAATCAAGAATCAATTCTCTGATATAAAGAAGAAGACAAGCTTGTACACAACATTGTTCAAAATTGAAATTGATCCCGCCAATCTCAAATCAATAAATACATAGTAAGGAGACAAAGAGATTGAGACTTAACAAATTGCTTCCTCACGATTGATCCTCATGGCATGACGACTCGATTTGTTTTTGATGAAGAACGACACTGCCCTGCTTGTCACTGATCGTTCGAGTGTTCGTTGCTGATCAGAAGAAATCACCCGTCGTTGATCTGCTCCTCGCTTTGTCAATCGGAGAAGAGGATATAGCCGAGAAGAGCCTGAGTGGTGGTGCTCTGCTCGTCGTCGAGGAGGGAGCTAGCCATCGGACTAGCCGCTCATCGTCACCAGAGTTGATCCATCACCATCGTCGCCATAACACTCACTGCCGTTGCAGTCGTCGGCGTCGGGGTTGTCATCGAGCTTCAGGAGGATATCATCACCGCCGCTGTCGTGGCCGGAGTTGTCGGAGTGGTCGGAGGAACACGTCGAGAGGTGATGCCACTTCTACGCTGGAGGAGGAAAGCTTGCCGCTGCCATCGCCATGGCCGTCGAGATTTGGTCGCCGGGATTGTCGTCGAGAGAGAAAGTGGTGAAAAGGCTCGAAGAAAATGAAATGGAAATGAGGAAAAGAGTTTACACTCTCTCTCCTCCTCTGCTCGGTTTAATAGAGAAAAATAAATATAACATTAGCAAACACCCCCCCCCCCCCCCCCCCCCCCCCCGCTCAACCAAAGTTTTATATGGGCCCCTCCGGCCTAGGAATTTTATAAAAAAAAAAACCTCTCCCTTTTCATATTTGCAGGAATTTGTTTAAAAATAGTTAGACTGTCACATGGTGGGCCCCAAAGTTTGTTATAACAAACTTTCAAATTTTTTAAAAATAAATTCTGTCCAACTAATTTTCCTCCAAAATATCAATCACCAAATTTATTATTTTTAAATCAAAACTTATTATTTTAAACTTAATCATCAAACTATTATTAATATTACAAATGCTTTTAAAATCAAAGTTATTTATCAAAACAGGGAGGTGGAGTTACAATATTATATTTGAGTCATGAAACCAAGAGTTTACTTCAGCCAGATGTACACTGGCGGGACATGAATTCTCGGTGAAACGACTTCAGATATACGTAACTCTTTTCGAATACCATAGAGGCTATATCTTTTATTGACATATGACTATTATTTTCACGATTGGCAAATCATACATTTGATATCCTATTTCTTATTATCGTGTTCTTAATAAATTGGTAGCTCTTAATTTCTTATCTTTCTATTCAAAAAAATCATTGTTTAGTTTCTCTAGAACCAATTATTACATTTGATTTTATTCCGCTAGACTCATAATCGCATATTAGATTTTGATTCTATAATCGTGTCTAAATGATTTTGGTTAAATAGTTAATCGTGTGTAATGACCCTTTTCTTGTTTAGGTAAATCTATTTCGATTATATCCTTAACCATTGTAACTAGACTATTTTGACTATAAATTAATAGTTCCAAATCACATTTTTATTTATTTATTGGTTCTATCTGCAATTATGCCTAACTAATTCAATCATGAATCATATCATTCTCTTGATTATATCCTTTATCATGCCCATTCGTATCGGTTGGTCGTATAATATTTTGGTTATATTCTTAGTCGTGCCTACTTGTATCCTTTAAAATTTCGAGGACAAAAATTTTCTAAGGTGGGTAGATTTGTAAGCCCACTAGCCGTATTTTTAAAATATTTATTTATTTTTAGTTTTAAATATTTTTTGAGTTAGAAAATATTTTAAATCCATAAAAGGTATTTTAATTAAGGAAGGGATTTTTCGATTTGCTTTAAAATAAATTTTAAATTTTTCAAAAATTGTACAATTTATTATTATCAATTTTATAATTTGATATTTATAAATATATAATTATTTGGTTTATCATTATCATTTATTTTTAAAGGTTTTGATTTGGAAAATTGTTTATTTGAAATAATAGATATTAAAAATTAGATATTATTTATGTATAAAGATTTGATCAATCTTTTTTATTTAATTTAATGGAAGGATCTATCTATGGAAATTCTAATCCTTCCATAATTAGGGAAATCTCACTCCTATATATAGGGGAGGCTTCCCTTTATTTTTTTTTCCACAACCACAATTTTCAACCTCTTACATTTCGTAACTCTCAACCTCTTACATTTCGTAACTCCCAACCTCTTATATTCCGTAACTCCCAGCCTCTTATATTCTGTAACTCCCAAACATTATTTCGTAACCACCGACCCTTCCCATTCGTAACTTCCTTTCATTTCTCTATAAAAAGAGAAATGTTGAGACAAAACTTAAGCATTACCATTTTCTTCCTTTGGAGAAACCCAGCGACCCGTGTCGCACTGGTCATCCCCAAGCCACTGGAGCTGGTACTGTGTCGATGTGCTTCAGCCCGCAAAGAACGACGAGCTGACGACGATCTCGACTTAACCGAGACCACCTTCTTCTTCCTCTTTGGTAAGAAACAAAACTCTAGCATTGGTATAGTTTAAATCCAAGCGGATCCCTTATGCTAACATCAAACCAATCTTGGCCTAGTGGTTACCTGACTGGCCCTAGGATCCAGTCCTGATAGACTCGAGTTCGAGCCCCCTGTTAAGCTTTTTTTGAAGTGAATATACTTATATAGTACTTGGTGTGTTATATATATATATATATATATATATATATATATATATATAGAGAGAGAGAGAGAGAGAGAGGAAGCTGCATGTGCGGGACTCTCTATATGCAGGAAACGTACGGGACAACTAATGGGTGATGGATCCGAAAGAAAATGATACGGCTGAAATTAATTAAATAAGAAAGTCAAGTGTTTCCGCTGCATCTCTTCCAACATATTCCCTTAAACTTGTCCATCATGCACCACCACATCCTCAGATCTTGATATTTTATTCATTCTTCCATTCCATTTGTGCTTATTATTATTTTTTCTTTAACTCATTTATTGTTTTCTTTCTTGAACTTCATGAAGAAAAAGGAGGACGAAAGAATGACAGGGAATATCAACAGTTATACTAATTGAAATGTACTCAAAGTGCAGAAGTATTAACAAGTAGCAGAGAGTGCTCACTAGAAGAGCTTGATTAAGAGGATCTCTTGGCTGGAGCAATATGCTTTGCATTTCATGGTGGACATGTTCGGTAAAATTCTGGAAAAGAGAAGAGGACGTCAAGTTCTATCGACTCCCGCGGCCTGCTCTACTTCTTCTGAATTCTGCTGGCTGACCCCGCTTCCTTGTTGTCCCACCGGAAGAACTTTTCTGCCTTCGGTACCAGCATTGTGTAATCCCAGCACTGAGGTCCACCTCTAGGGAACAAGCTCTGTACCACATGTCCATCTGCGAGGCCATTCGCCACGCCGACAGATGCCCATTTTTGTACCCTCCTCCAATATTGCTGGGGATCCCGACGCAAGCTTCAACAATCGAAAACCGCCTCGTGCCGTCAAACCTAAACCCGATCACTATCATTAAATCTCTGCAGCATAACCATCATGTAAGCGTAGAGCAACACCAATGTCACGACCCGCACACACTGTGAGGGTACGAGAACGTAACAACGCCCAGCCTACGCCGCAGTGTCGGCAGTAGAACGCTGTCCTAGGTCACAACATCTAACAATATAAGGTACCTGAACAGTATATACACACCGAATGGAGGTGACATAACAGAACAGTCCCAATCACATCTAAGGAAGATACAGAATAGTAACGGTAGATAGAGAGATCAAAACCACAATGTAATACAATTAAGAGAGAGAGAATCTAAGTGTCTAAGATAACAACTCAAGAACATCCAGCTCAATACAAGTCTCTAAATATATACAACATCTCAGAACAACAACTGAAAGTCAAAAACAATGCTGAAAGAAAAGCTAAAGCCTAGCTATCTAGCCTAGACTATGGGAGTAGCATCCTGTACTGCAGCTGGGTCCTCCAAAGGAACCAGGTCGCAGGTGTCGTCTAAGCCTGCTCCGTAATAGGTGGTACATAGGGCCTCCTCCTCATCCTCTGTAATATTTTTAACAGGTCCAGTCAGGACAGGAGCGAGCACAATACATCTCACGCTGTTCATATCAAGTTAGGAAAAATAAAGCATGCAATATAGTAAGATACATGAAACGCTGAAAGAGAATATATGAAATAAAGGAGATAACTGTAAGGAAATATCTACTATAAATAGAGAAATAGCAGTGACTAGTGAGTCAGAGTAAAATATAAACATGTGAATGGCATAGGAGATTCATGACTACAGCTAAGAGAGTGATTCATGACTACAGCTACTTGGATAATATTCACATGCCTATTTCTACTCCCCCATCCCCAATCAATACACAAGGATCTGTTCAAGTTATGTTAAGATTCGTGAAACTTTACATGGCTCATAAAATGAGTGATAAGTGAAGGTAATTCATGATGGCTCTGTGAACATGAGAGTACATGTGTCACAAGCGATTCATGAATCAGTGGAAGCATAGAGATACGTGATGATTCGTGAAATGCACAAAACATACAGTATCCAATGTTCCCGAGAGGGATAACATATCATGAAAAGATCCATATAGTACCAATCCGTGCTACCAACGTGTCAGCATCAAGTAAAGTAATCTAGAGCAAGAATATAAATCCTGGCAAGTATGAAACGGTCAAAAAATGTACTCGCCTGGTATCTGAACGTCTGAAGTAAATGTATTGTCCGAGATGAGGTACCTGACTCCTAGTTAGAGCAACACAAGTCAAGATGTATACAGGGGATGATAAATGTAATCTACGATGCGTCTGCATGCTGTCTAGGTCAAACTAGACTAAAGTCAATACTTGGTCAACTCTAGTTAACCACACTAGTCAAACTAGGTCAACTAGGTCAAGCCTAACCCAAACAAGTCTCACTAAGCCTAACCAGTCTATACTAGCAAGCATACACCACTGACAAATCTAACACAAACCAACACTCCTGTGTATACACTCCATATATACTAGATTATACCACATAGGCCATATGCCATATACATTGGTATAGGTAACACATACATATCAATTTCATATATCTATATACATACTATTTTATAGGCAAATACAATATCCATATTATATTACTTATATCACATTAGGTTATATATAGTATATATATACATGTACACATATAGGAGATAGGGGCAATGCATATGTGCGTGTATGTGGCATCTACTTTGTTCTTAGAAATTCAAAACAGAGTAGTGTGGGTGGGTGGGAACATAGAATCAATGTGTGCAAATGTGTGGGTGTGTGTGTATGGTGGGTGAAGTGTCAAGGTGAAATATTGAGTGTCATAGAGTGTACAAAATATTGAGTGGCAATTAGAGGGTAAGGTCTCTATGGTACAATTTTGTTTGTGTACATGTGTATGTACCATATAGATAAAACAGTGTATGTGGCATGTTAATAAAGACAGGGACCCAAATGGGGTGACTGAAACATAATGAAATGAACTAGCACAAGGTAGGTTAGAACTAAATGAAAGGAAATAATATGACAAATATAGTTCAGTATCTAAACAGATAACTGGACCACACACATGAAAGGGCTAAAGTCTGAACGAAGAAAATGGACAAGCTAGTATAGGCCTTATGACCAGGACTTCATATGTAAATGGGATGCAGAGAATGATAACGTAAGAAAGGAGGACCAAACCATGTGAAACAAGAGGAACTAAAGGGTTGGACTTAAATGAAAATCTGAATCTATAGCAGGACATCCACATATAGTCATTCCCATACTCTGATATATTATTTATAGATAACATAGCAGGTGGTAATATGGATGCCTATAAATGGAAATAAACTATAGAGATATATAGGACAAGTCAATATGACAGGTACCCAATGTGGGATGGACAGGACAGTCAATTTGGACTCACAGTTGCAAGGGTGGGCAAGGAGATGCAAGACACTAAAATATAACATGTGATCTATGACTGAATCTATATACAGGAAGATCTGTTGCTCTGGATAGACATGTCCACTGCTGCTACTCAAGGTGTGCACCTATATGCAGGTCATTCAAGTAGTGTAGAGCAAATGTATTACACTGGGATTATACAATTGAAATTTGGACATGAAGACTATAGCCACCAGGGACTGCATCAAGGAGAAATGCAGCGAAAGGGGGGTCTGAGAGTTCAAGTCTGAGTTGGGATTTCAAATAAAGTTTTCAAATTGGAAAGGAAAATATTGGTAGGGACACTCATATGGTCTGCACAACTAAAATGCAGTGCTCTACGTATGAAGGACAGGTAAGTCTGTAGTAAATTATGAATGCAGGACATACATCAGGTGAAATGGATTAGAGTGCAGTGAACTAGTGAGTTGCAGGACAACATAAAATGTTTGGATATGAATTGAATTACATTGTGGTGATCACTCGACTGACAAGGAACAAGTTGATAGATGCATGTGGCAGGCAAACCAAGTAGGAACACTTACCAACCAAATACCAATTTCGAAAACCAAAAATCCATACAAATCACAACCTATCATGCAACTGAGATTAACAGTGATCTAATACATGTGTAAATGAATTTAAACATGGAAATTTAAATACCAAGTTCAGTTAAAAATAAGAAATTAAATTAGGATGAAAACAAGAAGTATCAGTCAACCCACTAACAGTCCAACCCATATTCGAATTCTCCATCTAGATCAAACAACTAAATCAAACATGTAAAACCTATCTAACATGAACCAATAAACATGTAGGATTAACTATGATACTTAGAAACATCAATTTAAATGGGTTAGCATGAAATGAACTCAGGAATATACAAACTGAACACTGTGTATCAGTCATTACATTACTTCCAAATTCGAATCCCCAATCAATAGCAAACAACCCCCAAACTAATTTATAAATTCAATTAACAGGGATCATTAAACATGTCTAGGATCTTAATTGGTAATTAAATCATAATTTAAACAATTAAAATAGAATTAAACACAGGAAAATAGATACTGGACAGTGTACAGGAAAATAGTGTCGTGCACACGTGCACGTGTCTGTATGACACGACACACGACACGTGGGGTCTCGTGGTCATGCCCATGTGTCAGGCTACACATAGGACCCAACACGACACGACCACGTCGTGTCCAGAGTGGACACGACTCGCATATCAGTACGCGATTCAGACTGAACGCGCGCACGTGTAAGACCAGTACGCGAATCCTGGCGTGTCCGATACGACACCGCTGGATACGAGGCTTGGAGGACAGGTTCGTAGACACCACCACCACCTCTCAGTCCAAGCACGGCCTGCCACGTGGCCTGTGTAATGAGCACGAGGCCACGAGCAACAGGAAAAACCTTAGCCGCGTGCGAGGCTGTATCCACGCCATCGTACGGACACGGCGCGACACAGAAACATGTTCAAAAATTATGAACGAAATGTCCGCTGTGGCATTTCGTCGAACACTTAGAACCCTACACTGATACGTGTCCGATACGGACACCAAACGGACACGAATCGACACAAAACCAATACCTACGGCTAGGGGACACCTATGGCTTCCTATCCATGCAAAGAAAACAAAATTTGGTGGAGGGAATAGGGATTTACCTATATGTGTTGTTCCTTCAAGAAAGCTTCAAAATGGGGGATTCTTCCTTGCTAGCCAAAGCTCCCAAATTGGTCCAAACCTGAGATTTCTTTCCATGAACAGTAAGGAACCTCAAATTAGAACACCATGGAAGAAGTTTGGATGAAAAAGGATTAATATTGAATAAAATAGGAGGAAGTTTCAATGGAGGCTAACCTTGTTCTTGAAAAAATGAAAGGATGAACAAAGGTGGCAAGTGGTTGAGAGGGATTTTATAGGGACAATCCCTAAGTGACCAGCCATAGGATATTAGGGTTAAGGTTTTTGGGATTTGATCTAGGGCTATCATTCCTCCTAGTCAAATCAAGGGCCTACAACCTATGTTTCACACATGACTTAAATGCAACCTAGTTAACTCTAACTATCATGACTAAATCAAAACTAATCAATACTAACCATCACTAACCATGGCTAGCTAAGTCTAGGTATGACTAATCTAGGTTAGGTCAATCTAGGTTAGGCTAAACACAACACAAGGCAATCAATTAAATGATATTAAAATCACACCATCCCATTAATTATATTAAATTCCAAATAATATATAATAAATTTAATTAATTCAAAAAGACCAAAATACCCTCAAGCTAAAAATAATGAAGTACCCTAATCACATGGCTAGGCTCTAGGATAGACGGTCTCTACGGTTTCACTAGCAAACACCAAAATCATAACTCATAATTTTAAATAGTTTAAAGATGATTAATAATTCACTAAAAATTATATTATCATTTAAATATCATAATTAATTATTAAAAATACAAAATTTCAAATTTACCCTCATTTTAGAAAACTGGATGTTACAAGTCTACCCACCTTAAAAAAAATTTCGTCCTCGAAATTAAAATGGTAGTAGTCATTCCAGGTCAAATACCCCACAATCAAAGTCTCAAACATACCGTCAGATAATCATATACGTCTATCCAAAATCATGATACTCAGAATCTTCGTCGTGCTAGTAAGCAAGGCTACGATAATCACAGAGTCCTCGACTAAGGTACATATCTCTATAATTATGGTATTTAAAATTTTTGCATTGCCGCATGCTTGGCAGTGAAAACCTTAAATTCCCATACCCAAAAAATATATCCAAAATCTGACTATATGTCCTCACAATGCCAGCTATCATGACTACAGAAGAGTCTAGATCCCATAACTTAGACGACCTAGCCCATTCGACTTATCTCGGAAGAAAACCAAATCAAAAAGAAATACAAGATCAAAACTTATCAACAAATAAGGAAGCATATAAGAAAAGATGGAATTGAATTTCAAGATAGATATAATGATGCAAGGTGGAAATGGAATCGAAAAGAACAGAACCTGCAAGCACCTCTCCCACTGCCTGAGCATCCTCGACTGTCATGGCATAAGCTCGCCCCTGCTGGCCTCCTCTAGCCTAATGCTGATACTGCACAAATCTCTGCTGCTGTGTCTGTAACGGTCCCCGCTGCTGACCTACCGGAGCCTTGGCTCCCCCTCCTGGTGCTGCTCCTTGTGCTACCTTGCCTATGTATTAGGAACACTCCCTCAGCTGGTGGTCCGCTGCTCCACATAGTAGGCACCTACCCAGCCTCTTCCTGCACTCACCCCATCCATGCCCCGACTTCTTGTAGTAGGGACAACTGACTGTCTGCTGTCTGGGTGCCTAATGCTGTCTGGGCTGCTGCTGTCCCTGTTGATGGCCCTGACCCCGGAAGTGCTGCTGAAACTGATGCTGAACGGGCGGCCTCTTGGCTGGACCTCCGCTACCACTAGCTCCCAGGATGTCTCGTCCCCTTTTGAGCCTAAGCTCAAGATCATCCTCTGTGGCTAATGCAACCACTAGGATCTCCTCATAGGTAGCGCTGCGAGCACTCATGGTATAGGACTTGACCTCATTTACCAATCCCTTCCTAAACCTCCAGTCCTTCGTCGCCTTGGACAGTCCCTCCACAAATCTGCCCAGACGGCAGAACTCCCCTGAATACTCCTCCACAGACTGGCTCCCCTGGACTAGGGCCTCGAACTGAGTCTCGAGGGCTCCCAATGCTACATCCGGGAAGGACTTCTTCTTGAACAGCTTCTTGAATGCTGCCCAAGTCTGTCCTGTAGTACCAAACCTCGGGTCGGTCTGGTACCACGTACGAGCCAGATCCTGCATCATGCTGGCCGCTGCCTCAATCTGGAGCCTCGTCGGGATCTCAGCCAACCAGAATATCTCCTTCATGTGCTCAATCCACTCATCGGTATATAAGATCCCCTCTGTCCCTCGGAAGTCTCTCGGGTGCATCTTCTGAAAATCTTGGATGCCCTTCTCCCGTGGCTGGTGCAGCTGCAGGGCTGCCGCTGGCTGAGTTACAACTCTCTCTGCCGCAGTCACTGCCAGCTCAATGCCTCGTGTGAGCTCTACGGTGTGCCTCTGTTGTTGGGTCTGCTGACCCTCCATGTACTGTCGGAAGAAAGCTAACAGCTGAAAGGCATCAACTGTCCCCGCAAGTGGCTGCTGCTGCTGAAGCACATCCGAAATCATCGGACTCGGCTCATGCCTCACAGGTGGAGGGGCTCCTCCGAAAGCAGCTGAAACGCCTAACCCAGCTGACATGACTGGGGCTACGGTACCAGGGGCTGGCTGCTGAGTATGAGAGGTGGCAAACCTCTCATCGGCGTCCCCCTGGCCCAGGCAATGTGATCTCGTCTCAACCATCCTGGAGACAGATCAAAGAAACAATTGCTGAGAATGAGTCAAAATATCAAAGGAGGACAGCTTAAATTCAAAGGAAGACAATAAGCAGAAAAATTTAGATATACGGAATCTGATAAAGAGTTTTCCTAATGTGACTAAGTACCTCCAAAAATATCCTAATCCTACTGCAGGCTGCAGTGATATTCTAGTTTGAATACCACTACATAAACTCGACCCGCATGGGCCACCACTAAAAACGTGTCACGACCCGCACCAACTGTGAGGGTACGAGAACATAACAACGCCCAGCCTAGACCGCATTGTCGGCGGTAGAATGCTGTCCTAGGTCACAACATCTAACAATATAAGGTACCTGAACAGTATATACACTCCGAATGGAGGTGACATAATAGAACAGTCACAATCACATCTAAGGAAGATACAGAATAGTAAAGGTAGATAGAGAGATCAAAACCACAATATAATACAATTAAAAGAGAGAGAATCTAAGTGTCTAAGATAACAACTCAAGAACATCCAGCTCAATACAAGTCTCTAAATATATACAACATCTCAGAACAACAACTGAAAGTCAAAAACAATGCTGAAAGAAAAGCTAAAGCCTAGCTATCTAGCCTAGACTATGGGAGTAGCATCCTGTATTGCAGCTGGGTCCTACAGAGGAACCAGGTCGCAGGTATCGTCTAAGCCTGCTCCATAATAGGTGGTACATAGGGCCTCATCCTCATCCTCTGTAATATTTTCAACAGGTCCAGTCAGGACAGGAGCAAACACAATACATCTCACACAGTTCATATCAAGTTAGGAAAAATAAAGCATGCAATAGAGTAAGATACATGAAATGCTGAAAGAGAATATATGAAGTAAAGGAGATAAATGTAAGAAAATATCTACTATAAATAGAGAACTAGCAGTGACTAGTGGGTCAGAGTAAAATATAAACATGTGAATGGCATAGGAGATTCATGACTACAGCTAAGAGAGTGATTCATGACTACAGCTACTTGGATAATATTCACATGCCTATTTCTACTCCTCCATGCCCAATCAATACACAAGGATCTGTTCAAGTTATGTTAAGATTCGTGAAACTTTACATGGCTCATAAAATAAGTGATACGTGAAGGTGATTCATGATGGCTCTGTGAACATGAGAGTACATGTGTCACAAGTGATTCGTAAATCAGTGGAAGCATAGAGATACGTAATGATTCGTGAAACGCACAAAACATGCAGAATCCGATGCTCCCGAGAGGGATAAAATCTCATAAAAAGATCCATATAGTACCAATCTGTGCTACCAACGTGTCAGCAACAAGTAAAGTAATCTAGAGCAAGAATATAAATCCTGGCAAGTATAAAACGGTCAGAGAATGTACTCGCCTGTTATCTGAACGTCTGAAGTGAATGTACTGTCTGAGATGAGGTACCTGACTCCTAGTTAGAGCAACACAAGTCAAAATGTAAATAGGGGATGATAAATGTAATCTACGATCCATCTGCATGCTGTCTTGGTCAAACTAGACTAAAGTCAACACTTGGTCAACTCTAGTTAACCACACTAGTCAAACTAGGTTAACTAGGTCAAGCCTAACCCAAACAAGTCTCACTAAGCCTAACCAGTCTATCCTAGCAAGCATACACCACTCACAAATCTAACACAAACCAACACTCCTGTGTATACACTCCATATACACTAGACTATACCACATAGGCCATATGCCATATACATTGGTATAGGCAACACATACATATCAATTTCATATATCTATATACATACTATTTTATAGGCAAATACAATATCCTTATTACATTACTTATATCACATTAGGTTATATATAGTATATATATACATATACACATATAGGAGATAGGGGCAATGCATATGTGTGTGTATGTGGCATCTACTTTGTTCTTAGAAATTCAAAACAGAGTAATGTGTGTGTGTGGGCGGGAACATAGAATCAATGTGTGCAAATGTATGGGTGTGTGTGTATGGTGGGTGAAGTGTCAAGGTGAATGTTGAGTGTCATAAAGTGTACAAATTATTGAGTGGCAATTAGAGGGTAAGGTCTCTATGGTACAATTGTGTGTGTGTACATGTGTGTGTACCATATAGATAAAACAATGTGTGTGGCATGTTAATAAAGGTAGGGACCCAAATGGGGTGACTGAAACATAATGAAATGAACTAGCACAAGGTAGGTTAGAACTAAATAAAAGGAAATAATATGACAGATATAGTTCAGTATCTGAACAGATAACTGGACCACACACATGAAGGGGCTAAAGTCTGAACGAAGGAAATGGACAAGCTAGTATAGGCCTTATGACCAGGACTTCATATGTGAATGGGATGCAGAGAATGATAACGTAAGAAAGGAGGACCAAACCATGTGAAACAAGAGGAACTAAAGGGTTGGACTTAAATGAAAATCTGAATCTATAACAGGACATCCATATATAGTCATTCCCATACTCTGATACAATATTTATAGATAACATAGCAGGTGGTAATATGGATGCCTATGAATGGAAATAAACTATAGAGATATGTAGGACAGGTCAAGATGACAGGTACCCAATGTGGGATGAACAGGACAGTCAATTTGGACTCACAGTTGCAAGGGTGGGCAAGGAGATGCAAGACACTAAAATATAACATGTGATCTATGACTGAATCTATATACAGGAAGATCTGTTGCTCTGGATAGACATGTCCACTGCTGCTACTCAAGGTGTGCACCTATATGCAGGTCATTCAAGTAGTGTAGAGCATATACATTACACTGGGATTATACAATTAAAATTTGGACATAAAGATTATAGCCACTAGGGACTGCATAAAGGAGAAATGCAGCGAAAGCGGGGTCTGAGAGTTCAAGTCTGAGTTGGGATTTCAAATGAAGTTTTCAAATTAGAAAGGAAAATATTGCTAGGGACACTCATATGGTCTGCACAACTAAAATGCAGTGCTCTATGTGTGCAGGACAGGTAAGTCTGTAGTGAATGATGAATGCAGGACATACATCAGTTGAAATGGATTAGAGTGCAGTGAACTAGTGAGTTGCAGGACAACATAAAATGTTTGGATATGAATTGAATTGCATTATGGTGATCACTCGACTGACAAGGAACAAGTGGATAGATGAATGTGGCAGGAAAACCAAGTAGGAACAAACAAATGCCAATTTTGAAAACAAAAAATCTATACAAATCACAACCTATCATGCAACTGAGATTAACAGTGATCTAATACATGTGTAAATGAATTTAAACATGGAAATTTAAATACCAAGTTCAGTTAAAAATTGGAAATTAAATCAGGATGAAAACAGGAAGTATCAGTCAATACACTAACAGTCCAACCCATATTCGAATTCCCCATCTAGAACAAACAACTAAATCAAACATGTAAAACCTATCTAACATGAACCAATAGACATGTAGGATTAACCATGATACTTAGAAACATCAATTTAAATGGGTTAACATGAAATGAACTCAGGAATATACAAACTGAACACTGTGTACCAGTCATTACATTACTTCCAAATTCGAATCCCCAATCAATAGCAAACAACCCCCAAACTAATGTGTAAATGCAATTAACAGGGATCATTAAACTTTTCTAGGATCTTAATTGGTAATTAAATCATAATTTAAACAATTAAAATGGAATTAAACACAGGAAAATAGAAACTGGATAGTGCACAGGAAAATAGTGTCGTGCACACGTGCACGTGTCTGTAGGACAGGACACACGTCACGTGGGGTCTCGTGGTCATTTCCATGTGTCAGGCTACACATAGGACCCAATACGACACGACCACGTCGTGTCCTGAGTAGACACGACTCGCGTATCAGTACGCGATTCAGACTGAATGCGCGCGCGTGTAAGACCAGTACGTGAGTCCTGGCGTATCCGACATGATGCCACTGCACACGAGGCTTGGAGGACAGGTTCGAAGACACTGCCCCCTCCTTTCAGTCCAAGCACGGCCGTCCACGTGGCCTGTGCACTAAGCACGAGGCCACGAGCAGCAGGGGAAACCCTAACCGCGTGCGAGGCTGTGTCCACGCCATCGTACGGACATGACACGACACAGAAACGTGTTCAGAACATTAGAAACATGTAAGCGACACAAAACCCTAATTTTCTATTCAGACAAAATAAAAAATTATGAACGAAATGCCCACTGTGGTATTTCGTCGAACACTTAGAACCCTACACTGATACGTGTCCGATACGGACACCAAACGAACACGAATCGACACAAAACCAATACCTACGGCTAGGGGACACCTAGGGCTTCCTATCCATGCAAAGAAAATAAAATTTGGTGGAGGAAATAGGGATTTACCTATATGTGTTGTTCCTTCAAGAAAGCTTCAAAATGGGGGATTCTTCCTTGCTAGCCAAAGCTCCCAAATTGGTCCAAACCTGAGATTTCTCTCCATGAACAGTAAGGAACCTCAAATTAGAACACCATGGAAGAAGTTTGGATGAAAAAGGATTAATATTGAATAAAATAGGAGGAAGTTTCAATGGAGGCTAACCTTGTTCTTGAAAAAATAAAAGGATGAACAAAGGAGGCAAGTGGTTAAGAGGGATTTTATAGGGACATGCCCTAAGTGAGCAGCCATAGGATATTAGGGATAGGGTTTTTGGGATTTGATCTAGGGCTATCATTCCTCCTAGTCAAATCAAGGGCCTACAACCTAGGTTTCACACATGACTTAATTGCAACCTAGTTAACTCTAACTATCATGACTAAATCAAAACTAATCAATACTAACCATCGCTAACCATGGCTAGCTAAGTCTAGGTATGACTAATCTAGGTATGACTAATCTAGGTTAGGTCAATCTACGTTAGGCTAAACACAACACAAGGCAATCAATTAAATGATATTAAAATCACACCATCCCATTAATTATATTAAATTCCAAATAATATATAATATATTTAATTAATTCAAAAAGACCAAAATACCCTCAAGCTAAAAATAATGAAGTACCCAAATCACATGGCTAGGCTCTAGGATAGACAGTCTCTACGGTTTCACTAGCAAACACCAAAATCATAAGTCATGATTTTAAATAGTTTTAAAAATGATTAAAAATTCACTAAAAATCATATTATCATTTAAATATCATAATTAATAATTAAAAATACAAAATTTCAAAATTACCCTCATTTTAGAAAACTGGGTGTTACAACCGAGTTTTCTTGCGCTGCCAAATGCTGCGACTAACGATCTCGAGAATTTTGGAGAATTGCTGAGGGAACCAGGCTTCTTCGAATTTGGAATGGGAATGTGTGGAGAGCTCCTCCTCTGTCTTTATGAAGGAGAGATATACTAAGTAGGTAAAGTTTCCATTTGACTCCCCAATTGGCTTTACCAAGTAAGCCAACATATGTCGTTACAATGGCAGCTAGACTTAAAAAGGAAATAGGCAAAAAAGACAAATGGGAAGGACCAGACTTTTCCCGTACATTTTTCGTAACTAGTGTCCCGTACGTGAAGGGGACTATATATATATATATATATATATATATATATATATATATATATTTTTATATATATATATATATATATATATATATATATATATATAAGAATAAAAAAAAATATATATATATATATATAAGAATAAGAATAATAAGAATAAGAATAATAATAATAATAATAAAATGGCTGAAGCATTCATTAAAAGAAGAAAAGGGGGAATGGAGCTAGGGGCAAGCCCGTACTCCACAGGAGGTAGGGTAAACCCTTACAAAATTGCTTAGCCTAGCGACCAAATATACCAAACGGAGCCTAATACAACTACTAATAAGAAGACCTGGGAGAGGCAGAATGATTTTTGGCTAAGCGCCTTTTATTGGATCGTAACTGCCGAGGACCTGCAAGCGCTGGTTCTTCGACATCTTTAGATATTTTAGGGGGTCCCGCCTTAGCTTGCTCGGATGTGATGTCGTCCTAAACTTCCTGCATTCTACTTCTGAATAACTTGCTAGAGTTGGGTTGGAGAGCGAGGGTTTTCAGAAATACAAACTCCTTATCGGCCGCTTCCTGAGAACGAAACTCGGCAACCGGGCAAATATGTTGCATAATCTTAGCTTTCTCGAAGGAGGTATCCGACGTAACTTACTTCATTCTAACCCTACAATTATGACTAAAATTCGATTGTCTCTCCAAACATAGCATGAACTCCAGTTCCTTGTCAACCTCCTCTAGAGACTGTTGTTCTGTTATCCAATCCAAGTAACCTTTCATTAAAGGAGTTCATCTGAACAAAGCGAGGTTCTCTCGCAGTAGCGAAGAGTTTCTCTCGATCGTCCCATTGACCTTGCTAGGGGGGCACTTGTCGTCTAACGACGTCGGTTGTTTTAATTCTTTTTTGACGTTGTCCTCCCTAAGGGCCGCCTTCGGAGATGTAGGACCATCATCTTCTGTGAGTTCATCAGAAGCTTAGCCTACAAACTCAGATACAGAATCTAAGGGGGGCCTGTGTTGTACCCCTTGTTCTTCTTCAACTTCTTCTACTTGATCGGAGTCTTTCGTTTCTGCAAGCGTGTCAATCCCAGTCTCCAAGTTGAGCGTCACGAATTTGTTGGAAGAATGCATGTCTGTCTTGGGAAGGTCGCTCATGGAAGCTTTCCTGTGATGCTCGATCGCTGGCTCTTTAAGTTTCTCGCAGCTTACCTCAGAGTGGAGGTTACTGTTCGGTTGGGGAGGAAGTTGGGGCCTAGTGTCGCGGTGCAGGGGACTGGCTGAGATGCCCCCTGTTTTAGTTTCTTGAGCTCCGGATGAGCCCTAAAGCAAAGTTTTGAGGAGTGACCCCTCATATGTCAATAGTTGTATTACAAAATGTTTTTATCATAGATAATCTGTTGAATGTGTACTCTGTTCCCCAGAAGGATCTGGATGTTATTAGGAAGGTCCATAGAGATATCCAGCTCCATACGGATCTTGGCATAGTTGGCCCTAGTGAGCTTTCGAGTTTCTTCAGCAGCCGCAATGAACTTTCCGAATGAACTCGTATTCTTTTTAAAGTCGATGGAACAAAACAGATCAAGGAAGGATTGGGGAGCGTGACCCAAACAGCAGCGATCGAAGGTTCCTCTTTAGGGTTGAAGTATGGATACCATTTTAGGATTTTTATCGAACATGCATCAATTATGATGGTGTTCCTCATCCAAACCTTTGTTTGGTCCTATTCACTCGACAGGTGTAGCATCAAATACTTTGGATCTAAAGGGGCAATGTAGTAGGCGTTGGATAGTCCCCATCTCGCGATAACTTCTTGCACCCTAAGAAGTTTAGGGCATCATGAAGGAAACTTAAGGACAAAGGAATGTGACAACTGCTCGGCCATAGATGAGAGATCCTCAGGGGAGAAGGGAACAATAATGTTGGCATCATCCTCTGGAGGGGGGTAGTGCGCTAACAAGACGTCACAAATGTCTGGTGGCTTGCCCCCGGAATGAGCAGGGCGGAACACCTCTGTAAAGGACATGCCAAGACGCGTGCAGGAGTGGGTCTACTAAGGAAGTAGCGCTGATAGAGACTGCATCTATAGATGAGATGCTCTCGGGCTAAGAGGCGCTATACTGTCGGCGCAATGAGGAAGTCTCGCCGGGCAGTGTTGGGAACTCAGCGCCAACCAAGGGGGAGGCCTGGTTGGCGGGAACGGGGGCCGGGGGCGCGTGCGGGATCCGACACGCCCAAAAGTCGTACGCCACTGGAAGGCGCAGGAGTCACGAAGACGCCGCTAGGAAGCGTAGGTGGCACACCACTGGAAAGAGCATCAGGGAGAGGGCCCGCCATAAGGAGGTGTCAGCGCTTTATGCCCGAGCCGCAAGTCAGGGATCGTCACAAAGGCCGGCACGAGGGGGATCGACGAGGAGAAGATAGACGACAGGGCGGAAGGATCTGTGTGTATGGTCGTGCTGGGGAGGGACGTGCAACGGACGGGTAGGGGAAGAACCGGTGGATGAAGACAGAGGGGCGCACGGCAATGAATGGTACTGGGCCGAACAGGCTCGGGTGTCACCAGCTTACTAGCGCCATAAGTCAAATGGCGCAGCAAAAGACAATTCAAATTCAAATTTGAATTTGAAAACTGTTGAAGAGGGCGGGAGCCTTCAAGCACAGAACCCAAGGGCGGGGGGAGAGAGAGCCACAGTGGCCGCGAGGGTGGCCGACTCCCGAATCATCGGCGAGAAGCGCGACGGAGAGCCAGCCAAGTCCGACCACCAGCGGACCTAGCGATGAGACATGAGCGGAGGATGCCGGATCCGCTGGGCCCAACGAATGGATCGTGTCCGTCAGGGGGGCGACCGCACAAACCGGGATGGAGGTGCAGTATCTGGGGAAAACTGCGAGTGAGGCTCTCTGCCGGAGGAGTGTCCGGCCGAGCACCGGAGCATCGAGCACGAGGGGGAAAGACGACGACGCCTCGCTGGACGGGATGGAATCAAAAGAGGTGAGGTGAGGAAAGGGGCCCGGAGGGGGGGAGAAGCTCCTGAGGCAGGCCTGAGCGGCGAGGTGGTCCCCCATACGGACGGGGGAGTGGGGGCGGCATGGCCCAGCCGAAGGGGAGGGACACTCACCCGAGCGAAATTGCCATGGGGAGGAAGAGTGAGGAGATTATATATATATATATATATATATATATATATATATATATATATATATATATATATATATATATATATCAGCCTATCCAGGACTCTGCCGGGGAATCAGTTGGAATCCCACCGGAGCCACACGAGCAAGCGATTAGCGATCCTCCCACCCCAAGAGCATCAACTTTCGGGGCCAATGTCAAACAAGGACCTACAGAACCAACAACTATCCAAACCAGATCCGCCGCCAAGCGGAACAAAATACCATCCCACAAAATCCTTAATGCTTAACATCCTATCCTGGAATGTCTGCGGCATGGCGAACAAACCTACAATTAGAAGATTAACCAGCCTTCGAAAAATCCACAAGATCGACATCCTTATTATTATTGAACCCAAAATTCCCCCGAAAAGAATCAAATCCATCCAACTGCAGCTGGGCCTCCCTACGGCCATAGCAGGCAGACACGACATCTGGATCCTCTGCTCGAAGGATGTCAACATCGGAGTCATACAAATGCCAGACAGGCCCTCTCCTGCTGGTTCGATCACCCCACGATCCCAGAGCGCGCTATTATTTCAGCCATCCATGGCAGCTGCGATATGGTGGAGCGGAAACACCTTTGGAGCGACCTTCTTGATATCTACCTCCATCATAGCAACACACCGTGGCTATGCATCGGAGACTTCAACGCGATAACCTGCAGAGAAGAGAAAATCGGCGGTCGACCTACTCCATTGCCGGCCATGCAAGATTTCAATAACTTCATATTCAACGCCCACCTAACGTCCATCCAGTTCACCGGGAACGCCTTCACCTGGTGCAACATGCAGGAAGGCGACCGTCGTCAATACTCCCGCCTGGAAAGAGGGCTCGCGAATGCATTCTGGCACGGAATGGGACTCAACACCAACCTATCCCACCTCAATTCTACGGAATCTACCATACTCCTCTCCTGGTTGAAATTAACAAACATTCAAAAAAAGTTTCCAATTTCTCGATTTTTGGACTGAACACCCACAATTCTTGGGCATCATGGCGGAAGCATGGAATCACGAGGACTCTCCTAATCCCCTCTCCCGGGTGAGTAACAAACTCAGAGCTACTAGAAGAGCCCTGTCCCATTGGAGCAAACAAGCGTACGGAGATATTTTCCAAGCTGTCCAGGTCGCAGAGGATGATGTCACCCGCGCCGAAGCCATGTTCTTGTCGGACCGCTCTATTGCGGCCAGGAAAGCTCTGAATCTCACCAAGGCCATGCTCAAATTTAGGATCAAAGTGGAGACAAATTTTTGGAAGCTGAAAGCGAGATTGAAATGGGACAACGAAGGGGACAAAAACTCCAAATAATTTTATGTTTGTATCAACGGCCGCAGACAGAAGCTATCGATTCACCATATCGTCGACGACAACGGGACCATCAGAACGGACCAAAAGAGCATTCAAGCCGAGGCCACGAACTTCTATTCCAAACTATTATCCGAAGAGACGGTCCATAAAGACAACTCCTTTCTTGACCAAATCCCCCTCCTCATTAATGCTTCCGATAACGCACAGTTAGAACGACCCCCCTCTGCCAGGAAGTGAAGGAGGCGGTGTGGGCGCTGAACGAGCACAGTGCGCCAGGACCGGACGGGTTTACGGGGGTTTTCTTTCGTACGTGTTGGGATATCATCAAACACGACATCACCGAAGCGGCTATCGCCTTCTTTGAAGGAGCCACTTACCCCAGAGCCATCTCTGGCGCCAAGCTGATCCTTATCCCTAAAAATGACAACCCAAAATTATTTCACGATTTTTGACCCATCAGTCTCTGCACCTTCACCAATAAGATCATCTCCAAGACCATCGCAACCAGAATGGCTGGTCTTCTCCCCAAGATCATATCCGATGAGCAAAGCGGGTTTGTTCGTGGAAGAAACATCCAAGACAATATTATGCTGGCCCAAGAACTCATCACATGCATAAAATTCCCGGTGAGAAGTGGCAACATCGCAGTCAAAATAGACATAGAAAAAGCTTACGACAGATTGGATTGGCAATTCTTGATCTGGGTATTCAGGGCCTTCGGATTCTCAGAGAACTGGACCAACATCGTATGGAGATCCATTAGCAACTCATGGTTTTCCACGGTCATCAATGGCCAAACTGAAGGGTTCTTTAAATCAGAGTGCGGGGTTAGACAGGGCGACCCTCTATCCTCCACCGTTTTTATCATTGCAGTCGATGCCCTAAGCAGGAACCTCAACAACATGGTCAATACCCTACACTTCCAACACTATCACACCACCAGTGGATGCCCTGTCATCAACCATCTGGCCTTCGTCGACGATCTACTCATCTTTCCATCCGGAGATGAAGGAGCAGTAGAGGTGGTCCACAACACCCTCCAACGGTACTCCAGGTGCTCTGGCCAGAAGATCAATCCCTCTAAGAGCATCATCTACGCCCACCACAACATCAGAAGAGATCACGCTGGTAACCTTTCCAACTTAACATCCTTTGTCGTTAACCATCCTCCGTTCAACTATCTCGGTTGTCCTCTTGTGTATGAGAAGTCCAACTCAGGCATCTTTGAGAACCTGACCACTAGAATCAGAAGGAAACTCGAAGGATGGCACAATGCAACCCTTTCCCCAGGTGGCAAGATGATCTTGATCAATCATGTGCTCACCTCCATCCCCATTTACACTCTGGCAGCATGCTCCCCGCCCAAAAAAGTTCTCTCCTCCATCGAATAGATCTTCTGTAACTTCTTTTAGGGGCATTACAATGGCCAAGACAAGCATCACTGGGCCAGCTGGGACTCCATGGCTCATCCCACTATCGAGGGGGGTTGGGATTTTTGAAACTCTGTCATACCGTCAAAGCTTTCTCCATGAAACTGTGGTAGAAACTTCGCACAAGCAACAATCTATGGACCAAATTTTTGAAGGCCAGGTACTTCAAGCACTTTCACCCATCTATGGCCATTTCCAATAACAGATCCTCAGCGGCTTGACGTCGTATCCTTATCGGGCGCGACCTTGCTGAGACCGTGATGAGACTACATTTAGGGACGGGCGACTCCAATCCCTTCCTCGAGCGATGGGTGGGGGACAGCTTCATCCCGAACATCGCAGAGTCCCCGAGCGATAGTAGGATTAAAGACCTGTGGAACCACTCCACTGGCGAGTGGAACTGGGATAAAATTAGGGAGTGGTCCGGTGACGATACTGCCGATATCATCCGTCTGAGCGGATTAAGGATCGACAACGAGGCCGACATGCTGAGGTGGTCCGCCGAAGCCTCGGGAGAATTCTCGGTGCGATCTGCCAGAGCCGTCGTTCTGGGATCCGGTCGTCCGCACCATCCCATTGCGCCCTATTGGCAATTCTGTATTCCTAAGAAGTGGTCGTTCCAGATGCGGAGAGTCATCAGGCGTAAATTGTCCACCGACGATATCCTCAACACCATCGGAATCAGCTTAGCCTCAGCTTGCACGTGCTGCTCGGAGCGTCAGATTGAAACTATAGACTACATCTTTTACCAGGGTAACCTGCCAGGCAGTATATGGAGGACCCTTAACCAGCTCTTCAGTATGGAGCCGAGTGGGGGATGCTTCCACGATCTAACGGTCTGCTGGGATTCCGCCTCCCATGGCCACCAGATCGTCGCAGCGGCCGCCACGTGGGCTATTTGGAAGAATTGCAACAAGGCGAGATACGAAGGTCTCCAATACTCAGCCGACCAGCTCATCAGAGAAGTCATCCGCCAATGCTGCAAAAGGAGCACCGGGTGCTCCCACAGCCCGAGCACATTCTGGTCGAAGCTAGACCTCTAAATCCCTGCCCCTCTTTGGGCAGGTCGACCATGGTTTTGGGATGCTCTCCTACCTATCGGCGTCTTACCTACCGATGCTAGGCCTTGCAGCCGTTTTGTGAGCAGCATTTTTGGTTTTTTTCCTACTCTTTCGTGGTTTGCGCTTGGCGCGTTTACTTGTATAGGCGTCGGCATTTTGCGCCTGATACATCAATAAAGTCTCTTCTTAAAAAAAAAAATTAATATATATATATATATATATATATATATGGTTTCCATATGAAAACAAAAACTGTCCTGACCTTACTGGTCAATGCTACCACCCTAAAGCCCGAGCCACCAAACCCGATTTCGAATCCTATGTTAATCTTATTTTCTGGGTAATATATATTATATTATTTATGGTATTATTTTGTGTAGTATCTATGTATTTATTTATTTTTTTGTATTTTGATAATTATATATTGTATTTGTGTGATGTAAAATACTGGTAAATTATATTTTTTTGTAATATTTATTTATATATTTTCCATATTTATTTATCTAATAACTATATTTTAAAATAAATAAAAAATAGTAAATACATTTATATGTATTTATAGTATTTTCAATTTTAATAAATAATAAATTATTTTTGAAAATTAATCAAAAATTATATTTAAATACTAGATTTTATTTAGGCCAAGTTAGTATATTTACATGTAAATTTTGGACTTATTTTGACATATTAAAAATTAGTTTCTATTAACAATTAATTTTAAATAATTATTATTAAATTAGTTTTTGATGCAAATAGTTCTATAAATACTTGTAGTATCCCAAAAGTTGTGAAAACTAAATACCTTTCCTATTTTGACCTAATTAACCCATGAAAAATAGCAACTTTATATTTGGAGACCTTTAACTACTAAAATGAGCGAAGGTCAGGCTTGCCTCATTTAATGCAATATTTTCTTAATAAATAAAATAAATTGTTTTATTTAATATTAAATTATAGGAAAAAAATGGCAACCCATGACATGTAGATTTAACCTGTTTAAAAGTATTTTGATGTGTATTACCTTTATATAATTATTGTGCTAGACTTTATGACCAAGGTTATGCATAGTATGCCATGACTTTGTGCCCCGAACCTAGTGTAACTTGACCTAGTTAGAGAGCACAATACCTAGTTAGCACTTAAACTTTAAACTAAGAAACATTATACCTTATTACAGCTTGAGGACTTTGGACATTAAATCAACATTTAACATCAATCCTTCGGTAAATCAAAGCAAGTACACTACAACATACAAAACTGTGCATTATATGATTTGCATGCTTCTGTTACCAATTGTATCTTTTTTTCTTTGCATATAGTCTTTAAATTATAAGATTGCAAGCATAACATGTTTCTCATACAATAAGCCTCTTTAACAAGAATTGTATCATATGTTGCAAGTTGTACATATTACCAACACTGAAAAGGGGAAATTGTCTAGTTAATACGTGATTAAAGCCCATAGTATAATAGAAGTGGATAGCTTAACTCACACATCGTGCACGTGTGGGTTTTACGGGACCGACTTATGCCATATCAGTTGCATTTATTTTACCGTCATATTTTAGTCGGTCAAGTATCTACTAGCTTTTCAAACCCGCACTTTACCTATCTAGTCTGAACATGTTTTATAAGTATCGCCTAAACATGTTATCTTTGTTTTATAAGTATCTCTTGAACATGATGTCTTTATTTTATAGAATCTCCTGAGTATGTTGTTTTTATTTTTCAACCAAGCATATTGCCTTTGCTTTCAAACCAACCATGTCTTCTTTACCAGTTCATTCTTATCATGCCATATATCAGTAGCGTAAATTGTAGGGTTGTACTTGCTCCTTTTCTGATTGGATGGTTGCAGGTGAATTGACTAAGGAGGAGTTGCTTTGCAATTCACACAATGGACCTGCTACTGGGACGCTAGCCCACATCCCAAAGGATGTCCCTGCTGGGGAATATGTCATGCCCCAGAACCAGAATACTAGAAAGCGGGGACAAACACAGCCAGCTACGTATATAGAAGTGAATCCCACCTCGCAATACGGTCACGGCTGTCTAGATGCATAAAGTGATAAACGATAAAACAACTAAGAGACTATTTCGGTAGCCAAGTTACAACCCGTAAACCAAACAAGGACCGAAGTTGTAACCCTTCACCTGAACAGAGCTTAGTCTCCAACCAATTATCGACAAGAGTAAACATAAACAGTAATGTGCTGAAGAAACCATGTGCACGCCTTGCTTAGATAAGACTAGACTGGACCCCATTCATCATTCACGGCCAAATAATATGTACGACTTGATACTTTAACTAACTAGGGTTATCACAAGCCTAGTTACTAGCAAGATGCAATGAGATGTTCCAACAGCCACAAGCCCTGCAGTCTTAATCCAGGTTATCCGGTCACAAGTTGAGAGAGTTGGATTAGGTTACTTGGGGGTGCAACACATGACAGTGTGCTAGAAATGTGCCCTACTCGATGTCAGGCTACAAATCCAATTAGAGCACCCAGATAACGGGACTGCCTGTAGCTAAAAAATCTCTTCATGGACTACTTGATCAATCTAGTCATTATCCTAGTCAGATTCAGTACGAATCCCTGACCGTGGAAATCAGGAATATATATCCTAGACATGATGCAAGACGAGACATGTAGCTTATACAATCACAAACACCCATGGTGTCATGACAAGAGTTACTTAGCAAGTCAAGGTAGCTGTCACAATAGCATATCAAGATTATCATGTCATGTTTACTTGTCAAGAGTGCGCCACGATGGGCCACTATCATGTGTTATCATGTCAATGTTACTTGTTAAGAGTGTGCCACCACGGGCCACTATCATGTCATGTTACTTGTTACTGGTTAAGAGTGCGCCTTAACCGGCCACTATCGTGTTCTATCCTTACATTATCATGTCGTGATCATGTAAAAGCTATACAAATATTAAAATCATGCCAAGTCCAAAACATAACCATGCCATGAGGGTTGCCGCATAAAGGCTGGCCGCATGAGGGTTGCCACAAAAGACTGGCCGCATGGAGTTGCCGCATAAAGACTGGCCGCATGGGGTTGCCTCATAAAGGCTGGCCGTATGAGGTTGCTACATAAAGGCTGGCCGCATGGGATTGCCACATAAAGGCTGGTCGTATGGGGTTGCCACAAAAAACTGGCCGTATGGGGTTGCCGCAAAAGACTGGCCACATGGGGTTGCCGCATAAAGGCTGGCCGTATGAGATTGTCATAAAAGACTGGCCGCATGGGATTGCTGCATAAAGGCTGGCCGCATGGGTTGCCGCAAAAGACTGGCCGCATGAGGTTGCCATAAAAGACTGGTCGTATGGGGTTGCCGCATAAAGGCTGGCTGCATGGGGATGCCGCAAAAGACTGGCCGCATGAGGTTGCCACAAAAGGATGTTCTTCTTCTCCAAAGATCCGAGAAGAAGAACCATGGAAGCCATGGCTTCCAAGCTCCATTAATCCTTCATTTTAAGTTTAAATTCAGAATTCCAAAGGTCAAAATGGGGTAGAACGAAATTCTCTACAACATGGAACAATCAAAACTTAAAAATAATAAAGTTTGATATATCAAAATGCAAGAAATCCAAAAATGCAACAAACTTAGATCTACACGAAACAAACCATGGAAATTAAAAATTCTAAGTACTAAAGTGTCTTAGAATCTCGTGAGGAAAACAATGGAACAACAAAATGTGAGTTCCTCCATGAAGTAAGTTGCACTTGCCTAAGCTGCTCTTGGTAGGTGGAGAAGTTAAGAGAAAGAAATAAATGAAGAAGGAGAAGTAAATAAGGAGACAGAGGGTTGGTGGGTTTATAAAGAGGGGTGGGTTACATGTTGAACCAACTCAACCAAGCCAAATCGAACCCTACCATGTACATATTGAACCAATACAAGATTAAACCAGGATTAGCTAGTTAAGACAAGTCACAATATGGGTCAGAATTCTGAACACGTACACTGGAAATACGTATAACAGAAAACGGAGGTGACAACTCTACCCACCTTAAACGAATTCTGTCCTCAAAATTTAATTAAGAGGCTAGAGATGTCGGGGCAAGCTATACTAACCACATGCAACCTACGACTAGCAACCAATCAAGCAATCATTCATGCAAGCGAGGAATTTTTTAAAGCATAAGGCATAAGGAAGACAATATACCTTACGAGTCAAACATGTGTGGATATTGCGATCGGATATCATCCTCACGCTCCCATATTGATGCACCCAAAGAATGATGACCCCAAGCAACATGGACTAAACTAATAGTCTTGTTCTTGAGTACCTTCTCTCTTCGGTCCAATATAGATACAGGCCTTTCCTCATACGAAAGTTTGGTACCAACAACCAATTCCGAATGATCAAGGACATGGCTCGGACCTGGGATATACCGTCGTAATTGGGATACATGGAAGACATCATGCATCTCACGTAACAACGGCGGAAGAGCGAGACGATAGGATACATCATCTACTCGCTCTAGAATATTGAATGCCCCTATGTACCTAGGACTAAGCTTTTCTCGCATGCCAAATCGAATGACGCCACGGGTAGGCTAGATCCTAAGGAATACATGGTCGTCGAATGAAAACTCAAGGGGACGCCAATGAGAATTGGTCCAATGGCGCTGGCAATCTTGGACAACTCGAAGATGATCTCTGGCTTGTCTGACTACCTCGAATGTCCGCATAACCATCTCTGGACCAAGCATCTGTCTCTCGTCGACATTATCCCAAGCTAAAGATGATATGCACTTCCTGACATACAGTGCTTCTGCATGAACAAAATCGTAAAGCAGAATACTCTAGAGGAGGGTGAATAGAGTAGGCAGCAGAATATTGCTAATTAAAAACTCGTTAGCAGTTAGATCACAGATATAATAATAATCACAAAATAAATAACAGTAATGAAAAGAGTTATCAGAAGGCAAACGCAAACACAGAGATTTATACTCGTTTTCCTCTTGTGAGGACTAGTCAAGTCGGATGAACCCTAGCTTCCAGTTGAATCCACTATTGGAAAATCCTGCAAGTTTTCATACGAAGTCCTTGCAACTTCTACAGACGCGAGCTTTGATATGAAGAACTCGACCAACTTCAATTGTGAAGAGTCAATCTTCAATCAAGCCTTTGATTACAATCGCTCTGAAACTTCTAGACTGTACCGCACTGGCAAATCGACTAGAGGATTATAACTGGCTTGGGATTTAAAAATGGAAGCTTTTTAGAACTCTTTGGAAGAAACGTAAGCTTTACAAGAGAAGAGATGAAAGTGAATTGGTGTTTTGAAATGATCGAAATCCTTCTCTATTTATAGTTTTTTTCAAAGGCAGTACTCTGACAGAATTCGGGCAGAATTCGGACAGAACTCTTTGTAACCAGCCGCAATTGAAGGGAGACCAAGTTCAAAATCAAACGTTCACATAACGTTCAAATTGGCCGAACTCTGGCCGAGTTCTGTCAGGGTTTGGTCAGTTGATTTTGTGAAAAATAATTTTGGCTTTTTGAAAAATCCTTCAGAAGCTTTTTGTAAAATAGATGTTTTTCAAAAATATAGGTCATTTTAAAAAGATAGGCCAATTTTGAAAAATGATTTCGGATAGCCTATTTGCCAGTACAACTTGGTGTACAATGTATTCCTAGACTCAATAAAAATGAAAATTACATTGCTTTAAAGGAATACATTCTTGAGTGGCAAACAGCTTCGATCTTGAACTGAGTAGATATCCATCTTTGATCAGTGTCCAAAACGTTGTTAGTAAACATCTGAATTGGTTCGTATATCGAGACAGAGTTTGATCAATTATTAAAATCGGGTTTGACCATGACCAATGGGCCAACAATCTCCTCCATTTTGATAATTGGCAAACCTTGACCGATATAACATCTTGGTTTTGATCAATTCAAAAGTGTACCGATTGTACTGAGATATAAAATAAAAAAATTGTTCATAACTTGTATCCATGAAGATGTTAGATCTTATTTCTCTCCCGTTGTCACTTAGCAAAATAATTACAAAAGAGAAAGCTCCTCCGTAATAAATTCATAAGTAACAATCAGTGAAGAAACACAAAAAAAATAGTATAAACAATATTTCTACACAGGCATGGGATAAACATTATAGACAGAATAAGATAAATAGATATGGTATAAACAACACAGGCATGGTATTTGTCACAGGCAGTTTATATGGAAGCATAAAGAATGATAATGCTATAATGAAGCTGAAACAAATAAAATGCTAAGCTAAAGACTAAAATGAATCATATGCCAAAACAGAGGCATAAAAACATGTCCATCAAATGTCACAAATCATATCCAAAATATAAAAGAGTACTGACACTACAAAAATTTGTCAGATTAGCGACGTTCCAAAATGTCGCTAAACTCGGCCAAAACGTCGCTAAACTAAATTTGCGACATTTTCAGCGACGTTTAATAAACGACGAAAAAAAGCGTATCGCTAATTGAGAAAACGTCGCTAGGGCGACGTTAGTTAGCGACGTTTATACCGTCGCTAATTTGCGACATTATTTGCGATATTTTTAAGTGGTCACCGATTAGCGACACATTAGCGACATTCTTGCGACGATGTGGTGGCGTCAGATTGTTTGCCACGTCAACAATTTAGAGACGTTTATATTCGTCGCTAACAGTTAGCGACGAATATAAAGGTCGCTAAAAACGTCGCGAAATTGAAAAAAATATAAAAAAAGAATCCAGAATGCAAATGTACAATCCAAAATACAAAATCTAATCCCTGGGTTCGTCGACCCCTTCGGTGGAACACTCAACACCAGCCCACACAATACAATCTAGAATAGACCAAAAATAATTGGTCGTCTCCTCAAGCCTCTCGGAACATCACAATATGCATCACACATCACACAAACAAATATACATCATAATATGTATCACACAGCAAGCTATACAAATATACTTCACACATAAGAAAACAAATATCCATCACAATATCCAAAAGGAGATATATCCATCGAAACAAATATCCATCACATTATCCAGATGATATATTTCCATCAAAACAAATCCAGTCAATATATGTATCTACTGTTGTCTATGCTGGGGCAGATAGAACTCCCTCAGCCAGCGCGCATAAGTAGGATCCACGGCAGCCAGATCAATATCCAGAGGAGATGGATGACTGGAACTCCCGGTGTAAATGCCCTGTGGTGCCACCTCCTCCTTCACAACTCCCTCGGCTTTAGGAATTACTTCTGGAGCAGCTCTCTCGGTGGAACTGCCCTCTAGAGTTGGAGTTACCTCCTCTTTCACAGCCATTTGTGCCTCCCTCAAGCGAGATCCTTGGGTCTTAGGTGCCATTTGTGAGAACGGGTGCCATCTCGTTTGAGTACATTTTTTAAAGCAGATAAAATACAAAAAATTTGATTTTTTGTCAAGTGTGAGAACGGATGGCTCAGAACACAATCTAAAATTTATTCTAGCATACATTAGTATGAATCATCTATGTTCTGTACATATGGTGTAGTATATGTTCTTATCGTATCCAGTATCTGAAGAATGTAACATAATCAAGATGAACTCACATAATGTAATACTAAGACATCATCTACTACTATATAAGATATAGTGATAGGTTGTCGTATCATCATTGTCGAGGGATGAGGGTCGGAGGACAGTCAACTTTATCTACGGCTGCATAGTTTCTGCCTCGCCAGTCGAATGGCTGCAGGGACTATGTCCTGATCACCATGCCGTAGATTAATGCAAATGGAGCTGGAGCTAGAGTCAAAATACAGAATCCAATCCCTGGGTTCGCCGAAAATACAAAAACAAAGATTGACACACAGTACTAATTCATATGTGTTTTAAGTGTGAAAACGGATGGCTCAGAACATAACCCAAAATTCATTCTAGCATACATTAGTGTGAATCATCTATGTTCTGTACATATGGTGCAGTATACGTTCATATCGAATCTAGTATCTAGTATTTGAAGAGTGTAACAGAATCAAGATGAACTCACATAATGTAATACTAAAACATCATCTACTACTATATAAGATATAGTGATAGGTTGTCGTATCATCATTGTCGAGGGATGAAGAGGACAGTCAACTTCATATACGGCTACATAGTTACATGAGCTAGTCGTCGAGAAACATCGCTAATAGCGACTAATTTAGTGACGTTAGTATGAACATCGCTAAATTCTAATTATATTCCCCCCAATCAATTCATTTCTCCCTATTTTATTCTCTCACACTCTCTCCTCCCCCCTCCGACGTTCTCACTCTCTCCGGCGCTCTCACAGTACTAATTCATATCTGTTTTAAGTGTGAGAACGGATGGCTCAGAACACAACCCAAAATTTATTCTAGCATACATTAGTGTAGATCATTATGTTCTGTACATATGGTGTACACTACACCAAAATAGGCATTTAGGAACAGTTTTTATATGTTCCTAATAATTTTAGGAACATATCATAACCGTTCCTAAAAGTGGTGTTGCAATATTTGGAACAGTTATAAAGCGTTCCTATATTTAGTTTGGAACAGTTATGAAGCGTTCCAAAATTAGATTTCTGAACATATATAATGTGTTTCTAAATTATTTTTGGAACATCTTTAAAACGTTTCTAAATATTATTTTGAAACGCTTTAAGCATGTTCCTAAATATAATTTGGAACGCTGTTGCATCATTCTTATGGCTATGTTTGTAACACTTTATTAACGTTCCTGTTTAATTTTTAGTTTCCATTTTTGTATTCCAATTTTTAGTTTGAACCACAATTAAATCTAATGATTTCTAAATTGAACATGGAAACACATAATAAGTGGTGCTACAATCAAATTTTTGAAGATAACACATTAAATGATGATACCATGAATATAGGCACAATATACTATACTTTCATCCATTACCTTCAAGTTAGCCTAAAGACACAAAATGAAGTAATAGCTGAAACACAACATAAAATGAGAGAACATTTGAAAAAAAATATTAACACATTAAAATATCTCTTCCAGAGATGTACAATGTTACTCTTTTAAAACATATAACACTTTAATAGATTATTTCAAACAGACACCTGTCAAAACTTTCCTTCCAAATGACAATATAAACATCATTACAAGAGAAAAAGCAGCTAAAGCTTTGCACAAGTCATAAATATTCACCAGAAAATTGAAATAGTTCAAAATTATTGAGAAGTACATAATATGATAACATTAAAAATCAAGCACCATCAAATTCCCTCATAAATGAACTGATGGATGACCCAACTTCTGCAGTACTCCTACTTTGATCTCTCTCATTTGACCCCTCTTCATTTCTATGTATCCACTCATGTCAAGATCAAATTATACAAAGGCTTTGCACAAGTTCTCGTCATTCCCTATCTTTTGTAAGCGGACTGATACGGCAACAAATTTCGTGTAATCCAGGGTCCAGTTCCCATCAACATCAGTTTGAAATAGCATAAGGTAGTAAATGACATGGTTAAGAGCTACATTCATGTATGGCTGCAATAAGTAAGCTAACAACGGAAGTAAATGACATGGTAATTCGCATAATGATGATGGCTCTAAATAAACTGTGTTTGTGTATGAGTTTAGAACCATCGATGAAATCAAAATGTACTATGGAATGTAGCATACTGATGTCAGCACTTAAAACAAGTTCCTGCCTATAGCTAGAGAACAACAACAAATTACACACATGTAGAAGGAAGAGCGAAGCAAACTTACTGATGTGGTAAAATGACCGAGGGCACTCATTTTCAAATAGAATTACTCAGAGCTAGTGTGAACAAGAGGATAGAAATTATAGGATAATTTATTAAAGTTTGCTAACTAAAAATTTGCCTTTGTGAGCATTCCAACAGTGTATATATGTTGCTGATTGATAAGTTTGCATTTGTAACTTTGAACGTCTACATGTGTTTGCTTAAACAAAATAACATATCGGCAACAGCAACCATGATGATACGAACATCAAATTTTCTCAATAAAAAAAACTCTACAACCTAGTATCTACTATGAATTAAGTCATTCTTTCATAACATTGTGGACTAATTTTTGCACAAGCATGAATGTGTCATTATATAATATGGGTGTGGGAAACAGGCATGACACATTGTTTTGGTGTGTCATAATGTGACTATTGTGTCTAAGACGACATGATACACACAAGATACTAATTTTTGGAGAATATGTGGTTCGTAGACATGGACAAATGGAATATTGTAGCATTTTTCTTGTGAAATGTCAAGGCCTACCATGAGTGCTTTCTTCATCAACTTGTTTATCACAAAGAACTATTGGAGTCTTGCTCGAACTTTTTCTCCTAAAGAAACATCTGGGGTTTTCTTCCCATTCTGAAGCCACGGGTGTTCTGAAATGCCAACTTTCATAAAAATGCCAAAAACTGACCAAATATGTGCTAAAGCCAACGATGAAACATAGTGATTTAATGGACTGGGCTACGACGAATGGTTAATTTTGATTAAAAAAAGATACATATTCGTCATTAAGTGTTCATTTATCCAGATTTATATTCATAAGAATCACTGGAGAAGTGGAGAAGTATCAATTTAAGATGAAAAAAGAGAACAATATCTTAAAGCTGAATCATACCAAGAACTTCTTGAGCAGTCAATCGCTTCTTTGGGTTCGGATTAAGAATCCTCTTGGAGGGCTTCTTCAATTTTTTTATCACATGGTCTTGTTCAAATATTGGATCTTTAGACCAATATCTAGGAAGCTGCAAAAGTAGAAGAATTGTTAAAACAAAACTTCATATTGGAAATAGTGAAAAAGAAAAGAAAGAAAAAAAATACACCATGATGAAAATTTTGTTCAAGATTGCGTTTCTGTTGCACGCGATAATGGTAGACAACACTGTCTTACCCTTAGGATGACCATTGTACAGAGGTTGTGTTGCCATCTCCATATTTTTTTTAGGATTGTGTTTCTGTCGCACACGGTAATTCCAAAGGTTTTCATGAATACTCTAAACAATTAGAGAAGTGAGAAGCCTAGAAAATAGGCCTGTTTCTCTTAATCAAGAACTGAAATTTTCTTAACAAAGCAGTAGCTTAAACAACGACACAAATATTTGAGTACAAAAAGGTAAAGGAGATCATTTATAATATTGATGAAGGAAAAATAATTTTAGCATGTACATTTTGAACCTAACACTCCAATTTGTTCTAAAATACCAAAACTGCATTGCTTGAAGAGATGGCTACTACATCCAATTTCTACACAGTACATAGTATTCTGCAGAATCTGCTGCAAGTACTACTGAACCTATCCTAATGATACCCTTGCCCAGGTCTGTACAACAACAGTCAAGACACCTATCCTAAACCCTAACCAAATTAAGTTGACGCTAAGACAAAACAAAATCATGAAATAAAACAAATGAAGACAATGAGAAAAATTCAAGAATAACCAATCAAAACTCTAACCTATCCTAAACAATAAGCTCGAGGCATAACCGCTCAACATTCTATCACCTCCATCTTCTAACTCAACGAAACCCACATGATGTCGGCAGTCAACAACTTTAGTCCTTGATATCCCAGTAGATTTAAAACAAAATAGAAGAAACAAGAATCAAGATATCGACTGCTATACATATGGAAACTCACCTGCATTATCAATCAGACCCTCACATTTCTCTGCATCTGTAATATTAATTATCAGATGCTCTGGAGCATACAAATTTGAGAAAGAAATAGCCTAAAAATAAAATATGGAACTAGTCAAGCCTATCCTAGACTTGAAGAAGGCTTGTGGAAAGTAAAGATAATAGTCTACGAAATCAGTAACACACCTCAACCATATCCCTAGCGAACAAGGTGAAATTGTGGCCTAATGCTTCTGAAGCTAAATGTCCTCTGGGAAGACTTGCACATTTTTTGCTAATTTCAGTCACAATGGCAGCAACATCTACATCATCTCCAGCAATGGAAAGAACCACTTGACTATCAGGGACATGTTCTGCCTGAAACATCAATAGAAGAGACAATAGAAAACTTTTTTTCTCATCAAAGAGCAAGAATGACCAGAATATTCAGTAGCTAAGGTCTGAGTGTGCCACCATTCATAGTAAAGAAGTAGAGATGTCAGGTAAGAGAACATTTTGGAGAAAACAAATTTTATAATAGCTTTATGAGTTTGAAAAGAACTTTAAATGAGACATAACGCCAACATTGAGGACAATTTATGAATCTCTAAAGAGTTAACTTTATAAGGATGGATGAGAATAATGCAAAGTATTTGAAGTACGGGACAAAAGTATCATCCTGTAATATTTTGAATGGAGATTATTAAAGGCCTCTGGGATCTGATACATACCTAGCAGAGTAGCTCACTGATCAGTATCAACAGCATACTCTCCTGCAGCAGTGAAGCAAGCTACTCTTTCCTTTTCCTTTTCCCAGCAGTTGGACAGTTAGTTGCATTACCACCTCAGCATCCAGCTCACCTTCTGCAGAGCCAATCACAGCCTGCCCATGACAACAAAAGACACGTCAGCTCAGGAGAGTATCTGTCATATAAATAGCTGTAATGAAGAGAGGGGGGCATCAGAAATTTGTTGCTAAATTCATTTCTATTTTTCTTTACCTGTACTTTTTTTACTTGCAAATGTAGTCTCTTCTTTTCCATTTGCTTTCAGCTCAATAAACCCTAGAATTTCTCAATTTCTTCTTTCTTCTCTACTCAAAATTCTGCAATTTCATGGCTAACATGAATGTTTTCACTCCACTTCATGGTCTTCTTGGAAGAGGACCTCATCAATTGGTATCAAAGCGCTTGGATCCAGTGAGAGAAGGGAGCTCCAGCCATGGCGGATCGGGAGGGGCCATTTCTGATGGACGACGAGCTTCTGGGAATGAAGACTTCTCCATTGAAGTTACTCGAGGAGCTATGTCAGGTATAACCCTAGATCTTAGTGGTCGTTTCGACCAGTTGTTGTCTTGATTTGATAAATTCGAGAAGATGTTAGAAGAACTGACTAGATCTAGAAAGGATTCTGAGAATCCAAATCCAAATCAAGTTCTATCACCACCAGTGCAAACACCAATGGCTGCACCAAATTTTCCATATAATTCACCAGCTCCTGTCAACAATTCCCAGTTCACAGATTATATGATTGACTTGAAATTACTCAAACAAGATTCTAGTGTTCAAGAGTATAACTCTCAGTTTCAGAAACTTTCCAAAAAGGTGCAAGGGATTCCTGAAACTTGCCTTGTGAGTCATTATATAGGAGGACTGAAAGAGGAAATTAGGTTTGAACTTCAACTATCCAATCCAAAAAGTCTTTTAACAGCTATGCAGCTTTCAAAGTTGCACGAGGCAAAATTCATGGCCATCAGGAGGAATTACAAGGGGAATTCTGACCTCAGTAAGAACGGTCATGCTACAGACTATATTCCAAACAACTCGCATTCTTCTTTCAGTATTGAACAAGGAAAGAAATCTACAGACTATACTCGACCTAGGAGTGACAGTACAGATTATGTGTTCTCCAACCAAGGGAACCCGGAGCAGATACATACTATCAAGCGCCACGAGGAGAGGATTTTGGAGGCCATTGTCCCTTCTGGGGGCGTGCGACTGCAGCCAACTCGTGATGTCAACCAAGTTTTTCTGGCAGAAGCATTGAAACTAGATGTACTTGCTATGAGCCATGCACTTGACATGAAACTCCAATCCCAGGTGTGGCAGGGCATGACAACTCGCTGTGACTTGGAATCCATTTGGAGAAAAGAAGACAAGGAACAATTTTCAGCAAAAACCGTTGAAGGTTGCCCATCTGTTGAAGTAGTTCCAATAAGAAGGTATAAAGTTTACTCTCAAAACTCAAAATGCTTACAGGATATGGGATCCAGGAGAGATGTTGGATGTGGAGATTGACTTGCCTAACTTGGGTACTATTAATACAATGTCTGCAACCTTGTTTAATAAGCTAGGAGTTCCAATTAAAATGACTATTTCTGCTACTGACCTCGAAGATACTAAGGCAATAACTCTTTCAATTGAGGAGTACGGCGAACTGAGATGCAAGACTCAAGAGGATGATGAAATTTCAAGAATGAAAATGGAAGCTGCATTGGCCGAAGTCGAAGAAGCTAGTCTAGTTAAACAGGACTTGCTAAATTTTACGAGTCCATGTTAGAATTCTTCTTTGGGTAACAAACAATCACTATCAATGACTGCAGCTGGTATGTGTAGAGAAGGAGCCATGCTTCTAACAGGAGGTCATGGAGAAAGCAAAGGGTTTTGCTGGAGAATAACATGTGTCAAATGTTTGGGGTCTAATGGAGATGTCAGGCTCATAAATACAGTCCCATTAGTCAAGAACCACACTGCTGGCAGGATGAACAAAAACGATCAAAGCGGCTTGCCTAATGGGGAGACACGTTATGTCCTACTACTCTGTTCTTTCAAAGAACAACTGCAGAAGCATGTTCGTGTTTATGCAATGGAAGCAGTGATGGCTTGCTGGGAGCTTGAGCTATCTTTACAAAGCCTTATATGTGTCTTCCATGGTGAAGGAACATGTACAACCATGTCTGATGATGACAATAACCAAGTGGATTTCCATCTAATACTAATGATTGATGCTGCTATTGCTTTTGGTGTCAACATCTTACGCTTACATGGGGCATCGATGATGTCATTTGCCTACTGCGCCATAGAGAAGAGATGGTGTGAGTTTGTAGGGCCTGTTGATGGAGAGTCAACTCAGTTTCTTCAAAACTTTGCACGAAAGTATAGCAAGGTATGGGATCCAGGTCTTAGTTCAGTTCAAGTGATTGATTTTCATGTATGGGTTGCCAAGGAGTTGAAGGCTTCATTCTTGGAAGAAGGTGCCATTTTCCATGTTTTGGTATGGGATCCAGGTATATATTCTGCCTGCAGTCATGTTCCTTGCATTTCCAAGCTGCAGCTAAAATCCTTAGCACATCTTGTCTCTACCTTGACCTTGGGACAAGGTCAATTTGAAGGGGTTGGTATTGATACGTACCTAGCAGAGTAGCTCACTGATCAGTATCAACAGCATACTCTCCTGCAGCAGTAAAGCAAGCTACTCTTTCCTTTTCTTTTTCCCAGCAGTTGGACAGTTAGTTGCATTGCCACCTCAGCATCCAGCTCACCTTCTGCAGAGCCAATCACAGCCTGCCCATGACAGCAAAAGACACGTCAGCTCAGGAGAGTATCTGTCATATAAATAGCTGTAATAAAGAGAGGGGGGCATCAGAAATTTGTTGCTAAATTCATTTCTATTTTTCTTTACCTGCACTTTTTTTACTTGCAAATGTAGTCTCTTCCTTTCCATTTGCTTTCAGCTCAATAAACCCTAGAATTTCTCAATTTCTTCTTTCTTCTCTACTCAAAATTCCACAATTTTATGGCTAACGTGAATGTTTTCACTCCACTTCATGGTCTTCTTGGAAGAGGACCTCATCAGGATCCCTTTCTTTAAACTAAGAAGTAACAAAAAATTATGTTCAGCTAATGAAACTTGAACAACAAAGGAAATTTTATCTTCTTTTCTTGAGGGACTTGCTTATTGTATGCAGGAACACTTCAAAATCAGTACGATGAAGTATCAAGTCACACACATTAGACACACCGCACACACCCTAAGACACACTAAGACATGCCAAATTCAGTGTCATGTCGTATCTCTGTTGTCATATCCGTATTAGGTTGTCATATCCGTATTAGGTTGTAACATTGAGGATTTGTCACAAATGGAAATTTTTTAAAGGAAATGATGAAGCCACTAGAGTACTTTCTAATACTTTATGTTGACAACGTGAAACAGAAGAAAATAATGTCTACCTTAATACATTATACTCAAACTCACTGCTAGTAGGAGATAAATAACATACTAACCTTATGATTTGAGTCTCTGCTACTATGAATTATTCAGCTGAGTTGATTGTTTGCAAATTGCTGCCTCATTTAAGTTTTAAGAGATGACTTATTGAAACAAAGAGTGAGTTCCGAAAAGCAAACAAAATGTGGAAACTTGGGTAAGATCAATTCCATCATGTCACTCAAGTGAACCTTTTGCAGATAAGTGTCCCTGATAATGTTATTTTTACATGTTACTTTGACTTATATAACTGATTTGATGTTCTATGCTTTTTTCGGAGTGAAAGTTTGAAGAGACAACTTGTAGAAACAAATAGACAAGTTCATAAGAAAAAAACACAACAAAATAATGTGGAACATGGCAAAATTGATTCAGAGGAGTATATTAGGAAATTTTGAAAAGTCAGAGACAAGATTCAAATGCAAGTCAAGAATACTTGACATATAACTGCAATCAACCAAAGATGTGGCTGAATCATTTATGCAAACAACCACATAAAAAAGAGATTACTACTATGTGTCATCAAGTTATCCACTAACTTAGATTATAATCAAGAGACAAGAGGTTTAGGAGCTGCCACCTTGAAAGGGGGATGAGTAAAAGGATATGTTACAAAGAGGAGGTAGGGGAAGATTTAGAGGTATCAACTGTATCAGATCGATATCAACTGTATCAGATCGATATCGAATTGGGACATGCAAACCTGTATTGGTATCAACTGTATCAGATCGATATCAGCCGATACTGCAAACTAAGGCGCCTAAGCAGGGACGTCGACTAGTACCTAGGTTGATTTTTAAAAAATTGATAACAAGCATATATATATATATATATATATATATATATATATATATATATATATATATATATATATATATATATATATATATATATGCTTGTTATCACTTTTTTAAAAATCAACCTAGGTACTAGTCGACTAGTCCCTGCTTAGGCGCCTAGGTTGATTTTTTAAAAAGTGATAACAAGCATATATATATATATATATATATATATATATATATATATATATATATATTTATATATATATATATATATATATATATATATATATATATATACTGTGATTGAGCCATTGAGCGAACAACTCCACAACAAGTAGATCATTAAAGTAAAGTTCTCAAGGTCTTATCTAATTACATACTTACTGAATGCCCAATTGCATGCTAATCAGATATAGTTAATTAACAAATGTCTGACATACCAACTAGAGTTAGGAGATGAGTTTCACGAGTGCTTGTTGAAAGGTGAAAGGGGTAGAAAGGCTTCTGAAAAGAAGTTTAAACATTTAAATCCCAAGTAACTGCACCATAAACTCTAGAGTTGTTGAAAGGGTTAGGGTTTTATATATTTCTAATACTCTAATGGACCCTCTAAAGGTTGACTGTCTATGTTTGGGGTTGAGAGCTAAAGGAATGCAACAATACAATTTTCCTAAATCCCCTTAAATTGAGTCAGCCCATAAAGTCTCCAACACTGCGCCAAAACTCGAGTTCTTGTGGAGAGTTTTATACACTGGTCAAATTTCATTTGTGGAATGAGAGCTGGATTCATTTGGCAATAAATTTTTTGCAGTTTATTAAAATGGCTAGCCAAACGATATTTGAACCTGGACAGCTATGATTTTTACAATCCACCAAATGTTAAGTGTAATGGTGACATGGGAGGGAGAAAAAAGTATCTCATAACAATACATTAAAAAAAACGTTTGAAGATGAAAATGTGTAGCCACCTTATCTCATGCCCTAATTAAAATGTATAAAAATGGGGCAATTTGTAGACAAGATAGCACAGTGAATTTAACTAGTGATAATGTTAGGTGCCAATCAGTAAAAATATAGTCGGCACCGGACCGTCTACAAGCATCATAAATCAAACTTGTCTGCTCTATAAAGCTCGATTTGGAAGATATTATAGACTATATTTGATATAGAAGCTGCATTTACGAATCAGTCATTGACATTTTGTTTGTAGGGCTACTTCTAGAACCAGTTACAAAATAGATTGAAGAACCCATAGGTAATCAATACATTTACAGATTAACCCAAAATATATTCTTTAAAACAAGGTTAAAACATATTAATAAACAAAAAATATCATTTCAAAGCACCTAGTATTCTGAAATTTATTCCAATTCACGTCACCAAAGACGTATAGATAGAAGGGCAAGTACAACATGAAATTTGTAAGTTCATCAAGCAGAAAAGGTCCTGGCCACTCACCAAGTATAACAGCCTGGAATTTATGATTTTGCGATATATTCCTGTGGGCCGCACCTGATCGCCGGCCACTCGACGTAGGCGTCGGAGATCAAGCCGCCCACGCGGAGGGCGGCATCTTACCCCTCGATAACCTGCGAATGAATGAGTTGATGAAGGAAGGAAGTAGGAATGAGTGAGTGGGAGTTAGGGTTAGTAAAACTAACGATGATGAGGTCTTTGAGATTGGTGGACTCGAGGAGCTCGAGGACGTAGGAGAAATCGGGGCGATTGTCGACGGGGAGGCGGGCTTCAGGATCTCCTTCGGGTCTCTTCTACAAGATCTAACTTTCCACTTCTTTCCTTCTTCCTCCAATCGATTTAAGGATTTTGTTGAGGAATGAGGGTTTTGGGGGGAAATGAGGGTTTTGGGGGGAAATAAAAAATATTAGGGGAAAAGGGTTTTTTTTATTGGAACGCTTTTCTTCTGACCGTATGAGATACACATTATAGCATTCTCAATTTGAAACATATTTGAAACACTATAAAATTGTACCTAAATAAATGATTTCTTAAAAAATTAAAATTATTTATATTAGGAATGCTTTTTTAATCTGGAACGCTTTCACTTCGTTTCGGCACCTAGGTACGCCTAATAAGTGTTCCAAATTAAAAAATGTCTAGTGTTCCAAAATAGCCATTTTGGTGTAGTGGTAGTATATGTTCTTATCGAATCTAGTATCTGAAGGATATAACAGAATCAAGATGAACCCACATAATGTAATACTAAGACATCATCTACTATAATAACAGAATCAAGATAGGTTGTCATATCATCATTGCCAAGGGAGGGAGGTTAATTGGAGGAAGTTACTGCAGAAAGTGAAGACCGACATGAACTGACGCACGAAAATGAGGAGCTCTAAGCTGAAACAAGAAAAGTTGTGCTTTGGAAAAAGAACTCTTGTAAACTCTTTGTTCACAAAGCAAGCTATAATTAAAGAATACAGAACAAGTATCGAGTTTGTAACTCAAGTATAGAGCTTACAAGAGTTATAAACTCGATACTTGTTCTGTATTCATTATATCTTGCTTTGTGAACAAAGAGCTTACAAGAGTAGAACATCAAAAACACAACTTTTCTTGTTACAGCTTTGATCTCCTCCTTTTCGTGCATCAGTTCATGTCAGTCTGCACTTTCTGCAGTAACGACCACAAGTTTTATGTTCTTCAACGATATATTTCACATGCTTAATTGCCAAGTATGGAGACGAATGGCTAAGAACACAACCCAAAATTCATTCTAGAATATATTAGTGTAAATTATCTATATTCTGTACATATGGTGTAGTATATGTTCTTATCGTATCTAGTATCTGAAGAATGTAACAGAATCAAGATGAACTCACATAATGTAATACTAAGACATCATCTACTACTATATAAGAGATAGTGATAGGTTGTCATATCATCATTGCCGAGTGATGAGGGTCGAAGGACAGTCAACTTTATCTACGGCTACATAGTTTCTGCCTTGCCAGTCGAATGGTTGCAGGGACTATGTCCAGATCACCATGTCATAGTCCAATACAATCCAGGGATTGATACAGTACTAATTCATATATGTAGTCCAATAAATAGTCTAATACAAAAACAACCCAATATAAATAGTCCAATACAAATAGGTACTAATAGCTAATGAGAACCACGCAGCTCACGCAAACGCTCAGTGATACGATCGTGCAACCACCTCGAATAAATGGGATCGACGGCGGCAGGAGAGATGTAGTCCATTGCAAGTGCTGGATGAATAGAACTCCCGATCTCACTAGCTACCGGTGCCACTTCCTCCTTAACAGTAGGAAGAGCCACCACAACATTCTCTGTTTTCCTCAAACGATGTGCCGCTCCTCGGGTCATGGGTACCATTTGGTAAGATCGATATTCACAAATAATATAATTGTAACATAAGCAAGCTAACTAAAGGAACCATCATCTCGTTTGAGTACATTTTCGAAAGCAGATAAAGTATAAAAAATTTAATCTTTTGCCAAGTGTGAGAACGGATGGCTCAGAACACAACCCAAAATTTATTCTAGCATATATTAGTGTGAATCATCTATGTTTTATACATATGGTGTAGTATATGTTCTTATCGTATCTAGTATCTGAAGAATGTAACAGAATCAAGATGAACTCATATAATGTAATACTAAGACATCATCTACTACTATATAAGATATAGTGATAGGTTGTCATATCATCATTGTCGAGGGATAAGGGTCAGAGGACAGTCAACCTTATCTACGGCTACATAGTTTCTGCCTCGCCAGTCGAATAGCTGCAGGGACTATGTTCTGATCACCATTTCGTACCATAGTTTCTGCCTCGCCAGTCGAATGTCTGCAGGGACTATATGTCCCGATCACCATGTTACCAATTGACCAACCAACAAAACTACTTGTTACAAATATCGGCACTATCGGTGCATTCGAATCGAAGTATCATATTTTTCGATGTCGGAAAACAAATAATTATTACTAAATTATCAGATTTTTTGGCACTATCGGTGTCCCTGACCAAGCCCCCTCCCTACACCACCCCTAACCCTAACCCAGACCCTAACCCTCCCCTCCCCCCCCCGCTTCCCTCCCCCACCCCCACCCCCCGCTCTCCTCCCTCCCCACCCACACATACCCACCCCTAACCCGAACCTTAACCCTCCCCTCCCCTAGCCGCCCCCACCCCTCTGCTCCCCTCTCCTAGCCGTCCCCACCCTCCTTCTCCCCTCCCCCAGCCTCCCCCACCCCCGTGCTCCCCTCCCCCAGCCGCCCCCACCCCCTGCTCCCCTCTTCCAGCCGCCCACATCCTCCCTGCTCCCCTCCCCCAGCCGTCCACACCCCCCTGCTCCCCTCCTCCAGCCGCCCCCACCCCCTCCCCGCTCCCTTCCCCCCACCTACACATACCCACCCCTAACACGAACCCTAACCCTAGCTCCTCTCCCACAGCCACCCTCGTCCCTCGTGCCCACCCTCCAAGCCACCCCCCACTCACCTCCCCAACCACCCGCATCCCCCCTGCCCCTCCCCCCAAGCCACCTGTACCCCTCCAACCACCAACAACCAAAACAGCCAGAAAGAGAGAGGGAGGGGGAGAGTCACATACCGGAGAGGAAGAAGAGTCGCCGGAGAGAGTGAGAGTTGCCGGAGAGAGTGAGAGCACCGGATGGAGGAAGAGAGACAGTGTTAGAGTAAAATGGGGGAAAATGAATCGTTAGGGGGGAATATAATTAGAATTTAGCGACGTTACTACTACTGTCGCTAAATTAGTCGCTATTAGCGACGTCAGAGCGACATTTCACGACGACTAGCTCATGTAATTAATATACATCGTTGTTACGTCACTTATTTTGTCGCTAGTAGCGAATATTAGCGACGTTTCAATAAAACGTCGCTAATGAACACAATTTAGCGACGTTAATCGAACGTCGCTAAATTTATGTCGACAATTGAGCAGATTTTAGTAGTATAATACTATCTTGGAATGTCGGAGCATTTCCAAGTAAACATAAGACAAAGTTGTCAGTCTCAAAAAGTAACATCTCAAAAATCATCCTCATCCTCATCATCATCAGCTGCAGTGCCAGCATGTCCATATGGACCAGCTCCAGAAGTATGTGGAGTAGCACCAGAAGTACGATACCAATCGTAAGCGTTCCCTTGCTGAAACAGAGAGTGGACTGCCTCATCATCAATGCGGTAGCCAGATACAGAAGGGTCTCGAGGAAGAGAGCTAGCAGAGTGACCCGTCTGTGCAAATCTTAGATCAGCAAAGGAGTTGGCAATAGCCTGGAACCGAGTCACGTCACGGAACTCATGTTCCCTGGAGGTGTCAACGAAGAATATCTGCAGATCTGATAGATGCTGGTGAATAACCTCAAAGGTCATAGGGTAAGATTGAGGAGGACCAGGTGCTGTGGGAGCAGGTACAGCAGGTGTAGGTGCAGGTGCAGTAGGTAGAGGAACAGTGGCAATGCTGCGACAAGAAAGCTTGAGGAACTTAGGCTCAGGGTCCAGAGCACAAGTGGATAAGTCAATATCAAATCTTTGAAAGATGTGTGGGATGATCATCGCATAAGAGAGGTTGCGGTCTCTTCCGCGACATCTACCCATCATCTGAATGATAGTCTTAGGGGCAGAAAAAGGAATTCCCTTAAGAATGTGATATAAAGCAGAAATCTCGAGTGTAGTGACATCATTTTTTGAAGTAGATTTTGGAAGTAGAGTGGAATAGATGATGCGATATAATTCGTAGTTAAACAAGTTCAAGTTATTGGCCTTGAACTTTCCAGGACGAGCACGTGCGGGCGCACAAAGCTTATTCTTGAAACTAACGAGAGTCGTGCCCTCGAGGAAATCGAAGTCAGTAATGTCATCGAGCGGGGCACCTTCATTTGGAAGACCAAGAATTTCTGCTAGCAATTCATCATTGAACTCGATATCTATACCGCCGATACGAGTTCTCACGATAAAAGTATCTAACACGAAATTACAATAAAATAGTCTAATGGCATTAGTAGATATAGGGAATTATAAAGTAGCAAAATAAAGTAACCCTAATGCCTTAAAGTAAGGACGATGGTCAGAAAATACAGTCTATTTGATCGGAGATCCGGTACATATCGTACGTATAATAAAGTCGACATACCAAAGCAAGGCTTGGTCGGGAGTTTTGAAATAAAACTCGTCCAATGCACCGTCATCCGATTGGACCGAAGAAAAGAGGGAATCTGTATGCGGATCAGAAGATGATGCCTCTTCAGTGGCATGGGTCTTCTTCCTCTTGAAAGGATTGAATCCCTTAGGCATTCTATCCCGAAAACTAGAAACCCTAATAATTTAAAAGTGGAGGAGAGAAGAAATTATACCTTCCGAGAATCAGATATGCTGAAGATAACGCAATTCTCTGCACGAATCCAAATTAAGGACGAAGATCTTCACATAGAATAGAAGAAAGAAGGTGGAGAAGAACTAGGGTTTCGGGCGCTGCTGCTGCTGTTGATGTGGTTTTGGAAGGAATAAAGAAGATGGGGGCCTCGGGTTCTGACTGATATATGTATATACTCAGCCAAATTTTGGCCGAATTTGGACCGAACTCGGGCAGAATTCGCCAAGGGTTCTCCTGGCTATATAAAAAAAATTGTGGGCTACATCTTTTTCATCAATACATTTCAAATATTTAATTCATAGTTTAGTAATTTTAAATTTCAAATAATACAATTAATATTATTTTATAAATTAATATTTTTTACTCAGTATCTGTTTCAGATTAGCTGTAGGAGTACTGAGGTTCACGGGAGAATTCTTAATTACCGTTTCACTTCGACCGTAGTCATGGTGACAGACAGTCTCTTTTTAGGGTTGTCTCAAAAATAGTTATTGAGTATTGAATAAATTAATTAATAAAACAAAATTAATTAATGTTATTTATATCTAAAATTCTTAATTCTCGACGTAAATAATTGAAATGATCTTCCGCTAGAGGTTTTGTGAGTATGTCAGCTAATTAATTATGTGTGTCTATGTATACAAGATCTATATCTCCATTTTGTTGATGATCTCTAAGAAAGTGATGTCGAACTAATAGAACTAGTGTTATCACAGAAAATGGGTATGTGTGTAAAATACAATCTATAGTCTTCTAAAGTTTGCTTCATCCATAAAATTTGTGCACAACAACGTCCTGCGGCGATATATTCAGCCTCGATTGTTGATAAAGCGACAGAATTTTACTTTTTGCCAAACCAAGAGACTAGAGCTTTTTCTAGGAAGTGACATATGCCGATGGTACTTTTTCTATCTACTTTGCATCCGACAAAATCAGCATCAGAATAACCGGTAAGGTCAAATGACGTGGTTTTGGGATACCATAAGGCGACAGAAGAAGTGCCTTTAAGGTATCGGAAGATACGCTTAACTGCGCACAGATGTGATTCCTTAGGATTAGCTTGAAAATTGCACACAAGCAAACACTAAACATAATGTCTGGTCGACTAGCAGTTAAATACAGTAAGCTACCGATCATACCTCGATACTTACGTATGTCGACGGGTTTGCCTTGTTCATCAATATCAAGCTTGGTTGAAGTTGCCATTAGAGTGCTAAGTGGCTTGACTGCTTCCAGGTCAAACTTTTTTAATAAATCCTTTGTGTACTTTGCTTGATTTATGAACGTCCCATTGTTGGTTTGTTTGATTTGTAGTCCGAGAAAGAATTTTAGCTCTTCCATCATGCTCATCTCAAATTCATTCTGCATACACTTTGAAAATTCTTGACAAAGAGATTCATCAGTAGATCCAAAAATAATATCATCTACATAGACTTCTATCAAAAGAACGTTGTTATTCAAAGATTTTATAAATAATGTAGTGTCAACATTTTCCTTTGAAAAACCGTTATCAAGTAGAAAAGAGCTTAAATGATCGTACCAAGCACGAGGGGCTTGTTTCAAACCGTATAAGGCTTTCTTCAACTTGAAAACTTAATCAGTATATTTGAAATCAGTAAAACTGGGAGGTTGAGCTACATGAAATTCTCCTTTTACAAAACCATTTAAAAATACGCTTTTTACATCCATTTGAAATAACTTGAAATTATGAAAACATGCAAATGCATATAACATGCAAATAGATTCTAATCTCGCAACTGGGGCATAAGTCTCATCGTAGTCGATACCTTCTTCTTGATTGTATCCTTGAGCTACGAGTCGAGCCTTATTACGAGTCACTAAACCATTCTCGTTCAGTTTGTTTCGGAATACCCAACGGGTGCCAATGACCGGATGATCAATGGGCTTAGGAACAAGTTTCCAAACTTGATTCCGTTCGAATTGGTTTAATTCCACTTGCATAGCATCTAACCAAAAATTATCACTACATGCTTCTTCAATATTTTTGGGTTCAAACTGCAAAACAGAAGCAACACAAGAAGCTATATCTTTATTAGAGGAACGAGTACTTACACCCTTGGTAATCTCACCAATTACCAAGTCCTTTGGATGATCTGCCAAGAATCTCATCTCTTTTGGCATATCCTCAGGATTGCTGGTTCCGACTTCTTCGCTTAAAGACTCAGCTGGTGCTTAGTGTGAAGGTTTTGCATCTTTGTGTGAAGGTTTTGTAGTAGTTGTACTTGGTATAATCACGTCTTCATTTTTGTCATCGTCTAAGTGTTGATTTAGCTTATCAAACTTGACATTGATTGATTCTTCGATGATCATGGTTCTTTTGTTGAAGACTCTGTACCATTTGCTATTTGCTGCATAACCTAAAAATATACCTTCATCGGTATTTTCATCAAATTTACTCAGATTGTCTTTAGTATTAAGAATAAAGCATTTACAACCAAAAATCTTGAAATATGAAACAGTGGGCGTTCTATCAAACCATAGTTCATAGGGAGTCTTCTTCGATATAGGTCAAATTAGAACCTTATTGAGAATATAGCACGATGTATTGACAGCTTCAGCCCAAAAGTATCTGGGTAGACTAAACTGGTTTAACATTACTCTAGCCATTTCAGATAGAGTCATGTTCTTACGTTCCATAACTCCATTTTGTTGTGGAGTACTCAGGTAAGAGAATTCATGCAAATAACCGTACGTGTCACAAAATTTCTTGAACTCTGCATTCTCAAATTTGCCGCCATGATTACTACGAATGCGAGTAATCATGAAACCTTTTTTATTATGTACTTTCTTACAAAAGGTGACGAATTCTGATAATGCGTCGTTCTCGCGTGCAAAAAAATATACCCATGTATATCTAGAAAAATCATCTACAATGACAAATGCATATAACTTACCACCTAGACTAATAATTCTACTTGGTCCAAATAAGTCCATATGCAACAGTTGTAAAGGTCTAGTGGTACTTACAGTGTTCTTGGATTTAAATGCAGATCAGGTAGCTTTGTTCTTTTCACATTCACTACATACCGTATCCTTTTTGAAAGATATGTCCGGTGAGCTGCGTAACAACTTCTTTGTAGAGAGTCTTGAAATTGTATCCATGTTTGTATGACCGGGTCACAATGCCATAGTTGACTCTCAATGCTTTTAGCCATCAAACATCTACCTGCTTTGTTAGCATCTTCTAACAGATAGAAAACATATATGTTGTCTTCCCTGATACCTTCAAAGATAGTACTACCAGTTGAAATATTAACTATAGTACATTTATCTTTGACGAAGTTAATACCATAACCATGATCAGCTAAATGGCTTATGCTGAGCAGATTATGTTTTAACTCGGTAACTAGACAGACATCTTTAATCACAGGATAGGGATCCTTACCAATGTCATTGATACCGATTATGTACCCTCTTAAATTATTATCAAAGGAGACGTATCCTTTTTTATTCTTCTTTGACAGTGTTGCAAATAATGAAGTATCACCGGTCATGTACCGTGAGCAACCACTGTCGAGGATCCATTTGCTTCTAGCATGTGACGGGCGTTCCACCTGATCGCAAGCCATCAAGCATACATTTGCAGCGTCATCTGATTGTTCGTCTTTTGAATCACCGGCTTAACTTTCATGCCATATGCTTGTGTTGGCGTACTTTCTTGATGTAGTCTTCTTCAGATAGCCTTTGTCATATTTGCTAATTTTTCTTGTTGATGATGATGTTGTTGGACAATTTTTCTTCATGTGTCCTTTCTTCTTACATCCGTAGCAAATAGGATCTTCCTCGTTGTTGTTGTTGTTGCTATCTTTTGTTCTCCTGTTAAATCTCATGAATTTCTTGAATTTTCTTACCAGAAGAGCTTGATCTTCAGAGTTAGAGTCGTTGTCGTCAGAATCATCTTCGACAGTTCTTCTATGTTGAGGCTTGAGTGCGATCGACTTTTTTGACTTCTCCTTTGGTGTAAAGTCTTCAAAGTCTTGAAGTTATAACTCGTGAGTGAGTAGCTTACCCATGAGTGTTTCCAGAGACATTGTTGAGTGGTTGTTTTCTTTAATGATTGATGTAGCCTTTGGAATCCAGTTCTTTGTGAAAGCTCGTAGAAGTTTATGAATCTTTTCATGGTTACTGTATTCCTTGCCTAGTGAAGACAAAGGATTTAAGATATCCAAGAATGTTGTAATCATCTGAGTGACTGATTCACTTGGCTTTATTTTGAACGCCTCGTACTCTTGAGTAAGTATGCTGATCTTTGACTCTTTGACTTGTGTTGTTCCTTCGTGTGTCACTTCAAGAAGTTTCCACACTTTATTTGATGTTGTGCAAGTAGATACCCTGTTGAATTCAGTTCTGTCTAAAGCACAAAATAAAGCGTTAATAGCACGTGCGTCAAGACTGGCTTTTTTATTTTCATCCTCTGTATATTTGTCGTGGGGTTTTTCAACTAAAACTCCATCAACATTAATACGAGGAGGCTTTTTGTCGCCATCAATAACTACAGACCATAAGTCAAAATTAAGAGATTTTAGGAAAAAACTCAAACATGTTTTCCAATAAGTGTAATTTGTACCGTCAAACAGTAGAGGTATGTTTGTGGTTTGGCCTTCACTTGTAAATTTCACAGTTGCCATGTGTAATTCTGTGATCTATATAACAATTACAAAATAACTTAATATAGCTGTAATTTTACCTTGCTTTACCTGTATAACCTACTCTGATGCCAATTGTAGAAATAATTGGGATCAGAATATAATACCTCTAGATGGAGAACCTACTCTGATACCAATTGTAGGAATGAAATCGTAAAGCAGAATACTCTAGGGGGGTGAATAGAGTAAGCAGCAGAATATTGCTAATTAAAAACTCGTTACCAGTTAGATCACAGATATAATAATAATCACAAAATAAATAACAGTAATGAAAAGAGTGATCAGAAAGAAAACGCAAACACAGAGATTTATACTGGTTTCCCTCTTGTGTGGAATAGTCCAGTCGGAAGAACTCTAGCTTCCAGTTGAATCCACTATTGAAAAATCCCGCAAGTTTTCATACGAAGTCCTTGCAACTTCTACAGACGCGAGCTTTGATACAAAGAACTCGACCAACATCAATTGTGAAGAATCAATCTTCAATCAAGCATCTGATTACAATCGCTCTAAAACTTCTAGACCGTACCGTACTGGCAAATCGACTAGAGGATTGTAACTGGCTTAGGATTTGAAAATGGAAGCTTTTTAGAACTTTTTGGAAGAAACGTAAGCTTTAGAAGAGAATATATGAAAGTGAATTGGTGTTTTTAAATGATCGGAATTCTTCTCTATTTATAGTTTTTTTTAAAGGTAGAACTCTGACAGAATTCAGGCAGAATTCGGACAGAACTCTCTGTAACCAACCGCAACTGAAGGAAGACCAAGTTCAAAATCAAACATTCACATAACGTTCAACTTGGCCGAATTCTGGCCGAGTTTTGGCAGGGTTTGGTCAGTTGATTTTGTGAAAAATAATTTTGGCTTTTTGAAAAATCCTTCAGAAGCTTTTTGTAAAATAGATATTTTTCAAAAATATAGATCATTTTAAAAAGATAGGTCAGTTTTGAAAAATGATTTCGGATAGCCTATTTGCCAGTACGACTTGGTGTACAATGTATTCCTAGACTCAATAAAAATAAAAATTACATTGCTTTAAAGAAAATACATTCTTGAGTGGCAAACAGCTTCGGTCTTGAACTGGGTAGATATCCATCTTTAATCAGTGTCCAAAACATCGTTAGTAAACATCTGAATTCATTCATATATCGAGACAGAGTTTGATCAATTATTAAAATCAGGTTTGACCATGACCAATAGGCCAACAGCTTTAAAAGGGGCCATCTGGATACTGGCCTGAAAATTGTTATATAGGAGAACTCCACTAGGTGCGGGTGATCTTCCTATGAACCACCGAAGTCGAGCGTACATGATCACAACATATCTTTAAGAGTCTGAATCGTGCGTTCTGACTGACCATTTGTTTGCGGATGATATGCTGAACTGAACTTGAGACGAGTCTCCAAACTCTCTTGAAGACTCCGCCAAAAGTGTGATGCGAATCTAGAATCTCTGTCTGATATGATACTAACTGGAACTCTATACAATCTGACAATCTTCCTGAGGTACATCTCTGCTAGCTGATCCGTCGACTGATCAATTCTGAAAGGGATAAAATGAGTTACCTTCGTGAGACGATCAACTATAACCCAGATACCATCTCTCCTAGCTGGGGATTTTGGTAACCCAGTTACAAAATCTATGGTAATGTGCTCCTATTTCCATTCTGGGATCAGTAAAGGTTGAAGAAGTCTAACTGGTCTCTGATGTTCAGCTTTAACTTGTTGGCAAACTAAACATCGGGAGACAAATCGGTCTATCTCTCTCTCTCTTCATGCCATTCCACCAAAAATGCTGACGGATATCATGATACATCTTCGTACCGCCGGGATGAATTGAATACTGCAAACTGTGAGCCTCTGCCATGATCTCCTGTCTGATATCACCTCTGGGTACACAAAGGCGCCTCCCATGTCGGAGTGTACCGTCCTCATGAATACATAACTCTGCTCTCCGTCCTGCTATACATTCTTCCCTAAGCCATTGTAGCTTGGAATCTGCTGATTGCGCCATCATGATCCTCTCAACTATACTGGACTGAACTTGCATGCTGGCCATCAATGCCACATTGGTAGGGAAAACTATCTCAATACCCATCTTCTGAAGATCTGCTAATAACTCTAGCTATGAGGTTAGGAAATAAACTTCGGCTCTTCTGCTCAATGCATCTGCAACAACGTTGGCCTTCCCAGGATGATACTACAGGTTGATGTCATAATCCACAAGTAGCTCTAGTCATCTCCTCTGACGCATGTTAAGATCCTTCTGAGTAAACACATACTTAAGACTCTTGTGGTCGGTGAAAATCTCCACCCAATCTCCATATAAATAATGCCTCCAAAACATCAATACAAAAACTACTGCTGCTAATTCCAAGTCATGGGTAGGATAATTCCTCTCATGGTCATAAAGCTGACGTGATGCATAAGCGACTATCTTACCATGCTGCATCAATACACATTCCAATCCTCTGACTGAAGCATCACAATAAACTGAAAATCCTCCAATCCCATAGGGAAGAGTGAGAATGGGGGCCGTCATTAATCCTTGCTTCAACTTCTCAAATAAACTCTGACACTTTGTTGTCCAAGCAAGCTGCACATCCTTGCAGGTCAACTGAGTCATGGGCGCTAAAATCTGAGCAAAATTTGATACAAACCGCCGGTAATAGCCGGCCAATCCTAGGAAACTTTGATCTTCTACGAAGGTGCTGGGAACTGGCCATGATTCTATAGCCACTATCTTCTGGGTGTCAACTTCCACTCCATCTCTGGTGATGATGTGACCTAAGTACGAGATACGATCCAGCCAAAACTCGTACTTACTGAACTTCGCGTATAACTAGTGCTCTCTGAGAATCTGAAGAACTATACGAAGATGCTGCTCATGCTCCGCCTCATTCTTGCTATAGACTAAGATGTCGTCTATAAACACTATCACGAACTGGTCCAAATAAGGCATGAAGATACGATTCATGAGGTCCATGAATACGGATGGTGCATTGGTCGCTCCAAATGGCATAACAAGGAACTCACATTATCTATATCTAGATCTGAACGCTGTCTTCAGGATGTCTTGCTCTCTGACTTTGATCTGATAGTACCCTGAACGTAAGTCAATCTTTGAGAATACAGCCGCTCCCTTGAGCTGATCAAATAAGTCATTTATCCTTAGTAGAAGATACCTGTTCTTGATTGTTATAGAGTTCAAGGTACGATAATCAACACATAATCTTGACGTACCATCCTTTTTTTCACAAGAAGCATCAGGGCTCCCCAAGGTGATCTACTAGCACGAATGAATCCCTTGGTTCTGAGTTCTTCAATCATCTTGTACAAGATCTCCAACTCTGAAGGTGCCATTCGGTAGACTCTCTCTGACACCGGTGCCGTCCCTGGAATCAAGTTGATAGTGAACTCTATCTCTCTCTGGGGGCATGCCTGGAAGCTCTTTAGGAAATATATTAAGAAATTCTTCTACTACTTTGGGAAACTGAACTGCTACTGCTACTGCCATCCGCAACACTGGTAGAGAAGATTCAACTTTGCCTCTAAAAAATGAAAACTCTGCCTCGCCTGGAATACCAAAAATAATCCTACCAATATGACAATCTATTCTTGCGTATTGATCCTTCAACCAATCCATTCCTAGGACCACATCATAGTCGGCCATCAAAAATTCTATCAATCTAGAGGGAAACTCTCTACCGCTAACTATGATTCGACACGAAAAAAATACTCTATCTACTCCCACAAGACCGTTACCAGTAAGTATATGGAGCCTTACTGATAATGACTCGGGCTTTCGTCCTATCCGTGTAGCGAATCGTACAGACATAAATGAATGTGATGCACCCGAATCAAATAATACTGATACTGGAAAAGAGTTGACGAGAATGGTACCTACCACTACTCACCTGATGCTAATTCTTCTGCTACGATCAGAGCCATAGCCTGACCTTATCCTCTTGGTGTTGGTCCCCTCTGCTGGTGACCTCTCTGCCTGTTCTGATTCTGAGCTTGGGCAAACTGTTGAGCCTGAGGCGACAATAGCCTCGGAGGCTCGTACTGCTGCTGCAGTGGTGCTGGACCCCTAACCGATAAACTAGTTAGGTTTGATGACGATGATCTGGCTCTATTCGGACAAGACCCTATCTTGTGATCTGGTGCCCCACAAGCCAAGTACAATCCCTATTCTCTGCGATACTTTGATACAACATGCCCTGGCTTCCTACAATGAGTGCAGCCCATTGCGGAAGACTGCTTCTACTTCTGTTGCTGAGAATATGCCGGCGTCGAGTGCTGAACCGACGAAACTGTGGTCGTCCACCTAGAAGCTCCAATAGTCAAAGTCCTAGCTGCCGGGATTGGTGCTGATGACTAGGACATCTGCCCATGAGACCTCTTCCTTCCTCCGCTTCTATTTACAATCCTCTGCGAGGTATACTCATGCCTCTTTGCTGCTTGCAAGATGACATCAAATGTCTGGTGCTCAAACTACTCCACTGATATGATAATCTCTAGGTGGAGCCTCTGCTGGAATCGCTGGGCTCGATCCAATTCGGTTGCCACCAAGGTAGGAGCAAACCGACTGAGTCTAGAAAACTCGGCCGCATATCTATCGACCGTCCTTTCCTTCTTCTTAAGATTAGTGAATCTCATCTACAGATCATACCGAGCTACTACGTTGAAGTACTTGGTCTGGAACTTGTTGCTGAATACCGCCCATGAGACAGGAGTCGGTAATCCAACTGCTAACATCGCCCACCAGGTGCAGGCTAAATCTAATAATTGTAGGCGTACAACGACCACCTTCTCTTCTTCGGGAATCCTGGTTGCCTCCAGGATAACTTCTATGTCCTTAAGCCATGCATCAGCAATGATAGCATCTTCACTGCCGTCAAAGAAAGGAGGGTTCAGACGCTTGAAGCTGTTGGCCGCGTTGTTTCCTGGGTAACCAACTCTGCCCATGGCATCTTGTACTGTCTGGTGCAGGACATCGCCCCGACGATCTTGTGATGCAAGCAATTCCCGAATGAGTCTGTAAACCCCCTAAAATTCTACTACGGTTTTTTTTATAGAAATAATTTAGTATTGATTTTGTAAATTGGATTTGTACGTCGCATACAAGTTGGCATTTGTCGTATTGTACATCGCGTGCGGGTTGTGTTTTTATTTGCTCGTCGAGTGCAAATATGTACGAGGTACATATTTTCAGAAAATATTTTATTTATAGATTCCATTTTTATGGAAAGTATAGTTTCAAAATAATATAGGATAAATATACTTTTGCCTAAGTTGTCAAAAAGTATTATGTCGAGTTTTTTTTAAATAGTAATAAAAAGATTATTCTAAGTATTTGCATACGTGATTCATGAATTTAATTCATGAATATATTTTAAATTCCAGTTTTTGAAATTATTATTTTTTTAATTTTTACAAGTTATAAAAAGATAACTCTGAACTAGTTTATTATGAATTTAATTGGTATTTGATTTATCAAATAATTTTAAATAGTTTTTGAATTAAAAATATAAGATTTTTTAGTGTGTATATATTTCGGAAGGATATTATTAATTTAAATTAAAGTGTTTACAAATTAAATAATGGGATATCTACATGGGGATTTAAACATCCTAATCCTTATCTAAATAGGAACTTCTACCTCCTATATAAGGAGAGGCTCATTATACACTTTTCAATGGACTTCTCCACCATCATCTCCACAAAATTTTCCATCACACCCAATGCGTTGTGCATCGTGTCCGTGTCGTCTTCCGGTTCCACTACAGTTCTATTTGTACAATTACATGGTTTTCCTGTGTCCGACAGTCCCGGACATCCACCCAAACACAATCAAACCCTAAATCTAGGACTACGACCTCGACCTCGCCTCTGCCAATACCATTGCCGCTATTGCCACCCCTTCTTCGATCGGCTCCCAGTCCCGCCTCCATTGGCGGCCCCAACCAGCACCAACACCCAGCCCGTCTCCTCCACGACCTCCCTCGACGTACTCCTCCCACAAAAGCTGCCATCATCATCCCAGTAACCACCAGCCACACCCGTCACCTACGGCACCACCGTCGTCACCTCGACTCCTCCTCTCTAACTCCCACCGCCACGAGTCCAAACATCACCCCGACTCCCCATCTCTGCCGTGTCACGGCGACCGCACAACCAACCGCACCATCCCGTCGCCATCGCCTACACCACCATAACTACCTTCACATCTACACTTTCCGACAATACCACTAGCCGTCATGACACCGGCCATCTCTGGCCAGCGGGCGTCCCCAAACCCAAACATCGTCATCAACGACAAGAGAAAAAGGAAGAAGAAGAAGAAGAAGAAGATCAAGAAATCTCGAAAACCTACTCACCTTCCTCGGTAAAACCCTAAACGCCGGACAGCCCCGTCGTCCGCAGCCTTCCTCCTCGCCGGGGGTGGTGTCCTTCCCCGTCCAGCTCGCCGCGCTGCCGAACTCCCCTCCTCCGTTGCAAAACCCCCACGGCAGGACCCCCGCGCCCGATGCGTCGCCGCCATCCTCCGCAGGTGGTCATGCTGACCGACGCACCGCCGTTCCTCCGTGCCTCGCCCAACCACGCCAGCCCGCGATAAAGATTCGCGCGCGTACGTCTCAGCGCCGCGCAGACCAGCCCACGTCATCGTCTGGCGACCGCACGCCGGAGGCGATCTCTCTCCGCCTCTCTCTAGCCGACGATCGCCTTCGCCGCCTATGCAGCCCCTCCGCTCTCCTCTTTCCCCTTCATCTTCAGCCTGCCGCTTCCTCCGCGCCTCCACAGCGTCACCGCCGCCGACTCGCGGAGCTCCAGTGAACCCCTCTGGTAACCTTCCTCTCTCTCTCCTTCTCCAATTTTCTTTTCCATCTCTCTCTCTCTCACTGACGGATTTGGGGAAAAGGGATTGTATAGGTTTGGGTTTATTATCAATATTATTTTTTAAAATTTATTATTAGTATTAGTATTAGTATTAGTATTATTATTAAAGTCATCATTATTATTATTATTATTATTATTATTATTATCATTATTATTATTATTATTATTATTATTATTATTATTATTATTATTATTATTATTATTATTATTATTAGTATTATTATTATTAGTAACATTAGTTTTGCCAATTGTTATTATTATTATTATTATTATTATTATTATTATTATTATTATTATTATTATTATTATTATTATTATTATTATTATTATTATTACTACTACTACTTTAGTTAAGAAATTTATTATTATATGTATTTGTTTCCTTGATTTGTAAAAGGAACATGTTAATTAACATTATGATAATTAGTATTGTTAAATAAATGGTATTATTATTCATTATTATCATTAGTGCTTATAAATTTTACTTTTATGATTAATAATTACTTTAATATTTTTTTAAACTAGTTAGTTCAAGTGTAGTATTTTCAAATATTACCTAAAAATATTGTAAGTAATAAAGCATAGCTTTTTTTTCCTATAAAAGTATTTTGACAAAACTTATAGTTAGCCTAAAACAAATTTTGTTGTATTTTCCTAAAAGCATATTTTGACTAATACGCATAAGCCTCTATCTAAAAATTTTATTTTTATAAAGTAGAGTATCTTAGCGTAAAATGATTTTGATATTTTTCCAAGAAATGTTTATACTTAATAAAAAGCTAGTTTTCAAGTATTATAATATTTTCTAAAATTAGTAAAAGTACTTATCTCTAGAAATTCTCTTCGAATTATCCCCATTGCTCACGAATAATCGTGTGTCCTATTTTCTCGTGACTTCGAACCCCTTACATACTGGCATTGGCAATTGGACAGAGCAGGACTTATTGGATCATTGTACCACACCAGACGACACACCAGACAAGATACCTTATCTTTACTGTTTAATTTCTTGCTCAATATCATGCATATTTTTTATCTTATTTTACAAATATAATGTTGTTCTTTTAAAATCCTTTGTAGTTGCAAATTACTATACTTTATGCAATTGGCTTAGAGTTAGGGGACCACCGTATGTTTAGTGCATCTCATAAACTGTCACGATGTGCTACGGATTGTGTGTGAGTTGTGAGTCGCATATAGATGTGGACTTGCGTGCTGACTGATCATTGGTACGTACAAGCCGTGCATTAGGATATAACTGCTAATAGATTTGTGTAGAAGACTTGACAGTTATTAAGGATTAAACAGTATCGTGGAGACGACGCCTGTATAGTATCATTGGGGGGAGGGGATAGTTACTAGCGTAGGGACTGCATGTTCAGTACACACATAGATTTGGGTCGATAGTATCTCGGATGAGCGCTACTTATTGCCCCGGGGCCGATAGTTCACGTATGAGCGCTACTTTCTGCCCATGGTCGATAGTGTCTCTTATGAGCGCTACCTACTACCATTCTCTCTCCATCTATGTTGAACTCCTAAGCTCTTGCATAGAACATTGTCTTCTAAAGTGCATTCCATATAGAATGGTTAGGAACCTTTACCCGTGCATAGTTTTCTATTGAGCTCTTACTATTCAGTTTATGGCATGATATTATGTGTCTTGTTACGTCCCTCTGAGGACCTGGGAATCTCTCCAGGTGTGTGTTTTCGTGGTTTCTTGCAGGTGCACTAGCTAAAGCCATTCCTTCCTTCGTGATGATTGCTCTTGGACTCGTCATTTGCTTTGCTCGACCAAATCATTTATTTGTACATTTATTCTTATATAAATTTGTTGGTAGCGGATGTGTCTCTGTCCAACGTTTGTACAAATGACTATTTGATCATAACATTAAACCTTCATATTTGTGGATGAAATTTATTTAGTTTGAGCATGGCTTTCTATATTTTACAATTTATGTATACATACAAGGCCCTGTACTTCGTATGTATACAGCTGGCATAATACGTATTTAGTCCCAAGTATTTTGTGACTGGGGCGTTACAGAGTCCCACCAGGGTTCCATTGTCAGGCTCTGCAGGCTGGACGGGTTGAACTGGGGGCTCTGGATCCCCGGAATGTATAACTCGGGAGGCTACTCCAGAGTGTTGGGCTTGGTCTCCAGGTTATTGCTGGTTCACTGGAGGTGCTCCGCCATGTCGATTGGTAGGACCAGGAACAATATCGTCGAAGAAATGATATGGGGAACAATAAGGAAGGGCCATGATAGATCGAGGATATAAGCATGTGATTAGGTCATGATTTCGGAAAGATGAAAAGACATGAGTAGAGATCAAGGGCGAGTGCTGATTGAGACATATATTCAGTAAAACCCTCACACATCTTGATTTACAAGACCTGCATGGGCCACCACTTAAACCGTGTCACACCCCAGAACCAGAATACTGAAAAGCGGGGACAGACACAGCCAGCTACGTATATAGAAGTGAATCACACCTCGTAATACGGTCAAGGTTGTCTAGATGCATGAGGGTTTTACTACAAGCCAACAGTCACTTACGGTCAAGAATAAGCCTAGTGTCTCAATCTCAAGCAAGCAAGTAATGTAACAAGATGGTAGATCATCAGACATACAAAGTAAGACGTCCCAAATATTACATATTCAGATGATCATAAAGCTAGTCATACAAAATGCGAAGACTAGCAAGAGTTTAAGTCATACATGATCAATCCTAAGATTCGTCAATCATGTTACAGCCCTTAGGCAGACAGAAATATAAATATCAACACGAGCTAACACTTGTTCGGCGGCTAAATGCCTCAAAAGAATAATTTACAATGGAGTGGAAGAGCAAAATAAAACCCACTCGTTGCCAGGATTGTGCCTAGTATTCACCATCTGGCTGGAAGGCTGGAATATCCTCGATGCTACTCTGAAATCTGGCCATACAAAACCAGCTGGGTCAGGCCCCAGAAAGAGCAAGTGCCACAAGGGAGGCTTCACTTAAGAACTAAAACCAGTATATTAGCACATAAGACATAAATAATAATAACATACATGAGTTAGAGATAACAAGGTGATAAACGATAAGACAAATAAGAGACTATTCTAGTAGCCAAGTTACAACCCGTAAACCAAACATGGACCGGGGTTGTAATATTTCACCTGAACAGAGCTTAGTCTACAACCAATTATCGACAAGAGTAAACATAAACAGTAATTGGCTGAAGAAACCATGTATAGGCCTTGCTTAAATAAGACTAGACTGGACTATATTCATCATTCACGGCCAAACAATGTGTATGGCTTGATACTTTAACTAACTAGGGTTATCACAAGCCTAGTTACTAGCAAGATGCAATGAGATGTTCCAACAGCCACAAGCCCTGCAGTCTTAATCCAGGTTATCCAGTCACAAGTTGAGAGAGTTGGATTAGGTGACTTGGGGGTACAACACATGACAGTGTGCTGAAAATGTGCCCTACTCGACGACAGGCTACAAGTCCAATTAGAGCGTCCATATAACGGGACTGCTTGTAGCTGGAAAATCTTTTCATGGACTACTTGATCAATCTAGTCATTATCCTAGTCAGATTCAGTACGAATCCCTGACCGTGGAAATCGAGAATTCATGTCCTAGACATGATGCAAGATGAGACATGTAGCTTATACAAGCACAAACACCCACGGTGTTAAGACAAGAGTTACTTAGCAAGTCAAGGTAGCTGTCACAACAACATATCAAGATTATCATATCATGTTTACTTGTTAAGAGTACGCCACGACGGACCACTATCATGTGTTATCATGTCAAGGTTACTTGTTAATAGTGTGCCACCACGGACCACTATCATGTCATGTTACTTGTTACTGGTTAAGAGTGCGCCTTAACAAGCCACTATCATGTTCTATCCTTACATTATCATGTCATGATCATGTAAAAGCCATACAAATATTGAAATCATGCCAAGTCCAAAACATAACCATGCCATGAGGGTTGCCGCATAAGGGCTGGCCGTATGAGGGTCGCCGTAAAAGAATGACCGCATGGGGTTACTGCATAAAGACTGGCCGCGTGGGGTTGCCGCATAAAGGCTGGTCGCATGGGGTTGCCGCATAAAGGCTGGCCGTATGGGATTGCCGCAAAAGACTGGCCGCATGGGGTTGCCACAAAAGACTGGCCGCATGGAATTGTCGCATAATGGCTGGCCGCATGGGGTTGCCGCATAAAGACTGGCCGCATGGGATTGCCGCATAAAGGATGGCCGTATGGGGTTGCCGCAAAAGACTGGCCGCATGAGGTTGCCGCAAAAGACTGGCCGCATGGGGTTGCCGCATAAAGGCTAGCCGCATGGGATTGCCGTAAAAGATTGGCCGCGTGAGGTTGCCGCAAAAGACTGTTCTTCTTCTCCAAAGATCCGAGAAGAAGAACCATGGAAGCCATGGCTTCCAAGCTCCATTAATCCTTTATTTTAATTTCAAATCCGGACTTCCATAGGTCAAAATAGGGTAGAACGAAATTCTCTACAATATGGAATAATCAAAACTTGAAAATAACAAAGTTTGATAGATCAAAATCCAAAAAATCCGAAAATGCAACAAACTTAGATCTACACGAAATGAACCACAAAAATAAAAAATGCTAAGTACTAAGTGTCTTAGAATCTCGTGAGGAAGACAATGGAACAACAAAAATTGAGTTCCTCCATGAAGCAAGTTGCACTTACCTAAGCTTCTCTTGGTAGGTGGAGAAGTTAAGAGGAAGAAATAAATGAAGAAGGAGAAGTAAATGAGGAGAGAGAGCGGGTTGGTGGGTTTATAAAGAGGGGTGGGTTACATGTCCCAACCAAGCCAAACCGAACCCTATCATGCCCATATTGAACCAATACAAGATTAAACCAGGATTAGCTAGTTAAGACAAGTCACAATACGGGTCAGAATTCCGTACACGTATACTGGAAATACGTATAACGAAAAATGGAGGTGACAGAATACCCTATAACTTAGCTTACATTTATCTTTTGAACTTGGTTTGTAATAATTAGTTAACATTCATTTGGCTAGATTTGTCTCCAGTTTACTTTTGCTTTGGAAATATAACTAAGTGACATCTTTGGACTTATTTCTAATTTATCTCGATATAGATGTTGTGATTAATCTGAGTCAATATGAGTTTGAAGATACTTAAAGGTTTAGGACAGCTTACTACGCTGTGTCTCAAATCTTAGGCTGGATGTGTTCGACACGTATCTGAATATTCGGGTGTTGGCCGTGACAAACATTAATAGTTGAGGATATCAAGTTAAAATTAAGAAAAATTCTAATATGTAGCCAAGGTTGTAAATAAAGTTTAGTAGAATTTAGAAAACAAATTACTATGGACAATGGCAAACAATTGACAACATTGGGTGGACAAAATGGGCAAAGGATAAACAGAAATTGCATAGAAAGCATCAAAGTTTCCATCAATTGTGTAAAAGACACAAAGTTGGAAATTTTGTGAATGCAATCCCAATACGTACTAAATTAGGATGTAATTTGTGTTTTGTTGATTTACGCCCAATTTTAGGACGTAAATTGTATTTATTTTTTTAATCTTTTGGGTTGTTTATCCGAGTTTAGGTTTGGATTAGGATTTACGCACTAAAGTAGGCGTAAATTGCTTCTTGTTGATTTATGCCGTATTTTAGGACGTAAATTGCAATTTTTTTTAGAGTTTGTCTTCTTCGGAGCGCCGACGGCAGAGGTAGACGGTGTCGATGTCGTCGCTGCCGATGCGTCAGATGGGCTTGAAGTCCTCCCTATGAGCGAGGAGAAAGCGCCTCCCTTACTACTCTCGGGAGTCAATGTTGATGCGGAGGACTCAAGGGAAAGGCGGGATAAGCTGTTGATGCGGTGGATGGTGGCGTCTGAGCAGCTACTCATCGAGTTGTGGTCAGAGTCGGAGTCTACCAATAAATCCGTCAATGGCTGGCAAAATTAGAAAAGTTTTTATTTGTGGAACAATGAATGGAACAAGAGAAAGAAGATCAAAAGAAATTTTTCACAAGTCCTATCATCTGTAACTATGTTTGGAAATGGACAATATCAAATTTTTTTTTAACAATTTACGCCATAAAATAGAGCATAAATGAAAAAAGAAGCAATTTATGCCCTACATTAGTGCGTAAAATCCTAATCCAAACCCAAAATCCGGATTAAAAAATAAAAATAAAATTTATAAATATAATTTATGCCCTAAATGGGGCGTAAATCAATAAAACGTAAATTACGTCCTAAATTAATGCGTAGTGAGACTATATTTACAAAGAAAAAAAAAATTGAGTTGCACCCCAATTTAGTTATCCGTATTCAAGATGCACCCCACTACCATAATGCATGACACCCTCCATTTTTGACGAAAAACGTCTTCAACTCACGGTCAACTCCTTTGATCAAATTTTTTGGACAAAAATACCTCCTTCGTCTTTCTATCCTCCGCCGTTGCCTCCTTCTCCGATGCGCGCTCCCTATACGACAATGCCCTCTTCCCCGCTGCACACCCAACTAGAGCCCTCCCCCCGACGTCAGAGAAATGGGGGAGAAGAGAGAGAGAGAGAGACAGAGACGGAGAGAGACGGGTGGGTGTCGCTACCGTTGTCGTTGTTGTCGTGTCTTGCCTCGCGCCTCGTCGCAATACCCCGTTGTAACGCCGCTGCTACCATGCACCTTGCCACGCCCCCCGCAGCACCGCGCCCCACACCTCGCACCCCCCTCGCAGCAGCACCCCCAGCACCGCACCCCCTCCCGCAGCATCGCCCCCTCCCCGCTGCAGCACCGCGTGCCTCCCGTGCCATGGCCATCATCGCGGAGTTCGAGGGCTTTGACCCTAACGAGTTCGATCTTGATCCTGAAGCGGGAGGAGAGGGTGGGGGCGGGCTCCAACTGCCCGCGGCTGGAAGGGGGAGAGCGGGGCCGTGTGGCGGGAGGTACGCAGGTTGGTAGAGGGGGATGGGGGCTGGGAAGAAGATAAAAGAGGAGGTGGGTATTTCGGTTAAAAATTGATAGTCAAAGCAGTTGACTGTTAGTTTTGGTCAAAAGTTGAGGATGTCATGTATTCTGGTAATCGGATAAATTACACCTTACTGTAACAAAATAAATTTTGTATAAATTAGCACAAACAAAACAACTTCGAAAAAATTAGCAATAACGAAACTTGCCGCCAACCGAGATGGCGGAAAAGCGAAAGCGCGAAAATAAAAATAATAATAATTCAGCCAACAGAGATGGCTGAAATTATGCGGGTTTGGGTGGGCCGATTTTTTGTGGCTGGTTTGTTTTATTTTTTCTTTGGTTTTAGTTTGTTTGTTTGATTGGTTTAATTTGTTTTGTAATGTTTATATGCTTAATATTGTAATTAGTGTCCACATGTTTTTTATCTTCTTGTTTTTCTTAAAGATGAGAGGGACACAGAGGCTTTGATCTATCTATTAGTTAGAAGTAATAATAGGGTTATGTTCTGCATACTGTCTTCCATGACATATTACACTAATGTTTCTTGACAAACTAAATATTGTTTTCTTCATCTTGACTAAATAATATATCTCCTAATATTGTAATTAGTGGTCCAGATGACACTCTTCCCTATTTAATTTTAGTTTCTAAGATGTATGGGAATAAACAAGTTGAAACATCTCCTTTGTTTTTCTTTCTAATTTTATGTAATATTACATTATATTTGGGCTTGTTTTGTTACCATGAAATGGCATTTCATGAATTAAGAGTTACTTAATCCATTCAGCCATCTGAGATGGCAGAAGAGAGCAATTAAAAAAATCAGCCATCAGAGATGGCGGAAAAAAGCGAAAAAAAAATCAGCCATATGAGATGGTGGAAATTTAGCTGAATTTGAGGGTTCAAGTGGTTAACGGGTTGAATCATGGGCATAAATATTACAAAACAAATTAAACCAATCAAATAAACAAACTAAAACCAAACAAAAAATAAAACAAACCAACCCATCAAGAAACCGGCCCACCCGAATCTGCCCAAATTCAGCATCTCTGTTGGCGAAATTTTAGCATTGCTAAAATTCTGCCAACTCTGTTGGCTGAATTATTATTTTTCGCGCTTTCATTTTTTCGCCATCTTCGTTGGCGGCAAGTTTCGTTATTGCTAATTTTTTTGAAGTTGTTTCGCTTGTGATAATTTATACAAAATTTATTTTGTTACAGTAAATTTTTATAAATAAAATTGGGTACAACTTAAAAAAATTATAAATTTTGTGTCTTTTATACCGATGATACTATACAATTTTTTGAAGGATAAATAATGAAATGACATAACATGGTCCTCACAGCGGTCTTCTCTACCCCACCCTAACCACAATAGGTCAAATTCGAGAGGGAAAGGGAGGGCTGTACGTGGTCCCCACGAGGCGCCACCCAAACCAGTACGGAGAATACAAGAGTAACAACTAGAGCATCTCCAACCCTATTGTCTTGTTAAGTGTTGTGAGTCTTAGGTGGCTCCTATGTGGCATGAGCCACAAGACAATATCTTGTTTATGTGGCAAAATTATATCTCAAAAGACAATGAGAAAGAAAAACTCTCTCCAATGCAAAAGTATTGAGAAGACAATAAAAAATATTTTTTCCAACTTCCAAGACAACTTTTAAGACAACTACTCATCTTCTTTCTTTTTTCTAATATTTTTTATTCATAATTGATGACATGGAAGAGAAGACATTGTGAAGTGCATTGTCTAGATCTAGACAACCAACTTCACATTCTCCTTGCCATGTCATTGCCATGTCAACTTCATGTTTTACTCTACATTTACATTGGAGAAGAATTTTTGGAATGAAAGTTTGTCATTCCTACGTGGCAACCATTTTTTCTAAACTCACAATAGGGTTGGAGATGCTCTAACAAGACTCCTTTCCTCTGACCTGTCAAAGTCAGAGATGACGTCACCCACCTTTATCTTTTCTTTGCTTTTACTTCTTTTTTTTTCTTTTCTTTTTCTCATTTTCGAGGTGAATTTAGCATTCTGAACATGCCCTCTGTTTTTTGTTCTTTTTATTGGGATCCTGCTAGCATGATAGGAGGCTTAGCTATACCATATGTAAAATTAATCTAATCTATGTAACTTTTTTGAGATATTTCTTTAAAAGTCTGCTGGAATTGACAGTTAAGAGAGTTAAGTAAAAAAAAATAAAGTAAAAATAAAATAAAATTATGTTTGATTCAAAGGTGGAGGTTTAGGAGGAAGAGTTATTAAATACTTCTCACTTAACCCTTCTTCCAATCCAAACAAAATTCTATATATTGACTCTACTCCCCCTCATTTAACCCACTTAACTCTACTCTTTTTTTTCCATTCAATCCAAGCGGACCCTAAGAGCTAATTAGTATTTAGTTTCTGGATTTTATATCAGTTTAGAATTTAAGTCTTGACATATTCAATTGAATAGTTTAAATCCTAAATTTTTTATATTTTGTTTCTTTTTTTCTATTATACTCTCCCATCATGTTTGATAATAAAATTTTTATATATAGATTAGGGAGGTTGTAATAAAAAAAGAAAACAAAATAAAAAATTCAGGATCTAAATTATCTAATTGGATATTTGAGGACTTAAACTCTAAACTGATATAAAATTCATGACATAAACGTTAATTAGCCATTTCTTTAATAAAAAAAATTGGCTTCTTGCATATGAGTACCTTAATTAAGTTAATTCTATTCATGTCATCAAAATCTTATCATTTGTTTAAAAAAAATTCAACTTACTAATACACGACTTCTGATGACTGTGGATATATCTTGCTTTAACTGAACTGTATTTTTTTCAAAATCGCACTTAACATCTGAACCATATTGCACCAAATCAAACCATACCGTATATTCTCAAAATTGTATTTGGTTGAACTTTGTTAATAATTATATTTTAACAACAAACCACAAAGCATTAGAAATACTAAAAGTTAAATTATGACCCAAATATACTAATAAGGTACTGTTTGGAAAAGAAGGAAAATGAGAGGAAGGAAAAAGTTGAGGAAAAAGTGAGAGAAAAATTAAAAATGATGGTGTTTGGAAAGGAGGAGGAAAAATACGAGAGAAAATTTGAGAGAAAAAATAGGTGGGTCCCACTAAAAAAAAAATTTCCCAAAAATGGGAGGAAAATGAAGACAGTTGAGAGAAATTTGAGTGAATTACTCCATCACCCGTCATAAAGATAATAATAAATTATTATTTTAGAATACCAAGGACTAAATAGTAATTGTATTTCTATCCCTAAACAAATAAAAAATTATTTTTAAACTTTTTCTTACCCTACTTTTTGTCCATCCAAACAAGGAAGAAAAAATTAACTTTACCTTCATTTTACCCTCTTCCATTTTTCTTTTCCTCAAAATTTTCTTTTCCTTCCCACAAAAGTTTCCAAACACAGTATAAAGAGTTTAAGGAAGTCTCACAAGGGAGGAGTTCGGAGATTGGTTATTGAAGATGGTTATAGATATGGTAGATTTTGGATTATGACTGGGATTTTGTCACCACCCGCACCCGGATATACGGGTACGAATACGCGGGCCACGTCCAGCCTACGCCGCGGTATCGGCGGTAGAACGCTGTCAAGTATACTATACTAACTACAACATCTAAAGATCCATAACTAGAAATGTACTCATGTCACATCACGAAAACTAAGGAAGATAAGACAGGAAATAATTATAATATCACTAGAACAACTAGAATCTATAATGATCATAAGACAGAAAAATAAAGAAGGAACAACAAGACTAACTAAGGATAACTACCAGGCAACTCACATAGAAGAATAGTGAGATCCACCTCAGCTAGCAACATCATGAAGTCCAATACTGAGGGCACAACTACTCCTAAAATATTGTCAACATATCCAGTCAGGATGGAACGAGCACAAATCTCAAATAACAGTTCTAATTAGACAATATTGAACATGTAGCAGTAAATAGAGAGAATATACAAGAAATCATGAAATGTACATGTGAGTATCATGGCAAGGTAAGCTGTAAATCTAGAGCTAGAACAAGGCAAGTAAAACTGATCATGGCATGTACAAGAATCAAGAATCATCTGTCTAAGTGTGTGAGTACTAGTTTCAACATGTGGCCGGCTTGGGTCTGCACAAGGTCTACTGGCCTGGTTAATCATACGTGGGGTGTATAATTAACACTCACAAGATCTACAAGAATAACAAGGTGGATAATGACCACACATCTACACTAATACTCCCCGTCCCCGACTAGTATAGTGGATCCAACCATGACACATCATGACATTCGATTCTCCGAGAGGGTAGCTAGCCTTCGCAGGAATCGTGTCTATACAATACACAAGGAACAAGAAAGACTTGCACAAGATATACCAAGGAGAGCGAGGAATAATATCTCATGATGGGATTCAGGGAAATACCAATCCGTGTGAACAATGTGTCAAGAGAACAAGGATATCTACATTAAATACAAGAAACATAGACGATATCATAAAACAGAAATATTATCAGAGAATGTACTCGCCTGAGATCTGGTGGAATATGTCAACTGGTCCAAGAACAGTGCCTCGAGGACCTATAGGTGGAATACTGTATCAATATAAGGGTTTGGAAGTAAATCAAGTCAAACTAGGTCAAGGCAAGTCAAACTAGATCAATCTAAGTCAATGGTTGACTTACAGTTGACTTTGGGTCAACTGGTCAACTCTGGTCAACCCTAGGTCAACTTGACTAATGTTGACTAACAGTTGACTTTGGGTCAACTGGTCAACTTCGGTTAAGTTCTGGTCAATCTTAGGCTACAGTTGACTTCCGGTTGACTTTGGTCAAAATAGTCAACTGTGGTCAGCCAGGGTCAAAACTAGTCAAACCTAGGTCAAATGTTGACTCTACTTCGACGTTCAGTCAAAGTAGTCAACCATGGTCAAACTGGGTCAAAGCTAGCCTCTACAAACATCTACAGGGTCAACACATTCAATTTCAGTGGTTGTGAAATCACTGGAATCGATGGATCTCAGATACCAAAAAAGGAGAAAGATTATAATAATAGGGTAAAAACCTACAGATGTTGTCGGATGATAAAATAAATATCACCAATGTGTCCAGAATGGTCAAATCAGCTAGGATAGCCTGTCACGCCCCAGAACCAGAATACTGGAGAGCGGGGGCAGACACAGCCAGCTACGTATATTGAAATGGAAACCACCTCGATATACGGTCACGGCTGTCTAGAAATATGAGGGTTTACTACAAGCCAACAGTCTCTTATGGTCATGAACAAGCCTAATGTCTCAATCTCAAGTAAGTAATATAATTACAAGATGTTTGACCACCAAATATATAATAAAAGGCGTCCCAAATATTACATATCAGCTGATCATGAAGCTAGTCGTACAAAATGCTAGGACTAGCAAGAGTTAAGTCATACATGATCAACCCTAGGATTTGTTAATCATGTTTACAGCCCGTAGGCAGACAGTAAGTAAAAGTGCATCGAGCTAACAGGTGCTCGTCGGCTAAACGCCTCAAAAGAATAGTTTTACAATAGAGTGAGCGAAATAAAATAGAAAATCCACTCGTAGCCCGGGTTCCTTCTAGTCGCCACCATTGGGCTGGAAGCTTGGTAGATCCTCGGGAGCTGCTCCGAAATCTGGCCACACAAAACCAGCTGGGTCAACCCCAAAAAGAGCAAGTGCCACAAGGGGGCCACGAAATAAGAACAAAGCCAGCAATTAGCACAAGAAAATCTAATATTAAAACTAGAATTTACGAAAAACATGACAGGATGATATACGACGAGATAACCATGGGACTATTCCGATAGCCAGGTTACAACCCGTAAACCAAACAAGGACCGGAGTTGTAACCCTTCATCTGAACAGAACTTGGTTTCCCACCATTTATCGGCAAGATAATAATGTAAGAAATCAAGACAGGAAGCAAGCTTGTACTGGATCAAAACATGGCTAAACTGGTTATACCTCATTCAATCAATCACGGCCAAGCAGATACTACGGCTTACTACTTTAACTAACTAGGGTTATCACAGGCCTAATTACTAACAAGATGCAGTGAGATTGTTCTACAGCCACAATCCCTGCAGACCATCCAGGTTACACAGAACGAAAGATTAGGGTTGAATTCAGGTGGGTACATCGCCCGGGAGACAAATGTACCCTTAGGTGACTTAGAGGGTGCAACACGCGACGGTGTGCTGAAAATGTGCCCTACTCGACGGTAGGCTACAAATCCCAAGAGCGCCCAGGTAACGGGATTGCCTGTAGCTGTGTCAATCTCTTCATGACTACTGTGTTATTCTAGTTATTAACCTTAATCCATTTTAGTAGGTGCTTCTGACCGTGGTACTCAGGAGTCCCATCCTAGACATGATGCAAGACAGGACAAGTGGATTTGACAAGCAAGCAAGAAAGAACTACCCACGGTGTCAAGGCAGGTCAAGTTAAGTTATCAAGATAAATCATGTCAGGGTACTTGTCAGGAGTGCGCCACGACGGGCCACTATCATGTCAGGTTGGTCATGTCAGGAGTGCACCACTACGGGTCACTGTCGTGTTATGCTAGTTCCTTGTCATACCATGCCATGTACAATAGTCATTCCAAACATATAAAGTAAAAATCAAGTTCATGACAAAAAGGCGTAAGGATATAAAATGGGCATAAAATATCTAATAAAATATCAATATACAGGGCTATAGAAAAGCCAAGCTTAAAGAAATAAGACCACAACTCCAAGAGCCAATGGGTTAAGCAAGGGGGTCAGGGGAGCAGCGTAGGTGAAAAGTCACGCACGCCAGAGAGCAACGTAGGTAAAAAGTCACGCACGCTACAGGGAGCAACGTAGGTAAAAAGTCACGCACGCTGAGAGAGCAGCGTAGGTTAAAAGTCACGCACGCTACAGGGAGCAGCGTAGGTGAAAAGTCATGCACGCTGAGAGAGCAGCGTAGGTGAAAAGTCACGCACGCTACAGAGAGCAGCGTAGGTGAAAAGTCACGCACGCTACAGGGAGCAGCGTAGGTGAAAAGTCACGCACGCTGAGAGAGCAGCGTAGGTGAAAAGTCACGCACGCTACAGAGAGCAGCGTAGGTGAAAAGTCACGCACGCTGAGAGCAGCGTAGGTGAAAAGTCACGCACGCTCAAGGAGACATGCTTCCAACAGAAAGCGTACTTAAGCCTGCGTACGCAGCGCTAAAGAGCGCGCGTAGCTCAGGGTGCGTAAGCTAAATAGCTCTGCACACTGCTCACTGTCTTCTCCAAACAGCAAAAATACCATGGCTGAACCCAAGCTTCAAAATTTATAACTTGGCCATCCGAACTCCAAATCCGAATTTCCAAAGCTCCAACTGGAGTGAAACTGAATGCTCTTCCACATGAAAACATCAAAACCCAAGAAAATCCAACCAAAGTAGCTCAAACCATGCAAAATCCAAAAATAGGAAAAACCTAGATCTAGAATAATGGAGACTTCAAATCATAAAATACCAAGACCTAATATTGGTCACCATGTCCTAATCTAGCAAATGGACAAATAAAAGAGGGTTCTCATGTAGTGGCAAGATGCACTTGCCTAGGGTTGGGAGGGTTGTGTAGAGGAAGAAGAAGAAGAAGAAGAAGAAGGAAATAAATGGTGGTTATGAGGAGAGAGAAAATGTTGGTAGAGTTATAAAGAGGGGGAGTTGTGGTGTGTTGAGGGTGGAGCATAGGCTAATGTGATCCAATGCTCATAAACCAAACCAAAACAAACCAACCCAATCCGATTAAAACCGAGCCATGACAAAACCCAAAATACGAGAAATACCGAAATTCTGAAAGTTGAGAAAAATAAAAAAATACATGCCAAAAATCCAGATACGAGTATAAATACAAAATACAGGAAATACGGGAAATGAGGGTGACAACTCTACCCACCTTAAAAGAATTCTGTCCTCGAAATTTAATCAAGGAGCTAGAGATTGTCACGACAAGCTACACTAAGCACAGGCAAGTTATACTAAGCAGTTCAATCATACAATCATACAATGCAAGCAAGGAAAGGGAAAACGTAAGGCATAAGAAAGACATTATACCTCACGAGTCAAACAGGTAGGGATATCGTGATCGGATGTCGTCCTCACGCTCCCACGTTGACTCACCTAGAGAGTGATGACCCCAAGCAACACGGACTAATTTAATAGTCTTGTTCTTGAGTATCTTCTCCCTCCGGTCCAATATAGACACGGGCCTCTCCTCATACGAAAGGTTGGTACCAACAACCAATTCCGAATGGTCTAGGATGTAGCTCGGATCCGGAATATACCGTCGTAATTGGGACACATGGAATACATCATGCATCTCACTTAGCGACGACGGAAGAGCGAGACGATAGGATACATCTCCTACTCGCTCTAGAATATCGAATGGTCCTATATACCTAGGACTAAGCTTTCCCCGCACGTTGAAATGAATGACTGTAGGCCTTAAAAATGAAGGTCACGCTGAGTTGATCAGAACAAGGTCCAAAAGTCACGCTGAGTTGATCAGGACAATATTAAAAAATCATGCTGGAAGACAGCTCATCATTTGTCAGAGTATCATCATGACTGACAGCACGACAGTCGAAGAATGTCTTCTCGTATGCCACGTATGCACGGAACTCGAGAGATCATAGCCGCCTATTGCGTGACTTTTGAAATCTTCTTCAGCAAGACTCAGCCTTCACAAAGTTGGCGTACCAAAAGAGCTTTTTGTCATTTATTGTGACTGATAAAAGCAATCACTGTCAGAGATTTTGTGTCAGTCGAGGCACGTCGAATCAAGACAGCTGGCAGTCCTGCCTCAATCGTGCGTGGATTTTGAGCCTTCTGACTCAAGCTTGCGTGTATTTTGAACTTATATGTTCCTTCCTCAAGTCTGCGTGTATTTTGAGCTTTTTACCTCAAGTTTGCGTGGATTCTGAAGTTTCATGCCCCACGTCTGCGTGGATTGTGAAGCTTTCTGTCCCAAGTCTGCGTGGATTGTGAAGCTTTTTGCCCCAAGCCTGCGTGGATTCTGAAGCTTCTTGCCCCAAGTTTGCGTGGATTTTGAAGCTTTTTGACCCAAGTCTGCGTGGATTTCGTCTTCAACAAGTCTGCGTGGATTTCATCAAATTGGAGTACGTGGCAGCCATGCCAGTGATCTCTCGCCTGCGTGTCCTGTAACTTGCACACGACTCATGCATGATTGCCATGTGTCCAACAGTTACAAGCCACGTCCAGTAACTGCTCACAATCTTGCGTATGTTAAATCCTGCATGATTTTCAACTAGGCACAGACTGTAAAGACAGTTATCCTTTCAGTTATTTTTGACTCTATAAATAGAGTTCTTTTTCTCATTCATTGTACAGATACATAGTTATCTAACTTACTGTCAAAATTTTGAGAGTTTTTCTTCTTCGCACTGTCCAAGGGATAAAGCGATCGTCTTCTAGATCGGATTCCTACAGTTGTAATTTTCCCAGATACACAATAAATAAAGTAAATTTATTTATGGAAAAAAATTGGCGACTCTGTTGGGAAAAACTATCTCCTCTTCTGAGATGGCAACAACTCAATGCGACACTTCGTCAATCGGCTCGACGAAGAAGGTGATGACGATCCAATTCGATCAACTCGTCTATGAAGAAATACAGCGGGCTAAGGGTGGCAAGCCCACTTCAGCCTCCATCACTACTGCCAAGTCGAAGGGACGCTCTGTCTATGTCCCAAAGAATCAGTTGGCAGCCAATGGTGAAGTCTCTGCCACAGTGTCTACTCCTAACACTGGCAAAGACTCTACTGCAAGCACGCACACTCTTGTGCGCTCGAAGATGACAGCATTCAAAAGTCATGCTGACAGTATTGGCTCCTTAGTCAAGTCTGTTCCAGCGTACAATCCAGCCTTCAAAAGTTACGCTGACAGTACTGGCTCCTTAGCCAAGTCTGTTCCAGCGTGCAATCTCACATCCAAAAGTCATGCTGGCAGTACTGGCTCCTTAGCCAAATCTGTTCCAGCGTGCAATCTCACATTCAAAAATCACGCTGACAGCACTGGCTCCTTAGCCAAATCTGTTCCAGCGTGTATTTCCAAAGTCAAAAATCATACTGACAGTACTGGCTCCTTAGCCAAGTCTGTTCCAGCGTGTAATCTCAATCCCAAAAGTCACGCTGACAGTACTGGCTCCTTAGCCAAATCTGTTCCAGCGTGTAATTCTAAATTCAAAAGTCACGCTAACAGCACTGGTTCTTTAACCAAGCCTGTTTCAGCGTGTATTCCATATACATCATCTAAGAAGAATAGCTCTTTAGCTGTTTCTTCTTCTGTGCCAAGTTCTACTAGAACTGGGGGTGGTCTTCCACACAAAGTCCCTTCGAAAAGAAATAACTCTTTAGTTGTTTCTTCTGCTCCTGTAGTTTTTACTTCAGGAACAGCTTTGACAGACCCTCTTTCATAGACAAATTCTGTAGTTTTGACTACTCTTCCTTCTGAACATTCTATGTCTCAAAACTTGAATAAGTCTAAGAAGAAACATTCCTTAATGTCTTCTTCTATGACTTCTTTAAATTGGGCACAGAATTTGTCTATGAAAGAGGGTCTGTTACCAACTCCTAATCAAAGGGATGGTTCTACTCTTCCTTCTCTGCAAATATCTAGATCAATGGAAGGAAAACTCCAAGTTTCCAAAACCAATGTGTTACCTCAAACTGATTTAAGAACAAAACTTAATCAAACCCGTTTGGGAAGTACTTCTGGTGTTAGAAAACCACATCAATCAGATATAAAAATAAAAGATCCAGATGCAGAGTATGCAAGAAATTATGTGGCTCATATTAATCACTCCCTATATAATCAAGAGCCATCAAGACCCAAGAACAAGAAATATACTCCTAAAAATACACAAGGAGTATTCTCTGATGTACCTCAGTCGTCACAGACAGATTTACGAGAACACCTTCAACAGAAGAGAAGGAATAATTCTATGACAATGGAACATGCTGAATGTGACTTCCAGCCAAGAGTCATAATTCAATGCAGATGTCAATCAATGGTTCAGGACTATGTTGATCATGAATGTGACTTCCAGTCGAGAGTCATAATGTAATGCAGATGTCAAACAAAACGACAATCTGTCTTCAATCGGATTCAGTGTGAACCTATGCCTGATGAAGATGAGCCTTTGTTTGCTTCTGTCAACATGACCTCTCGGGATACTGGAGGTAGAGCTGATAGTCCAGATGGAGTATATAGAGGCACCAGAGCAAGAGTTCTGGCCTCTAGTCAAAGAACTTTGATCTCTGAAGATGATTCTGAGTTCCTGGGAGAATCTAATTTCCCACCTCTTCCTACTGGGGGTAGTTCTCCTATAATTGACTTTGATGCACAAAGCAATGATTCAGAACATACAACATCCACCAATTCATCAATAATCCCTCGTACAGTCACGATATATATGGTGGATGGGAATACTGAATTGAACAATGAACCTTCCTCTTCGGTGACTCCTCAAGATCAAAGAATTGCTTCTTTGGAACAGCAAATGAAATCCATGGCTGATACTATGAAGTCGATATATGAACTCATGGCAACACAGATGCAAAATCAACAGACTGTACCAGATGCTATACCAATTGACACTGGTGTAAGTCCAGTACAAGTTCCTCCAGCAGTACAATCCAATACTCCTGGACCAGCTCGACCAAATCCTAGTCTCTCTGGAGCTGGGGGTAGTGCTTATAATGTTGTTCCTCCTCCCAACTATTCTCTACAAGCTACAACTCCACAATCTTCCGGAGTTGTCTCTGAAGAATTGAAGAATCTCAAAACTCAATTCGAGGCATTCAAACAGAAGGATGGTTTACAAAGATTAGGCATCAAGCAACCTTATCCGATAAAATGGAAGCAAGTATCGTATCCTCCTAAATACAAGCCTCCTACTATCTCATTCTATGATGGAACCACTTCTCCAAGTCAGTTTATTAATCACTTTGAAGTGATGACTGACCAGTTGCAACCAAGTGACGCCCTCCTTACTCGGATGTTTGTTGGATGTCTCAAGAAAACGGCTTATGAATGGTATAGAAGTCTCCCAGATGGGTGCATTACCTCATTTGCCGATTTCAAACATATGTTTCTTGAACGGTTCTATGAAGGGCATTATGACATGACTATGTCTGCTTTTATTAGAATCAAGCAGAAAAATAATAAAACCACAGAGGATTTTATTGAACGGTTTCGAAGAGAAGCTCTGAAGATGCCTCTTGGAACTCCTGATGCTGTCACCATCGACACATGCAAATCAAATTTGTTGTCAATCATCAGCATGTGGACAGGATCTACTCAATTTTAAGACTGGCCTTCCTTCATAGTCAGTGCCAAGGCCGCAGAAATCAGTGCTGAAACCTTCAAAGGTTTAGGAGTGCAGATGTCTCCTAAAGAAACAGGTCAAGGTACTAGCAATAATGCTAAAAACAATGCTCGCAAGGGAAAAGAAACTCTTGAAGTTAATCTTCAGAGCAAAGATGCATCAACTGTTCAAACTTCTCCTACCTCTACAACTCAACAACCAAGAACACCTCGCCCCAAAGAATAATACTCTTTCGATGATGATGATGTCCTTGGTATCTTTGAATGTCTGCTGAAACGTAATAAAATACAATTACCTGAAATCAAGAAACCTGATGAAGCTGGAAAGACAGATCATCCTAAATACTGTCCATACCACAGAATGTTGGGTCACACAATTCATACATGTTATGTACGGAAAGGAAAGATCCAAGAAATAATTAAATCTGGAGCTATCTCTCTTACTCCGAAAGAGAAAACCGTCACCTCCAACGTCGTCTCTATGTAATTCGGATATTTCTCTCCTCAACTCCTTAAAAGTGGGATCGTTCCTATTTCCAAGGCAACTCTTGAAATAGTGAATATTCCTCCTCCACAGTCTGAAGGATTAGTGCCAATCACTTTGGAAACAGGAAAAATCATGTGGATTCATCCTGATCTAGTGGCAGATTTTGAATCTCCTTCTCCTCAAAAGACTACTTCTCGAAAGTCCAAAAAGGCTGAAAAAATTAAGTCATGTCATATGACTTCTCTTGGATCTACCTCTGACACAGAGCCAAAAGAGAAGAAAGAAGCACTTGCTGGTGCTACTCGAACAGGGAAACCTTATCTAAAGGATTATTCCAAGAATCCTAAGGATACTCCTGATATCCCGCCAGCTGATAAAGATGCTCCTAATGTTTCTCCTGAAGAAGAATCATCCACTGCACCTGCTCCTTCAACTACACCGGTTGAACCTGTTTCTCCCAAGCCTACGGCTCTTGAGAAAGGCAAACAACAGGCTCGGTTTGATAAACCAATCAAGAAGTCCCCTCCTTTTGGCTTCAGAAGCCTTATAATTTCGACATTCTAGCTCAACTTGCTAATACTCCAGCTAGAATGTCACTCTTTGAACTTCTACGTCTTTCTAAAGAGACTCGGGAGACGTTAAGTGAAGCACTTCTACAGGCTGACTCTTGTCTTGCATAATTGAAGAAGCCAGATGCAAAACCTGCCACTTGCTTACATTGTAACAGTGTATTGGAGATTATCCCAAATATCACCTTACATAAGACGACATGCTATTGGAGGATAATCGACATGATCGGCCTCTCTACTACACTGGTTATATCGATACAATGAAGATAGATCGTATCCTCATTGATCCAGGGTCTGCTATAAGTATAATGCCAAAGAGTCTGTTGGATGAACTAAAAATTCCTCTTCACAAGCTCTCCAAGACGGTTACTACTATCTTGGGATTCAATCAAAACCGAAGCGAGCCTTTGGGAAAGATTCATCTGAAGCTTCAGATAGGCGATTTCAGATCCAAAGTCACTTTCTATGTGATCGAGATCGTGGGATCCTACAATCTTCTTCTTGGGAGGCCCTTTCTTCATAAAATTAATGTGGTGCCTTCTACTCTTCATCAGTGTTTTAAGTACATTGATAGCAATAGAAGAGTACAAAAAGAAGTTGCTGATATAAATCCCTTACATGGGGTTGAAGCTTATTTCAATGATTTCCGAATGTACAAAGAAGAGTATACAAGGGTGATACAAGCTATGGAGAAAGAGGATTCACAAAGTGAGACCTTAATAATTCCTGTTAAAGGTCGAACTACTCAGCAACAATCTCCCAAACCCTCTGGAGAAGTTTCTTTCATCATTCCGGTGAGTGGACGGATCTCTCCGTTATCTCAGTCGTCTGCTCAAGATACAATGATCATTCCTGTTAGTGGGCGTACTACAGTTCCTGTATCTTCATAGGATACTCTGCTAATTCCAGTTGGAGGGCGGATTACTCTTCCTCTCAAGCTTCAAGGGAGCTCACCTCTTCTGAGCCATTTGTTATCGATCTTAATCGAAACAAAACTTCTTTTCGTTCTTCTTCTTCCCCTTTAGTCATTGACTTGGCTAAGATCTCTAAGGCTCAGCCTTCTCCCAATATAAATATTGCTGCTTTTACATTTAATGAAAAGTCTCTATCTTTGCAGTACGTTGATATGTGTAATTATGTTCATAGTTATTTACATTTGTTAGATGACTTGAGCACAATAACCATAGGAGTTGTACAGACTGTTCATACAGATGTATACCTAGAACCTGTACAATCTTCATACTTTTTAGTTCCCAGCAGAAAGCCAGGAGACATTCCAATATTCTTTTACAAAGGGCCCCAAAGTCCTTCTGATTTAGTAGATGATGACAAAAACGATGATACTGGAAGATTACAACTACGTCGTTATAGTCAGCAATCTAAAGACATCATCAAAAATATGGGCTATGACTTCAGAACTGGCCTCAATAGTGGAAAAGGAAGAAAAATGCCTGTTCGTATTCCTTCTCTGAAATATGGGAGGACAAAATACGGATTGGGCTATATTGCTCCTACTCCTTTTATCAATATTATCCATGAAGATCCCGAGTCTGACGAAGATAAGAGATCTGATTCTTCTAGTACCACTTCTTGGGATTCTGATACGAGTATCGATGATTTCTACTGCAACACTCTGTCTTCCAACATGGTTTCTATCGACCACTCTGAAGAAAGTGATGAAGACGAAGATGAGTTTGAAATCTCACCTGAATCAGAACAATGGGCCCGAAGGTTAGATAATCAATGGGAGTTCCGATTCGAGCAAAAAGAACCTCCGACTGAAGACAAACTTGTTCAAATAGATGTTGGTGAAGAGGGATCTCCTAAACCAATATTCATCAGTGAAAGTCTTTCAGAAACTGATAAGCAAGACATGATCAAACTCATTCGTGACTATATCGACGTCTTCGCTTGGAGTTATGAAAATATGCCAGGACTTGATCCTCAAATCGTAACTCACAAGCTCAATATCTTGCCGAATGCTAAACCGATCAAACAACAACAGCGATGATTTCGTCCAGATATTATGGATGCAATTGAAGCTGAAGTCAATAAACTCATGGCCTCTGGGTTTATTAGAGAGGAACAACATTCCGATTGGGTGGCTAACATAGTTCCTGTCCTTAAAAAGACTGGCAAGATCAGAGTTTGCATAGACTTCCGCGATCTCAATGCGGCATGTCCTAAAGACGAATTCCCTCTACCAATTACTGATGTCATGATCGATAATACCTGTGGGTTTGAACGGATGCCATTCATGGACGGGTATTCTGGGTACAATCAGATTAAAATGTTTCCAGATGACGAGAAGCACACTTCTTTCAGAACGCCGATCGGTACATACTGTTATACAGTGATGCCATTCGGTCTCAAGAATGCAGGAGCAACGTATCAACGAGCCATGAGCACTATATTTCGTAAATATTTGCGAAAAACAGTCGAATGCTATGTTGATGATATTACAGTCAAAAGTCGACAAAAGGAGGATCATATCCAAGATTTGAAGACTATATTTGATCTAATGCGTAAGCATCAATTAAAGATGAACCCTACTAAGTCCTTCTTAGGCGTCTCTAGTGGTAAATTTCTCGGCTTCGTCATTACCTCTAAAGGTATACACGTGGATCCCGAGAAGATCAAAGCCATCCAAGAGATGCGTCCTCCACGCACCTTAAAAGAGCTACGAGGATTTCAAGGAAGGATCGCTTATATCAGAAGATTCATCTCTAATCTTTCAGGACGCTGCAGACCATTCAATAAACTCATGAAGAAAGGTGTTTCTTTCGTCTGGAATGATGAATGCCAGAAAACATTCGAGGATATAAAACAATATCTGATGAGCCCTCCAGTATTGGTACCTTCCGTCTCAGGAATACCGTTCCTCCTATATACCCGAGCAATGAGTCATTCATTGGGTGCATTGCTTGCTCAAAAGAATAAAAATGGTCATGAACAAGCCATTTACTATCTCAGTCGTACTATGACCGGAGCTGAACCTCGATATTCACCGGTCGAAAAAGAATGTCTAGCCTTGATGTTCGCTGTTCAAAAGACACGACATTATATCATTGGCCAGACTATTCATGTCATTTCTAGGATCAATCCCATACGAGTCATGATGAAAAAACCCAGTGTTTTGAATTATCGATTGGCTAATTGGGGAATCCTACTTGCTCAATATGATATGTATTATATTCCTCAGAAATCAGTCAAAGGACAAGCTTTAGCTGATTTTCTGGCTGCTCATTCAATTCCAGAAAATTCAAAACTCTATGATGAAATCCCGGATAAAGTCCTAGATTCAAACCAAGTTGCTGAAGAAGATCCTACCTGGCATCTATTCTTTGATGGAGCATCAAGAATTGGTCCTAATGGTGACATTGTCGCTGGAGTTGGAATCGTTCTTGTGTCGCCAGAAGGTCTTGCTATCCAAAGAGCTTATTCTCTCTATCAACCATGTTCAAACAATGTAGCTGAGTACAATGCACTGCTTATTGGTCTTCAACTCGCTAAACATCTGGATATTCAATATTTGGAGGCGTACGGAGACTCTAAACTCATTGTCAATCAGATAAGGGGCACTTATGAGGTTCGCCATCAAGATCTGGTTCCCTATCATAGATCGGCTATATCTATGGCTTCTTCATTTGAAGAGTTCTTCATTGAGCATGTTAGGCGAGCGTGTAACACCGAAGCTGATGCTCTTGCTAATCTTGCGGCGGTATTAGCTATTCCAATCAGACGTCAGCAAATGATTGTTGTTCGCAATCGAGAATTATTTCATCTCGAAAACAATCTGACTTTAGGACTTCCAGTCGACATTGAAGAATCAACATCTCATGATGTCAATGCAACAAGAGGATTTTGATTAAGTCGTAAATCTATATCATCTTCATCTGATTCTAGCATGGAATTCTTTTTCAATAATTCAGCCGAGAATCAAAATACAGATAAAGATTGGAGACTTCCTTTCTTAGATTTTGTATTGTATGACATTCTTCCAGATAATCCGAGTGAGGCAGCATCTATCAGACGACGGTCACTCAGATTCTATTACAATCATACTACAAAAACCTTATATCGTCGAGCTTATGACGGTCTACTTCTTCGATGTATTACCGGTGATGAGGCTCAACAAATCATTCGTGAAGCACATGATGGAATTTGTGGAGCACATCAGCCTGGACCAAAACTTCAGGACCGTATTCGACGTATGGGTTATTATTGGCCCACTATGGTATCAGATGCCATCGAATATGCATGGAAGTATAAAGCTTGTCAAATCCATGCAGATTTTATTCATCAACCCTCAGAATTTCTACATCCGACAGCAGCATCATGGCCCTTCGAAGCTTGGGGCATGGATATTATTGGTCCGATCAATCCACCTTCATTAAAAGGTCATCGATTTATTCTCGCAATAACCGATTATTTCTCCAAATGGGCCAAAGCCATTCCTTTATCTAAAGTTAAGACGTCCAATGTCATCAGCTTTATCAAACACCACGTCATCTACAGATTTGGTGTTCCTCGACGCATTATTCATGATAACGGACCACAGTTCGTCAGTCAGAAGTTTACTCGATTCTGTGACGATCATCGGATCAATAATGTAGCTTCTACCGCATATAATCAGGCAGCTAACGGATTAGCAGAAGCTTTCAACAAGACCATCATCAAACTCTTAAAGAAGTTTGTCTCTACTAACAAACGTAATTGGAGTGAGAAGCTCGGTGAATGTTTGTGGGCTTACCGTACTACAGTTCGTAATGCTACTAAATGTACACCTTTCTCTCTGGTGTATGGATGCGAAGCTGTTCTTCCATTAGAGATTCAAATTCCTTCTTTAAGGATAGCAATCGCTAATGAACTCACCGCCGAAAATAATGATCGTCTTCGACTTCAAGAATTAGAAGCTTTGGATGAGAAACGATTATCTGTTCAACAGAATATTGAATTCTATCAAGCTAGAATCTCAAGAGCTTTTAACAAGAAAGTCAGAGTTCGAGTGTATCAAAAAGGAGAACTTGTTCTAACAGTCAGACGTCCTATGACTATGACTCATATGAGCAAGGGCAAATTTGACGCAAAGTGGGAAGGTCCCTATGTCGTAAGCAGAGTTTTCTCAAATGGAGCCTATCAACTCTCAGAACTGGATGGTCGAAAAGTTATGATGCCTATTAATGGCAAATTCCTTAAACAGTATTATGTATAAATGTAAATGCTTGTAAATCATTAGACAAGTTCATGCTCAAAAATAAAAAATTTATTTTATTTTTGATAGTACATGATTTTAAGGAAGATCATTATCATCCTTCTCTACATTTGGACGCGGGCTACTGCCGTCCTTCTCAAAAACGTGGTCAGCAAAAGAGCCGAGAACCTCCTTGCTGGAACCCACGAGGAACTTGCAAACGACCATCCTCATGGCTTCTTCTTCTTCAGTCCTTCCTGGTTCGAGCAGGAAGTCCAGAATGTCCCTTGGTGGCTTGGATGCAGACGAACCTTTGCCTGCTTCTACTTTCTTCGGCTGAACTGAATCAGCAGGGTATTCTTCAGTGCCTTTCTGAATCTTCAGGGCGATTCCAGCTTTCTTGGATGCTTCTTCAGATGACATTTTTATGTTGAAGAATAGAAGTGTTCGTTCTTGTCAGAATTCTGCTATATTTATAGGTAGAAGTTCTTCAAATAATGAAGCGTCACATTCATCCGACGGTTCACACATTCATTAATGCTTGGCGGTTCATCCGTTCATTTATTACATTCATCTGACGGTTCGCCCGTTCATTGACGGTTCATTCGTTCACTTATCATATTCATCCGACGGTTCACCCGTTCATTAATACCTGACGGTTTATCCGTTCATGAAAAATCGAGTTCAAAGATATTTTTATGTCTGAATTCTATTTTTTCTAATCAGTATTAAACTAAGATTATTTCTGGTTTAATATCATCTGATAGAATTACAAAGCTTGTTTGCATATTCTATTCTATTGAAATGTGTCATATATTATTTACCTCTGAACATATTTTCTATATCATTATCAAAACAGCAAAACCATAAATCAGATCAAAAATTCTCATTTTCATTCATAATCAAAACATTGGATACAAGTGAGAATGAAAAAGATTCACTTATTGGGAGTTATTAGCTCCCTGATGCGTTCAAGAGCAGCATTCAATTTCTCTTCATGAGTCTTGCGAACTCGTTCCGCTGCTTCCACTGTAACATTCTGTTCATCAAAAATAATGATAGCAGACTGGCGACGGTTGACTTCTTCAATCTGTTCCGCCTGTATCTGTTCTCGTTCCTTCTGAAGAATTTCACAGCGTTCGGCTTCAGAGATATAAGCAGCAGCCACCTCAGCTTATTCTGTTTCCATGACAGCAATTCGCTCTTGAAGTCTAGCCAATTCCTCTTTCAATTTTTTCAGCTTTTCAGTCTTGGACGCTTTATCCTTCTCCAGAAGCTCTACTCTTTGACGAGTAGCTAATATTTTTTTGCCCTTTTCTACTAATTTCTCAGTAGAAGAGGCAAGAAATGCTTCAAGAGCTGCTTGTTGGGACTGTGCTTCATGCTCTAATTGATTAATCTCAGTTGCAGTTAAAGATTGAAGGTCTTCCTTCTTAGTCTTCCAGTATTTTCGGATAGTTGCTTCTAATTCATCCAAGAGATGTTCAAAGAAGATGCACTGAGACTCGCAACCAGCATGTCGCAGAGCCATGAGCGGGAACTTGACCATAGTTCGAAGATCAGAAAAAGGCATAGCTTCATCCTTCAAGAAACGTCTAGAATATGTATCTAGATATGAGTAAATGATTTTTGAATACATTCCCAGAGTTCTTGCTAGCCCAGTCTCAAATCCAGGAGTCGCTGTCAATATGGAAGAAGAAGCCTGAATGTTCTCTATCCTGGGAACAGAAGTGTGTGCGACTGGAGAAGTTGGCATGTGTGAACTCCCTTCATCAGCATCAGCCTGGATAAGCGGAGCATGAGTCGAACTCATTGCTGCAGCAGTTCCTACAGTCAAAGAAAGAAAAAAATATATCAGCATATAAAGAAAAATAAATAGCAGAAATAGAATTTGAAATAAAGTTCTACCAGGTTGAGGTTCATATTCAATATGTGAAGGGAGTCTGGCATCTTCTCGTAGCCGGTCCATGATTGTATCCGACACCTGCTTCATATGGCTGCTTCCAGCTCCAGAATTACTGGGAGCCGGAGCATTATCTGGAGATTGAGCAGGTTCGGGGCTAAGTTCCATTCTGTTCCCCTTTACTTTATCCTCATCATAAGGAGCATAAGTGCCAGCATGCCAGTCTTCTCCTCCTTCAGCTTCTTCTTCTTCTTCCTCATCTTCAGGATGAGCTTCTGATTCGGAGTCAATGATATTCACATCTTCATGAGTCGCAGGGACAATGACGATAGCAAGCTCAGTGTTGACTGTCGTCGGTTCAGTCCTCTCTGGAATGTCAGTTCGAAGAATGATGTCTTGACAAACATTCTTCAACAAATCATCAGCAGCTGATAGCTCAGACGCCGGCACGTCTTCATCGCCTCTGGCTGAAGAAATGTTTTCTTCAGCTTGAGTTTCAGGAACTTCTGACTGTTTTATCACTTCTTCTGGAGCTGGTTCTTCTTCAGAGTAATTGATCTGGTCATCCATTACCTAAATGATGCCTTCAGTCCCATGCTCAAATGGGATCATCCTCATCTCCGAGGGTTCAATAGCTACCCCAATTGTGGTCGGAGCAGTTATTTTCTGAGCTTGAACAGACTCTACTTCAGTCTGTTCAGTTGAAGCTGTCGGAAGGTGAATATCATCAGACTCGGTCTTCTCAGTAGAAGCTGCTTCATTGATTTCTGGCAAAACTCCTCCACTCATGATCGTTTCTAGGAGTTTATTGCCCTTCATTTTGCTGACAGACTTCTTGACATATTTGCCTCTCGACCTCCTTATCAAAGGAGCGTCGTCTTCATCAGGCTCTTCGTCTTTATCAGCGGCATCGTCTTCATCAACTGAGATACCGCCTAAAGCTGACGTAGCAGTCACTGAGACTCCTTTCTTTTTCTTCCTAGGTGTTTGAGACTTAGTACTCCTCTTGGAGACGGACTCAGATTCATCGCTTCTCTTCCTCTTAGAAAGAGATACAAAAATGGGCAGAAGAACTTCATCAGAAAAATTTCCCTCCTGGAATAATTCATATCGGGGCTCAACCTCCGCTGTCTCATCTACGGGTTCTGGAGAAGATTGTCGAATAATAGTCTTCTTCTTTGATCTCTTCGACGGAGCTAGCTCATCCTCTGCAACAAAGGTCTTCAGATTGAAACTCGGCCTAAAAGTGCTCGACGACACATAAAAGCGAGCATATGTATAAAGCATCTTTGGCCCCGAGCTAGATAAAGGATTAGGCATAGAAAATACAACTTTTGTATCCCTAGCCGCAAAATATCTCCAAGCTCGAGCTCCGTCGATAAGCCCTCCACGAGCAGATAAGCAAGTAGTAGCGTTCCAACGTGGAGCTTGTCATATCCGAATTGTCTAGCAAATCGGCTTGGTAAATATGGCTCCAGATATGTCATCTCTTCGTGACGGTATACTAGATGAGACAGCCTGATTCTCTGCAACCATTGGAAGACTACGTCATCTAGCCTGTTTCCCATATCTCCGTCTATCATATTTAAGGGCATGCTCTCATAGCCCAATGGTGGAGGGACACATTGGATAGACCAATATGATGCCCGATTCAAGACATTTCTGTATTCTGGAAGGGTGTGAACCTTCCAGAACGTCTCTCCAGAGTACCTCTCCAGAAAGAGGCTACCACTCCCTCCTGTCCCTGGAGGTATCAGACCATCATGATGAAGGAGAAGCCAACCATATAAATATGTGAAAGGCATCTCTATCCTTGGGAATTCTTCAGTCATCATCCTCTGATCAGACAGCATGTTGGGTACAAAATTCCGGAGACCTGTATTCAGCCTACAGGTCATTGTCGATAATAAGTCTAGCTTGTAACCATACACAAGGCGCACCGCTACAAAGATAACACCTCTGTGTATCCTGTCCAAAGAACTGGAGCCAGGAACGATGAATCTCCTTAACCACAGAGATAAAAATCCGACCAAATGGCCGTTTCTTGACAGACTCTTGCCACTCTGTCTTACATAAGAGCTGAAAGTGGTTCCAGCTTTGAACTCGTACCAGTCTTCAGTGATGGTAAAATCCTTGCAATCATATTTCTCCAGCAGATAAATGATTTCACCCGCAGAGAGAGGCTTGAAGTTGCTGATCTGATACCATCTCTTCTCGTTTATTTTCTTATCATCCTTTTCACGTTTCATGAAAAGGTAGGACATCCACTTCTGAATGTGGTTGCCAGCTTCATCCTTGGAACCCTTGTAATATAAAGTATATGTACCAAAATGGCACATCATCTCTTCAAATAGATGTACTATCTCTGGGTTCTTCTCTGACAAAAAGTTCAGCTCTTCTGTCGTAGGAACATACTCCTCATACAGCAGCGAGCCTGAAGGCAGGTGTAAGATATATTCCATCTCATGAAGGGCGAAGCCCATCTCTCCTTTTGGAGTCATAAAGGTCCCCGTCCTGTGATTGTATCTCTTAACCAAAGCCAGGAATAGGAAGGGATTGGGCTTGAAGCCGTAGGATGAATTGACGACGGCATCATAAAGATTAATCTTCTTCAGTTCAGTCTCAAAATTTTCCAAAGCCCAGTGGGCCAAAGTCTTCCATCTCACATTCTCCTGATTCATTAGGCCGTTCATCCTCGGTGTCGAATCGGTGGGATAGAATGCATTCTTGTTGGACATGAATTCGTTTATGAAAATGGGCATCCTGAACGGCATCAATATGGATGAATCTTCAGGTGGTATACATCCAGGCTTCAAACCCCGAAACACTGATACATGATCCTCCGGGGCACTGAAAAATCTCTCCTTCCTGTAAATAATACGGCTTGCCTTCGCCTGCTGATATTCTGTCAAATACCAGGACATCTTTCTCGAATAGCTGGCATGCATAAGTCTCATGATTGATAAGCCTCTGGAAACCTTTGGCCAGTACATGGGCTGTTTCACATCCCCTTCGAAGTAGAAGCACACCTTCTCTCTGATGCCCTTCGGCTGAGATTTCTGTGCTATTGCATCTCCGAACAAGAATGCTAGTTTCTTGTGGGATACCAGATCCAAACTCTGAAAGGGTTGTCCATTCATTAAGCAGAGTAAGGTGGTATGATCTTGATTGGCCAACAAAGACAATCTGGCTTCCGGAAGATCAAATTGAGGGAATTGTACATGAGATAGATCATGCTTAAATGAGAAACTCCAGTGCCCTTCATATTCTGCTTCTTTGCTTCGGATGTTCACTACAGAAAATGACAGAAGACAAAGTCATATATATCTATGTCTATGCGTGTATTACAGTATTTGAAAGAAATTTCAAAAGTCACGCAGACTCCATATGGATATACTACCATGACATGTTGAGTGACTTATTTCATGCAGATGATTAATTCACGCAAAGTTCAGACAGAATAGGATGAAAGTCACGCATCATTGCCAGAATCACATTTAAGTAAAAATGACAAAAATACGCTGACAGATTAAGACTAATCTATCCAAAGGATGACTTTCAGAAGTCTGCGTGAATAATTCAACATTGACATCTCTGCCAACTTGTGAAAAATCACGCAGAATCATCTCATAAAAGCTGTGTGACTATTTCAACATGGACATTTCTGCCAAACATGAAAAGTCACGCAGAGTCATGAGAGCCATGCTCCTTTGCGTGAAACACAGAGCTTCGTAAACACGAAGATGTGAAGTATGGCCGACCCTAAAGAGGGAGCATCCTTTATTAATATCCTTTGCCCTAAGAAGGGGGGATATATTTCTAAAGTTTATTGTTTTAAGATCCTAAAAGATTCTATGTGGAGTTCATCTTCATCAAAGTCGTCTTCAAACAGTTCGTGTCCCCCATCACTTACGATGCATAGGAGCTTGTGGGACTTCCTGTCGAGGAAGCCTGTCAGTAGTGGCACGGGAAGAAGTCGCAGGGGCTTTCCCCTTGGCCTGAGCATCAGCTTTCTTGGAAGCCATTGCGACTGAGAAAAGAGAAGAAGAAGTCGGGGAAGAAGGAGTTCGTCGGGGAAGATGAAGTTCTCTTCTGTGGGTTCTCTCTTTCAAATGCAAGTAAAGAGGGAAAGAAGTAATCTATGGCTTATTTATAGGCTCATGAAGAATTCCAAACGGCCCATCATGATTTGCCTCGATTTAGGAGCTTGATACGGGATCCTAACTGCACAGAATCCCAACAATCCAATCATTTAGGAATAAATATCTCTTTAAAGTCATCTCAGAGTGACTAAATTCATTTTATCATCTTAAATTTTCAAAGTATTTCGAAATTTTGAAGTCTTTTCAACTTTCGAAAACTTTGAAGAAGGTTTTGTAGGCCTTAAAAATGAAGGTCACGCTGAGTTGATCAGAACAAGGTCCAAAAGTCACGCTGAGTTGATCAGGACAATATTAAAAAATCACGCTGGAAGACAGCTCATCATTTGTCAGAGTATCATCATGACTGACAGCACGACTGTCGAAGAATGTCTTCTCGTATGCCACGTATGCACGGAACTCGAGAGATCATAGCCGCCTATTGCGTGACTTTTGAAATCTTCTTCAGCAAGACTCAGCCCTCACCAAGTTGGCGTACCAAAAGATCTTCTTGTCATTTATTGCGACTGATAAAAGCAATCACTGTCAGAGATTTTATGTCAGTCGAGGCACGTCGAATCAAGACAGCTGGCAGCCCTGCCTCAATCGTGCGTAGATTTTGAGCCTTCTGACTCAAGCTTGCGTGTATTTTGAACTTATATGTTCTTTCCTCAAGTTTGCGTGTATTTTGAGCTTTTTACCTCAAGTTTGCGTAGATTCTGAAGTTTCATGCCCCACGTCTGCGTGGATTGTGAAGCTTTCTGCCCCAAGTCTGCGTGGATTGTGAAGCTTTTTGCCCCAAGCTTGCGTGGATTCTGAAGCTTCTTGCCCCAAGTTTGCGTGGATTTTGAAGCTTTCTGACCCAAGTCTGCGTGGATTTCGTCTTCAATAAGTCTGCGTGGATTTTATCAAATTGGAGTACGTGGCAGCCGTGCCACTGATCTCTCGCCTGCGTGTCCTGTAACTTGTACACGACTCATGCATGATTGCCATGTGTCCAACAGTTACAAGCCACGTCTAGTAACTGCTCACAACTTTGCGTATGTTAAATCCTGCGTGATTTTCAACTAGGCACAGGCTGTGAAGACAGTTATCCTTTCAGTCATTTTTGACTCTATAAATAGAGTTCTTTTTCTCATTCATTGTACAGATACATAGTTATATAACTTACTGTCAAAATTTTGAGAGCTTTTCTTCTTCGCACTGTCCAAGGGATAAAGCGATCGTCTTCTAGATCGGATTCCTACAGTTGTAATTTTCCCAGATACATAATAAATAAAGTGAATTTATTTATGGAAAACAATGACGCCGCGGTTAGGCGAGATCCTAAGGAATACATGGTCGCCGACAGCAAATTCTAAGGGACGCCGACGAGCATCGGCCCAATGGCGCTGGCGGTCCTGGGCAACTCGGAGGTGATCTCTGACCTTCCTGACCACTTCAACCGTCTGGGAAATCAATTCGGGCCCGAGCATCTGCCTCTCCCCGATATCGTCCCATGCTAGCGGGGATCTGCACTTCCTGCCATAAAGAGCCTCGAAGGGTGCCATCTGGATACTGGCCTGATAATTGTTGTTGTACGAGAATTCCACCAGGTGCAGATGATTCTCCCATGAACCACCGAAGTCTAGGGTACAGGATCTCAACATATCTTCAAGAGTCTGGATTGTGCGCTCTGATTGACCATCCGTCTGCGGGTGATAAGCTGAGCTGAACTGAAGGCGAGTTCCCAAACTCTCCTGGAAGCTGCGCCAAAAGTGTGATGTGAATCTTGAATCCCTGTCCGAGGTGATGCTGACTGGCACACCGTGAAGCCTGACAATCTGCCTGAGATACATCTCTGCTAACTGCGTCGTCGACTGACCAACTCTGAAGGAAAGAAAGTGTGCCACCTTGGTAAGCCTGTCCAAAATTACCCAAATAGCATCTCTGTCGGCCGGAGATCTAGGCAATCCAGTCACGAAATCCATGGTTATATGCTCCTATTTCCATTCTGGGATCGGTAAGGGTTGAAGAAGTCCAGCGGGCATCTGATGTTCAGCTTTAACCTGTTGGCAAACCAAACACCGGGAGACAAACCGGGCTATCTTCCTCTTCATGCCATTCCACCAGAATTACTGACAAATATCACGGTACATCTTCGTACCACCCGGATGAATAGAATATTATGAACTGTGGGCTTCTGCCATGACTTCTTGTCTGATATCTCCACTGGGTACACAAAGACGAGTGCCGTGCCGAAGTATACCGTCTTTATGGATACATAACTCTGGCCTTCTTCCTGCTTCACACTCTGCTCTGAGTCGCTGGATCTTGGAATCTGTTGACTGCGCCACCCGAATTCTCTCAACGATGCTGGACTGAATCTGTAGGCTGGCCATCAATGCCACGCTGGTTGGAAGAACCACTTCAATTCCCATCTTCTGAAGAGCTGCCAATAATTCTGGTTGCGCCGTCAGGAGATAAACTCCGGCTCTCCTGCTCAATACATCTGCTACAACGTTGGCCTTCCCGGGATGATACTGTAAATCCACATCATAGTCCACTAGTAGCTCGAGCCATCTTCTCTGTCGCATATTAAGGTCCTTCTGGGTGAAAATATACTTCAGGCTCTTATGATCAGTAAAGATCTCCACTCTATCTCCGTACAAGTAGTGTCTCCACAACTTCAAGGCAAATACTACCGTCGCCAATTCCAAGTCGTGGGTCGGGTAATTCTTCTCATGATCACGAAGTTGACGTGACGCATAAGATATTACCTTCCCATGCTGCATCAAGACACCCCAATCCTCTGCCTGAAGCGTCGCAATAAACTGTGAATCCTCCGATCCCATCTGGAAGGGTGAGAATGGGAGCCATTATTAAACCTTGCTTCAACTTCTCAAATGATTCCTGACACTCTGCTGTCTAAACAAACGGCACATCCTTGCGGGTCAACTGGGTCATCGACGCTGAAATCCTTGCGCAATCTGAAATGAACCGTCGGTAGTAGCCGGCCAATCCAAGAAAGCTGCGAACCTCTGCCACTGAGCTGGGTACCGGCCACGACTCGATAGCCACAATCTTCTGGGGGTCCACTTCCACTCCTCCTCGGGTAATGATGTAACCCAAGTACGAAATGCGATCGAGCCAGAACTCGCATTTACTGAACTTGGCGTACAACTAATGCTCCCGAAGCATCTGGAGGACGACTCTGAGATGCTGCTCATGCTCTGCTTCACTCTTACTGTAGACCAGGATATCATCTAGGAACACGATCACAAATTGGTCCAAGTAAGGCATGAAAATGCGATTCATGAGGTCCATGAATACGGCCGTTGCATTGGTCGCTCCAAAGGGCATAACAAGGAACTCTCAATGTCCATACCTCGATCTGAATGCTGTCTTCGGGATGTCCTGCTCTCTGACTCTGATCTGGTGGTATCCCGACCGCAAATCGATCTTCGAGAACACTGAAGCCCCTCTGAGCTGATCAAACAAGTCATCTATCCTCGGAAGAGGGTATCTGTTCTTGATTGTCACTGAATTCAAGGTACGATAATCAACACATAGCCTGGACGTACCATCCTTCTTTTTCACAAAAAGCATAGGGGCTCCCCAAGGCGATCCACTTGTACGGATGAATTCGTTGGTCCTTAGTTCTTCAATCATCTTGTACAAAATCTCCAACTCTGAAGGCGCCATCCTGTAGACTCGCTCTGATACTGGTGCTGTCCCGGGAATCAAGTCTATAGTGAACTCAATCTTTCGCTCCGACGGCATCCCTGGAAGCTCCTCTGGGAAGACATCTGGAAACTCTTCAACTATCCGGGGTAACTGCACTGCTGCTACTGCCATCCGTAATGCTGGAGAAGATGGCTCCACTGCGCCTCTGGAAAATGAAAACTCTGGCTCGCCGGGGATACTAAAGACAACTCTGCCAATATGGCAGTCTATCCTAGCATACTGGTTCCTCAACCAATCCATGCCTAGGACTACATCATAGTCTGCCATAGGAAACTCTATGAATCTAGCGGGGAACTCCCTACTGCTAACTACGATCCGACACGAGGAAAACACTCGATCTACTCCCATAAGGCCATTACCAGTAAGTATATTGAGCCTCACTGATAATGACTCGGGCTCCAATCCTATCCGTGTCGCGAATCGTGCAGACATGAATGAATGCGATGTACCAGAATCAAATAATACAGACGCTGGAGAGGAGTTGACGAGAATAGTACCTGCCACAATCTTACCTGGTGCAATTTCTTCTTCTATAGCCATCATCATGGCCTGACCTTGTCCTCTGGCTGCTGGTCCCCTCTGCTGGAAACCTCTCTGTCTATTTTGGGTCTGAGCTTGGGCTTGTGCATACTGCTGGGGGTGCTGTTGCTGGAATGCCTGAGACTGAGGCGGCAAGGGCCTCGAAGACTGATACTGCTGCTGCTGAACTGGTACTGGGGCCGGTCCTCTCACCGAAGAGCTAGAAGGGTTGGATGCAGATGAACCACCCCTATTCGGGCAAGTCCCTATCCTATGATCTATTGCTCCACAAGCCAGGCATAATCTCTGCGCCCTGCGACAATCTGCCACCACATGCCCTGGCTTCCCGCAATGAGAACATTCCATCGCGGAAGTCTGCTTCTGCTTCTGCTGCGGCGGGTACGTTGGGGTCGAATGCTGAACCGACATTACTGAGGCCGCCCGCCTCGGAGTTCCAATGGTCAATCCCCTGGCTGCCGGGGCTGGAGCTGATGATTGGTGCATCTGACTGTGGGACCTCTTCCTACCTCCGGTCCTATCCACGATCCTCTGGTAGGTGTACTCATGCCTCCTAGCTGCTCTCAAGACTGCATCGAACGTCTGGTGCTCGAACTGCTCAACCGCCAACAAGATCTCCAAATGCAGTCCCTGCTGGAACCGCTGGGCCCTATCAAACTCGGTCGCCACCAAGGTGGGGGCAAACCTACTGAATCTAGAAAACTCCGATGCATAACTGTCGACTGTTCTGCCTCCTTGCTTCAAGTTGGTAAATCTGGTCTGCAGGTCGTACCGAGCCACAACATCGAAATACTTCGTCTAGAATCTCTCTCTAAACACTGTCCAAGCAATGGGTGCCACTAATCCCATGGCTTGCGCCGCCCACCAACTGCGAGCCAAGTCCAACAACTGCAGGCGTACCAACGCCACCTTCTCATTCTCGGGTGTCCTAGCTGCTTCCAGAATCACCTCGGTATCCTGAAGCCATGCATCCGCGGCAATCGCATCCTCGCTGCCGTCGAAGAAAGGAGGGTTCAAGCGCTTGAAGCTGTTGGCCGCCTGGTTCCCTGGATGTCCGCCTCGGGTCAAAGCATCTTGAACTGTCTGGTGCAGGGCGTCGCTTCGACGATCCTGGGAAGCTATCAAGGTTCTGATCAGGCCTACTAAGGTACCATCATCTGGCTCTGCGGGCTGGACGGGCCGAACTGGTGACTCTCCTCCAGTAGGTATCACTCTGGAGGCAACTCCGGAATGCTGGGCTTGATCTCCAGGTTGCTGCTGGTCCACGGGAGGTGCTCCTCCTCGCTGATCGGCAGGGTCAGGTACAGTGCCGCTGAGGAAGACGACACAGGGAAACAATAAGGAAGGACCAGGACAGATCAACGATACAAGCATGTAATCAGGGCAAGAATTTCAGGGATTTGAAAATACGGGTGGAGATCAAAGGCGAATACTGATTGAGACATCTATTCGGTAAACCCTCATATTTCTTGATTGACAAGACCTGCATGGGCCACCACTTAAACCGTGTCACACCCCAGAACCAGAATACTGGAGAGCGGAGGCAGACACAGCCGGCTACGTATATTAAAATGGAAACCACCTCGATATACGGTCACGGCTGTCTAGAAATATGAGGGTTTACTACAAGCCAACAGTCTCTTATGGTCATGAACAAGCCTAATGTCTCAATCTCAAGTAAGTAATAAAATTACAAGATGTTTGACCACCAAATATACAATAAAAGGCGTCCCAAATATTATATATCAGCTGATCATGAAGCTAGTCGTACAAAATGCTAGAACTAGCAAGAGTTAAGTCATACATGATCAACCCTAGGATTTGTTAATCATGTTTACAGCCCGTAGGCAGACAGTAAGTAAAAGTGCATCGAGCTAACAGGTGCTCGTCGGCTAAACGCCTCAAAAGAATAGTTTTATAATAGAGTGAGCGAAACAAAATAGAAAACCCACTAGTAGCCCGGGTTCCTTCTGGTCGCCACCATTGGGCTGGAAGCTTGGTAGATCCTCGAGAGCTGCTCCGAAATCTGGCCACACAAAACCAGCTGGGTCAACCCCAGAAAGAGCAAGTGCCACAAGGGGGCCACGAAATAAGAACAAAGCCAGCAATTAGCACAAGAAAATCTAATATTAAAACTAGAATTTACGAAAAACATGACAGGATGATATACGACGAGATAACCATGGGACTATTCCGATAGCCAGGTTACAACCCGTAAACCAAACAAGGACCGGAGTTGTAACCCTTCATCTGAACAGAACTTGGTTTCCCACCATTTATCGACAAGATAATAATGTAAGAAATCAAGACAGGAAGCAAGCTTGTACTGGATCAAAATATGGCTAAACTGGTTATACCTCATTCAATCAATCACGGCCAAGCAGATACTACGGCTTACTACTTTAACTAACTAGGGTTATCACAGGCCTAATTACTAACAAGATGCAGTGAGATTGTTCTACAGCCACAAGCCCTGCAGACCATCCAGGTTACACAGAACGAAAGATTAGGGTTGAATTCAGGTGGGTACATCGCCCGGGAGACAAATGTACCCTTAGGTGACTTAGAGGGTGCAACACGCGACGGTGTGCTGAAAATGTGCCCTACTCGACGGTAGGCTACAAATCCCAAGAGCGCCCAGGTAACGGGATTGCCTGTAGCTGTGTCAATCTCTTCATGACTACTGTGTTATTCTAGTTATTAACCTTAATCCATTTTAGTAGGTGCTTCTGACCGTGGTACTCAGGAGTCCCATCCTAGACATGATGCAAGACAGGACAAGTGGATTTGACAAGCAAGCAAGAAAGAACTACCCACAGTGTCAAGGCAGGTCAAGTTAAGTTATCAAGATAAATCATGTCAGGGTACTTGTCGGGAGTGCGCCACGACGGGCCACTATCATGTCAGGTTGGTCATGTCAGGAGTGCACCACTACGGGTCACTGTCGTGTTATGCTAGTTCCTTATCATACCATGCCATGTACAATAGTTATTCCAAACATATTAAGTAAAAATCAAGTTCATGACAAAAAGGCGTAAGGATATAAAATGGGCATAAAATATCTAATAAAATATCAATATACAGGGCTATAGAAAAGCCAAGCTTAAAGAAATAAGACCACAACACCAAGAGCCAATGGGTTAAGCAAGGGGGTCAGGGGAGCAGCGTAGGTAAAAAGTCACGCACGCCAGAGAGCAGCGTAGGTGAAAAGTCACGCACGCTACAGGGAGCAGCGTAGGTGAAAAGTCACGCACGCTGAGAGAGCAGCGTAGGTGAAAAGTCACGCACGCTACAGGGAGCAACGTAGGTGAAAAGTCACGCACGCTGAGAGAGCAGCGTAGGTGAAAAGTCACACACGCTGAGAGTGCAGCGTAGGTGAAAAGTCACGCACGCTACAGGGAGCAGCGTAGGTGAAAAGTCACGCACGCTGAGAGAGCAGCGTAGGTGAAAAGTCACGCACGCTACAGAGAGCATCGTAGGTGAAAAGTCATGCACGCTACAGGGAGCAGCGTAGGTAAAAAGTCACGCACGCTGAGAGAGCAGCATAGGTGAAAAGTCACGCACGCTACAGAGAGCAGCGTAGGTGAAAAGTCACGCACGCTGAGAGCAGCGTAGGTGAAAAGTCACGCACGCTCAAGGAGACACGCTTCCAACAGAAAGCGTACTCAAGCCTGCGTACGCAGCGCTAAAGAGCGCGCGTAGCTCAGGGTGCGTAAGCTAAATAGCTCTGCACACTGCTCACTGTCTTCTCCAAACAGCAAGAACACCATGGCAGAACCCAAGCTTCAAAATTTATAACTTGGCCATCCGAACTCCAAATTCGGATTTCCAAAGCTCCAACTGGAGTGAAACTGAATGCTCTTCCACATGGAAACATCAAAACCCAAGAAAATCCAACCAAAGTAGCTCAAACCATACAAAATCCGAAAATAGGAAAAATCTAGATCTAGAACAATGGAGACTTCAAATCATAAAATACCAAGACCTAATGTTGGTCACCATGTCCTAATCTAGCAAATGGACAAATAAAAGAGGGTTTTTATGTAGTGGCAAGATGCACTTGCCTAGGGTTGGGAGAGTTGTGTAGAGGAAGGAGAAGAAGAAGAAGAAAGAAATAAATGGTGGTTATGAGGAGAGAGAAAATGTTGGTGGAATTATAAAGAGGGGGAGTTGTGGTGTGTTGAGGGTGGAGCATAGGCTAAGGTGATCCAATGCTCATAAACCAAACAAAACAAACCAACCCAATCCGATTAAAACCGAGCCATGACAAAACCCAAAATACGAGAAATACCAAAATTCCACAAGTTGAGAAAAATAAAAATATATGCCAAAAATCCAGATACGAGTATAAATACGAAATACAGGAAATGAGGGTGACATAGCCTATCCAAAAGTCTAACTTGGACACAGAGGCAAAACGGTAATTTCGGGCCAAAATGATGTCCGCCGTTGGACACACTTTGTACCGAAAAACGTGTCAAAATAAAAGTGCACAAAACTTAACAAATTATATGTCCTCGAATCCAGAATGACAATGCGAACCCAACGATATATCCAGAATTGGATTCCGTTGACCCGATCTCAAATTGGTCCGTTGGCCGGGACATTGAAATTCGATTTTCACGGAAAAGCGTGTCAGAGCCAATGTCCTCAAAACTCAGCAAATTATATGTCAACGAGTCCAGAATGACAATACGAACTCAACAGTATATCCGAAATTGGATTCCGATGAGCCGAACTCAAAATGACCCGTTGACCCGGATATTGGTATCCGACTTGCACCGAAATACGTGCCGGAACCAATGTCCACTAAAACCTAGCAAATTATATGTCAACGAATCCAGAATGATGATACGAACTCAACGGTATATCCAGAATTGGATTCCGATGAGCCGATCTCAAAGTGACCCGTTGACTCAGAAAGTGGGACCCGCTTTGTACCGAAATGCGTGCTAGGGCCCACGTTCTCCAAATCAAGCAAACTTTATATGAAAACATGCCAGAAAGACACCACAAGTCTACTGGTGGTGTCAGAAATTGAATTCGGAGTCCCGGGTTCAAAAATGGAATTTTACAAGTGCAACATTAAGAATTCGAACGGCCAACTTTGGCGTCGAATTCGACCGACCTAACAAGCTCAAACTGAAATGGAATCTAAAGGGGACAGAAAGAGGGTTATATCAGCTGTGCACATTAACTGGTAGCACACAAAAAGGAGCTGATACGGCGAAGATACGAACCCCCGAAGTTGGCGTCGCAAAACTATCCAAAAATAGTACAAATTAAAACGTCAACTTCGTGGCCGATTTTGATGTATCAAACGACGAAATTAACGGGTGAAATTTGAGAGGGATGAAGGGGTATATACCGAGATTGATACGGAGCGAAGAAATCATCGATCCAACGGTCGGATTGTCCAGAAAAATGGTGCGAAGATGCTACTCCGAAACGCGAATTCTAAAATTTTTCCCGCATGCGCGTCCACGAAATTCCGTACAAAATGCACGAATCGCCTAGACGGCGCGTCCCGGAGGAAGTTGGCCGCCACAGGGTGGTGCGCCCAGGTCGCCTGGCCAGGGAGTGGCCGGCCACGACGGTCGTGGCACCGGCGGTGGCGCATGCGCGCAATCGGAGTTGTGGCTGCTGCCGCTGTGCTCGCAGCTGCTGCTGCGAGCTGCTGCCCGTGCGGCTACGCTCGGCCTAGCACGGCACGGTGTGCGGTGGTGGGTACGGCGACGCGGCCAGCAGGTGGGGGAGGTGATGGTGCGGTGGTGGTTGTGTTTGGGGTGGTGGTGGTGGTTGGTGATCATGGTGGTGGTTGTGTTAGATGGTGGTATTGGTGATAATGTTGCTTGATGATGATGATGGTGAATATGATGAAGGAGAGGAGGAGAAGAAGATGGAGGAGAGGGAGGATGCTGCTGTTGCTCGGGATGGGGAGGCATGGGAAAGTTGCTGCTGGTGAGAGTTGGAGAGAGAGAGGCGAGAAAAAAATAGGTTTTGTGTGTGAGTGTGTGTGATTAATAAATAAGAGAGGGAGAGTGAGAATGAGAGAGAAAATAGAGAGAGAGAGAGAAAGGGGTGTCGGCCACATGGGGGTTGCTGTGTACAGGAGGGGGGATGGGTTATTTGTGTGAAGAGAGAGAGAGGGAGTGATGTATGTAGAGAGAATGATATATATATATATATATATATATATATATATATATATATATATATATATATATTTTTTTTTTTTTATATGTATATATATATATATGTATATATATAATATATATGGGTGTGTATATATTATATAGTGAGAGAGAGGAAGATATTTAGTGAGAAGATATTTAGAGAGGGAGAAGTCGGCCGAGTGTAGGGTGAGGGGGGGTTCTCTTTGTGTGGGAAGTGAGAGGGTAGGAGAGAGAGAGTGAGTTACATTATATATATATATATATATATATATATATATATATATATATATATATATATAAGAGTGAGGTAGAGATTTTTATATAAAACAACGTATTTTCAAATAGGGAAAAATACAGACACATCAGTGGGACGTATGGGCAGTCATGGTAGGGTCCATGCCAAACTGGGTCGGACATTGGGCCAAGTTTGGACAAAATCGAAGCCAAGATTTAATTAATTTATAAATTAAGCCAATTAAAATTTACGGATGGAATGGGAGCACAAGGGAGATCAAATCGGTGGCACGCAAGTAGCGCGTGTATAGTAGGCTCAAAACAGGCCAGGGCCATATATTGGGTCGACTGGATTGGACCGATGTCGGGCCCGAAAATTAAATTGGAAGTCTGGTAACAAATTACGGTAGATAATTAATTGGCCTAAATTGAACTGAAAGTTGTGCGAAGGAAATAGAGCACAAAATGGAGTGTCTGAGTGGGACACGAAGGTCATGGGTGAAGAGCGTCTCGAGTAGATCATGCATGACAAGTTGGTTCTAAGAAAACGACTGGTCTGGTGCTCATAAATTAAAAGTCACGGTAACGTGCATATGAGGATCCAGAAAAAGAGTGGAAATTCAATTAATAATTAAAATGGTCTAAATTGACCCGAACTTGTGCGAAGCAAAAATAGTACAAGGGAACAAGTTCGAGTGGGACACGATATATCAATGTGAAGATAATCTCGTCTACTACAAACTTCAAGAAGGATGTTTCCAGAGACTGGCATCCCTGATGCTCTAGAATTCCAAGTCACGGTAAAGAGCATTAAATCAAATAATAATATTTATTCAAAATAATTGATTTATAAAATTGAAAAAAAATAAGCCCTAAATTCAGGGGCTTACAATCCTACCCACCTTATAAAAATTTCGTCCTCGAAATTAAAATCATCCAATAGGTCAAGCTAAAACATGCAACTGCTATGGCTACAGTACTAAATCTGCTACCCTTGTGATCATCTATGTTGTTTCTCTCTACAGGTATTTTGGTTCAGGTTCATCAAGCTCCTTCCACAAAAACTATGTCATTTACCCCTTAGAATCTTCATATCAATAAGATCCTTTACATACACTCTAAAATATAGGTCATCCTCGAGATACGTATATATCAACAATGATTGGCCATCAACCAAAATTTCAATCTCAATTGCAATTTGTTTGTTTTCTTATCCCGTCCTAAGTATCTTTATCCTACTAATCACAAGCTCCATGAAATTATACATTCAAAACCTATTCTGGGCATTGAGTCTTCTCTCTTTTACTCAAGAACTCCTAAATATAAACCCTCAAATCTAAGCACAAGATTCTAGTCCTAAATCCGTAGTCACTAAATATAAGATTTCATTACTCCTTCTTATATACCTTAAAACCAATCTATACTATCAAACTAATCATTCTTAATGGTTTCTATGTCCACTATAGTCAGTCAGTCATATATGTCCTATAAGCTTAACCCAATGAATCCCCAAGAAAATAGACTCATCACAATCATACATAATAACTTATTATAGTTACACTACAGAATCTGTTAACTAGGTCTGGCTATCCAATCATCAAAATAGAAGGTAACAGGGCCTAAGACTGGGTCTAGCAATCCATATTAATATTCATACAAGGTAAGGGTCAAGCAAGACAGGAAAGATTATCGAAATATTTCTAAGAATAGTACGAGGCCAAACGAAATATATAGGACGTAGTCGAAGTAAAACTCAAGAACCATATACCTCCGTAATTATGTCACATGAAGTTACTATCGCACTAGTGTGCATCTAGCTGCGATTAACTTCCTTCTTCCATAATACGACGGATGGCTGCAGTGCACAGCTGCCACGCCAGATAATATAGGTTCCTGAACTTAACTTGGCTAATATCCGTGAAATATTTCCAAACAATTTTGCAAAATAAGGGAGAAGATGTTAGTCAAAATGCTTAGGGAGTGGTCCAGGTAGAATTCGAGAAACATATTTAACCATGATGCCGTTATCCGAAGTCATGTCTCGCCAGTATTTCTCTGGATGCAAACTCCCGATTCCGTAATACAAGGATAAATTACTTTTCGAACTTTCTTTGAATCAGTCCATGAGGCACTTTCAACTATTATCGGGAAGGACAAGAAGAATTATTCAAGAGGCTAGTGAAGAAGAGTTTAGTCAAATCATAGGAAGATGGAACACAAATGATCATGTTGAAAAAATCCTAATTGTGGCTGTAGATAGACAGAGTTAACCAAGACGGAGAAGAATAATGATAAGAATTTGTTCTTGCTCATCTGGTCATGACGAAGTGATCCGACTTAAAAATATAATCTGATAACCATATACGTCTTCCTGAAATTATGTTGCCAGAATTTTTGCCACGCCAGTAAGCATAGCTGCAATAAACGATGGAGTCCATAACTAAGGTATACACCCTATAATTATGTCATCTAGATTCTTTACCACGCAACTAGTATGGTTGTAAGAGAATCTAAATTCCATAACTAGGATAGTATATCCAAAATCAGGCTCCATGTCCCTGTCAGGCTAGCCAATATGACTGCGATAAATTCTAAACTCCATAAGTAAAGTAGACATTTATCGTTCTCATCGAATATGTTTATCAGAATATCTTAACTCAATTTATAAAAACTAATTTTTGATACAACATCAAAATCAACAACGAACGAACATCAAGATTCAAAATTCCACGACGAATCAAGGATAAGTAAATAGGAACTAGCAAAAACAGATCCCGAGGTAGAGTTTAGAAGAAAATTCTCAGGAGATGTCCAAAGTTACTATCTAGGTCAAGATAAAAGGAAATCATTGGAATATAATCTAAAAGAATCTCAACCTGATATGAGACTGGCAAACAATATTCCTGTCTCAACCTAGAAGATATATAAGTTCAACTTATACCTTCCCTCTGGGGTCCACAAACTCATTCCAAGAAGAATAAAGTTGATAACGGACAGATGTTTCAGAAATTATGATGGACAGGAACAAATGGAAAAAGTTTCGAAAAGTTTGAAATAAGATTTCCAGGGGTCACCCCTGGAATCTACCAAGAGTTCCTAATATGTGACTGTAGGTCCTAAAAAAAATCAAGTTGCACACATCAATAAAGTCAGAAAATCAAGAAATACAACTTTGAGATGAACTACGCAGACATCAGATTGCGCATCCTTCAGATTGCGCACGCTAGATTGCGCACACTCCCGAGCGCGCAGGCTGACGTGACAAAAATCATAATTACCTGACACAATCAAATCTTCCTGACAGCTGACAGCACGAAGAACGAGGAGGCTGTTCGTTTATTGTGCCGCACAGCGCTCGAGAACGGCTGACAGTTGGCAGCGCAATCCATTCCTGCGCTGTCCAAGTCTGCGCAATCCAAAGTCAGCACAATTCAGTGTGCGCATTCTATCAACACAAATGATAAAATACACGTGGCATTTATGCCATCAATTGCTCATTACGTGGCAATCGTCTATGCACGATCATGCGCATTTCAATCAAATGATGCCATGTGTCCAAGACAGTTGGCCCATGATCCAGCAACTGCCTGCGCAGTCCATTGTTGTGCAATCCAACTGCTGCGCAATCTATCATGCACAGTCCAGAATAGCTAAAAGTTAGTTATTTCTCAGAACTCTATAAATAGAGTTTCAAGTCTCCATTCAAAGGGATCAAGAATCAGAGATCAGAGATCAGATCATAGAGAGATCAGAGAGTCCCGGAGTTCTTGTCCAAGTGCTGCTGCATTCTTCCGAGGCTTTTGCCTTCAAATTTCGAGGCTTTTTGCCTTCAATTCCAGAGTTGTCTTCAACTTCAGAGGCTATCGTCTTAAAAGTTCACATCGTCCAAGGGATAAAGCAATCGTCTTCAAGATTGGATTCCTACAGTTGTACTTTTCCAGATTCAAATTGCAATCTTTTACAAAGTTTGTATCAATAAAGTTCTATAACTTTTGTTTTTGCAAACAAAATGGCGACTCTGCTGGGGACGACTTTCTCCTCCGATGAGGAAGTGACAACTCAATGTGACGTAGCGTCTATCGGAAAGACGCAGAAGACACTGGTTGTGAAGATCAACCAGACAGCCTACGAGGCTATGATCAACTCCAAGACCACTCCTCGCACTGCAACCACTTCTGCCACAAGCAAAGTGCGCCCAGTGTGGGTCCCAAAGACTGCTGCACAGTCTATTGATGCTGCCAACAAGACTTCTGCGCAGTCTGCCAGCAAGACTGTTGCGCAGTCCAAATCTTCTGTCATCAAGCCTGCAGCACAATCTGACTCTACTACTGCTGCGCCATCTGCTATTTCCAGTACACAGAAGACTTCATATGCTGCCTTAGCCAAGCAAGACTCCGATGCCCCTGGCGCAGTTGGCTGCCAATCTGTCTGCGCAGTCCAATGCTCCAGCATCCAGAGTCCACCCTAAGCACTCTATAGCAAGAACTCCTGATGTGCAAACCACAGTTTCTGTGGACAGAACTAGTGCGCCATCCATTCATGCGCAAACTACTCCTGCGCAATCCAAGAGTGACAGCCTTTTGGCTAAACTCTCTTCTTCTCATGACAAGGGAAAAGGCTCTGCTCCTCTTCCCAAATACACTGTTGCTCCTGTGCAATCTACTGGGGGTAGTCCTTTGGCTATTCCTCTTCCTCTTCAAAACAAGGAAAAAGGCCCGTTGGTCTTTTTTCAAACTTCCTTATCTCATGACTTGGAAGACAATAGAGGAAAACGCTCTTTAGCTAACCCTTCTTCACAAAGCAAAGAAAAGGCCCTTTGGTCTTTTCTCAATCTTCTTCAGTTTTTACCGAAGAAGATCAATCTGAACGTGCCTCGGCACCAGTCAGTACTAGAACTCTTTCAAACAAGGATTCTTCTTTCCTTTATGACAAGAGAACTTGTACTGACCAAAGAGGTATTCTGCCTGCCCCGGTAGCAGAATTCCAGGACCTCCCAACTCTCAAGATTTCCCGTTCCAAACAGGAAAAACTGCTGGTATCTTAAACAGAAACCCCTGGAGGTGAGTTTGCAGATCTAAGGACTTATCTCAACAACCTACTTCGGTGAAACGCAAACAACCAATGCCGAAGATCAAATATCATCAAAAACAAATCTCCAGGGTTAAAAATCCCGACACTTATGCCAATGAAGTGAGCACTTCCCTGTATACTCAAGGGTCTAAACATTTGAAGAATCGAAATCATGTTTCGAACATTATCAAAGAACAGATCCCTCAGAGTTTTTCTCATCCTGCTGTTGTTCCCGATCTCCGAGAATATCTCAGACAAAAATGAGACAATGTTTCAATACCTCCAGTTCAACCATCTGATCATCATTGCAATCACAAAGTCATCATCCAATGTTGTTATCAAACAACAAAATGATATGTCTTCGATCGTCTGACTTTTGCTAAATCTGAAGCTATGTCAGAAGAAGATGAAGTCTTGTATGCTTCTATCAACATGACTTCCCGAGACACTGGGGGTAGAAGGTGCTCTAAGCAAGGCAAACCTCGTAAACCAAGCCAACGGTATTTAGAATTACTCCAAGAATCTTCTGAAGGAGTGTTTCGACATACCCGTTCTCGAAGCCGAGATACAATCGGTCAAAGGAATCTTCCTCGGAACCCTTCAGGTTATTTTCCTACTTCTCAGTCAGGAGATGATTCTTTCTCCGACTATGATGCATACAGTAAAAGTTTTGAACAAACAGTATCTTCCACTGTACCAAGAGAAGTGACAGCTTATGTTGTCAATGAAGATCCAGATGCTTCAACGTCCACAAATCAGGAACAACGAATCGTTGCACTGGAAGACAAGCTAAAAACCATGGCTGAAATGGTTGCTAGTATGTATTCTATCATAGTAGCACAACATGCCACACCACCAACTGTACCTGTTGTGAGTCCAGAGATCATAGCATCTTCAGTACCTGCCAATACTGGGCTGGGGGTAGTGTCTCCTCAAATGCCTCCTGTACAAGTACAAGTTCAAACTATACCTAGTCAGTCAGGAGATGGGGGTAGTGCTTACAATGTTGTTCCTCTTTCTACCACTCTAACTCAACCTGCTCCTTCTTCGTTATTTGAAGACGCCAATGAAGCTATCAAACTCTTGCGAACCCAGTTCGAAGCTTTCAAAGAGAAAGACAACTTGCAAAGATTGGGGATCAAGCAACCCTATCCAGTTGAATGGAAAGAAGTCCCGTTTCCACCGAAGTACAAGATCCTAACGATCTCTTTGTTTGATGGCAGTACTTCTCCTAGTCAGTTCATCAATCTTTTTGAGGTAATGACCGTTCAACTCCAACCAAATGACGCTCTTCTTACCAGAGTGTTCGTCGGTTGTTTAGCCGGCGTAGCATATGACTGGTACAGAAGTTTGCCCGATGGTTGTATCACTTCCTTCTCAGGTCTCAAACAAATCTTACTGGAACGGTTCTATGAAGGATTCAACGACATGACTATGTCGGCTCTTAACAAAATCAAACAGAAACACAATGAAACTGCTGAGAGTTTCATCGAACGGTTCCGTCATAAAGCCTTAAAGATGCCTCCCGGAACTCCAGCTGCTGTCACTATTGATACTTGTAAGGCAAATCTTTTGCCTATCATCAGTATGTGGACAGGATCTACCCAGTTCCAAGATTGGCCTTCATTCATTGTCAATGCCAAAGCTGCGGAAGTGAGTGCTGAAAAGTTCAAGCAATTGGGGGTACAAATGTCTAACCCCGATCGAGATGAACACCAGACATCAGGTGGTGGCAACCGCCAGAACAACCGTAAAGCAAAAGAGACTTTGAACATCAATCTGAACAAGAATAAAGAATCTTTGGATGTCAATGTGGCTCCGCCTACATCCACTCCTACTCCTTCTGTACCTCTACCGAGAGAACCTCGTCCGAAAGTAGAATATTCCTTCGACGAGAATGACACTGCAAGCATTTTTGATTGCTTACTCAAAAGCAACAAGATTCAGCTTCCAGACCCAAAGAAACCTGATGAAGTCGGTAAGACAGATCATCCTAAATATTGTGTCTACTACAGGTTCATTGGACACCCCACTCGAGCATGCTACGTGCTCAAGGGCAAAATTTAAGAACTTGTCAATGCTGGTGTCGTCACTCTGCAACAAGACGAGAAGACCGTGACTGCAAATATCGTTTCAGTCCAGTTCGATGACTTTCCGCCGCAGATGGTACAGCATGGTATCGTTCCCATTCCCAAGGTTACTCTAAAGATTGAGAATCTTCCTCATCCACCAAATGAAGATCTTGTCCCCTTATCTCTTGACAACGACAAAATTATGTGGATTCATCCCGATCTCGCTTAGGAATTCGAAGTTTCCTCTTCTTCCAGGAAGAAAGGTCGTTCTAAAGGCTAGACAAAGACTTGCAACATGGTGTCTTTTGACCCCATAGTTGACGAAGAAATTCTGCTAGGCACCAGATCAGGGAAAGCCTATTTAAAAGATCATTTTGAAGCTCAAGAGGAGCCTGCCTCTTCTTCTGAACCTGCTCCAGCACAACCTGCTTCCACGGAAGAGATCCCTTTTACGTCTTCACCAGTTGTAGCACCTATCCCTCCCAAACCGGTGGTTGCTGACAAAGGCAAACAACAAGTCCGCTTTGATAAGCCCCTGAAGAAATCATCTCCTACAGGACTTGAGAAGCCGTACAACTTTGATATATTGGCTCAACTAGCCAATACACCGGCTAGGCTATCAATCTTCGAGCTCTTGTGCCTTTCCAAAGAGACTCGAGAAACTCTAAGTGAAGCCTTGATGCAGGCTGAAACTTGCCTAACTCTTCTTAAAAAGCCGAAAGCAGAACCGGTCTCTTGTCATCATTGTCACAGCATATTAGAGTTGATTCCAAACATCACTTTCACTCAGGATGATATGCTGCTAGAGGATAATAGACATGATCATCCTCTCTACTATACAGGGTATGTCGATTCGATGAAAGTCGATCGTATCCTGATAGATCCAGGGTCTGCTCTCAACATCATGCCAAAGACGATGTTGGACGCATTGAAGATACCAGTTCATAGTCTTTCAAGTACAATCACTACTATTTTAGGATTCAACCAAGGAAGGAGTGAACCTTTGGGCAAGATCCGCTTAAAACTCCAAATAGGCAATCTTCGCACAAAGGTGATCTTTTATATCATCGACAATCATGGTTGTTCTTACAACGCTCTTCTGGGAAGACCTTTTCTCCATGAACATAACATTGTTCCCTCAACTCTTCATCAATGCTTTAAATATGTCGATAGCAAAGGAGAGGTTCATAAAGAAGTTACAGACCTTTATCCTTTCAAGGGTGTCAAAGCATATTGTAATGACGCTCGTATATACAAGGAGAAATTTATGAAAGAGGTATTGGCAATGGATACTGAAGAAGATCAAGAAGCAACACCCAATGACAATCTCATCATACCTGTCAAAGGGCGTATTTCTCATCCCCAATCTTCTAAACCATTGGCTATTCACTTGCCAATTCAGAAAAAATCGGTTGATGGCGATCAAGATAAAAGGGAGCTCACCTCTTCTGAGCCACTTGTTATCGACTTACGTCGTAACAAGGACAAAAAGCAGCTCACTTCTTCTGAGCCTCTTGTTGTTGATTTAACTCACAACAAGGAAAAAAGGGAACTCACCTCCTCCGAGCCGCTTGTTATCGACCTCCGTCGTAACAAGCCACCTCCATGTTCTTCTTCTCCTCCTCTTGTAATCAATCTGACCAAGCCTGCTAAGGCTAAAGGTCCTGCTGTAAATACAAATGTACAGATCAATGAAAAAGCATCTACTTTCCAGTATACTGATGTCATTTATCATACTAAATGCTATTTGGATATGTTAGATAGCTTCAAATCATTTACAATGGGAGTTGTACAATCTCTTCAAACAGAAGTCTCATTTGAAGATCCAGATGACTCTTATCGTATTGTCCCTGCTCGAAAGAAAGGCGAAAGTCCAATATTTTTTAGTAAAGGACCAGAACAACAATTCAGTTATAGGATGATAGCAAGCTTAACGATACAGGACATCAACAACTCCGTCGTTATAGTCAACAATCAAAAGACATCATCCGTAAGATGGGTTATGACTTTAAAAGTGGCCTCAACTACGGTAAGGGTAGACGAACTCCCATTCGTACAGCTGTTCCAAAAGGAAAATCTGATATATACTATAGCAAGACCAAAAGAGGTCTCGGATATGCTTCTCCTCCGATGTTATCCCTAGCAGTTTCCGACTCTGATAGCGAAGAACGTTCTAATTCTTTCGATTCCAGATTATGGGATTCTGACACTAGCATCGGTGAAGTCCATCGTGTGATCGTATCTTCTAATATGGTCTCCGCTGAACTTCCGGAAGGCTACGATGAGGACGTTGAAGAAAATCCTGAAACAGATCCTTGGGTTCAACAGATGGATAATCAGTGGGTACTCTGATTTGAACAAAGAGAACCTCCTACTGAAGATTAACTAGTTCAAGTTGATGTAGGAGAAAACGGGTCACCTCGTCCGATCTTTATTAGCAAGAATCTTCCAGAAGCATATAAGCAAGAGTTGATTCTTCTCATTAAAGAATATCTTGATGTCTTTGCTTGGAGTTACGAAGATATGCCAGGTTTAGATCCCAAAATTGCTACTCATAAACTGAACATTTTGCCTAATTCTAAGCCAGTCAAACAACAGCAACGCAATTCAAGCCTGAAATGATGGACGCAATTGATGATGAAGTCAAGAAGCTTAATGCTTGTGGCTTTATTCGAGAAGAACAATATCCTGATTGGGTAGCCAACGTTGTTCCAGTCCTGAAGAAAACTAGCAAGGTTCGAGTCTGTATTGATTTTCGGGATCTTAACGAAGCATGTCCAAAAGATGAATTTCCTCTCCCTATTACCGACGTCATGATTGACAATACCTGTGGGTTCGAGCGAATATCTTTTATGGATGGATTCTCTGGATACAATCAAATCAAGATGAATCCTGAAGATAAAAACATACATCTTTTCGCACTCCTCGGGGAGTCTATTGCTACACAGTAATGCCATTTGGTCTCAAGAATGCTGGTACAACATACCAATGAGCTATGAGTACCATCTTCAGAGAGCATCTTCATAAAACAGTTGAATGTTATGTTGATGATATCGTTGTTAAAAGTTGTCTGAAAGAAGATCACATCTAAGATCTGAAAACAATCTTCAATCTCATGCGCCAACATCAACTCAAGATGAATCCCACCAAGTCATTCTTGGGTGTCTCTAGTGGCAAGTTTTCTCGGCTTCGTTATTACCTCTAAGGGTATACACGTGGATCCCGAGAAGATTAAAGCCATTCAAGAGATGCGTCCTCCACGCAACCTAAAAGAGCTACAAGGATTCCAAGGTCGACTTGCGTACATCAGGAGATTCATTTCGAACTTGTCTGGACACTGCAGACCATTCACTCAACTAATGAAGAAGGGTGTATCTTTTATTTGGACTGAAGAACTGTCAACAAGCATTCGACGACATCAAACGATATCTCATGAACCCACCAGTCTTGGTGCCACCAATCTCGGGCATTCCATTCTTAATATACGTCCGTGCTATAGGACCATTCATTGGGTGCTTTACTCGCCCAAAAGAATAAAGAAGGTCATGAACAGGCTATCTACTATCTCAGTCGTACTATGATTGGTGCTGAACACCGTTAAAGTCCGGTTGAAAAAGAATGTCTAGCCCTTATGTTTGCCGTTCAAAAGACAAGGTATTATATCATCGGTCAAACTATTCATGTCATATCCCGAGTCAATCCTCTTCGGGTACTGATGAAGAAGCCTAGCACACTCAACTCTCGGCTGGCTACATGGGCCATTCTTCTAGCCCAATATGACATGGTGTATGTTCCTCAAAAGTCTGTCAAAGGTCAAGCACTGGCGGATTTCTTAGCAGCTCATCCTGTTCCAGAAACATCCAAGCTTTACGATGAAATTCCAGATGAGACGTTGGAAGTCAACATGATCTCTGAAGAATTTCCAACCTGGCGTCTATTCTTTGACGGAGCATCTAGAATCGGACCTAATGGTGCTATTGTAGCAGGAGTTGGAGTTGTTCTCGTTTCTCCAGACGGATCAACTATCCAAAGAGCTTATTCTCTAGATGAATCTTGCTCCTATAATGTAGCAGAGTACAATGCTCTACTCATCGATCTTCAATTAGCCAAGCGATAGAATATCGAATATCTTGAAGTTTACGGTGACTCTAAGCTGGTTGTCAATCAGGTTAGAGGAACCTATGAAGTTCGACATCAAGATTTGGTACCTTATCATGAAGCAGCGATCAACTTGGCTACATCATTCAAAGCTTTCTTCATTGACTATGTTCGACGAGCTTGCAATACCGAAGCAGATGCCTTAGCCAACCTTGCAGCTGTCCTAGCCATCCCTATCAAAAGACAGCAAGTGGTGGTTATCTCTAACCGAGAATTATTTGCATTGAAAACAATCATAATATTGAGTTCAGTAACTTTGTTGAAGTCAACGTTATCGATGAAGACTGGAGAACTCCTTTTATTGATTTCGTGGTTCACGACATACTCCCCGAAGATCCTAAGGAGGCTACAAGTGTTCGACGACGATCTCTCCGATTCTATTACAATCAAACCACTAAGACTCTTTATCGACGAACTTATGACGGCCTACTCTTACGCTGTCTTGCTGGTGATGAAGCAAAACAAGTATTGCGTGAAGCTCATGACGGTGTCTGCGGAGCACATCAACCCGATCCTAAACTACAAGATCGCATCCGACGTATGGGTTACTACTGGCCCTCTATGGTATCTGATGCCATCGAATATGCAAAGAAATGTCGAGCTTGTCAAATACATACGGATTTCATTCATCAACCATCGGAATTCCTTCATCCGACAGCCGCTTCCTGGTCTTTCGAAGCTTGGGGTATGGACATCATAGGTCCTATTAATCCTTCTTCTTCTAGAGGACATCGGTTCATTCTGGCTATAACGGACTATTTCTCTAAGTGGGCTGAAGCCATACCTCTGGCTGAAGTCAAGACCAGTAGCGTTATCAACTTTGTCAAACACCATGTTATTTATCGATTTGGTGTACCTCGAAGGATTATCCATGACAACGAACCGCAATTCATCAGCCAAAAATTTATAAGATTCTGCGATGATCACCGGATTGACAACGTCGCCTCGACTGCCTACAATTCTGCCGCTAATGGTTTAGCTGAAGCCTTCAATAAAACCATTATCAAACTTCTCAAGAAGTTTATATCCACTAACAAACAGAATTGGAGTGAAAAGCTTGGTGAATGTCCATGGGCCTACCGAACTACGGTCCGCAACCCTACAGGTTTTACACCTTTTTCTTTGGTGTATGGCTGTGAAGCTGTTCTTCCTCTGGAACTTCAAATTCTTTCTTTAAGGATTGCCATTGCTAATGAGCTCACTACAGAGAACAATGATCTTCTTCGACTTCAAGAATTAGAAGCACTCGACGAGAAGCGGTTAATGGCTCAGCAACATATTGAGTTATACCAAGCTCGCATCTCGAAGACTTTCAACCGTAAAGTTAAAGTCAGAGTCTTTCAGCAAGGAGAACTTGTTCTAACGGTCAGACATCCTATGACTATGACTCATATGAGCAAAGGCAAATTTGACGCAAAGTGGGAAGGTCCCTACGTTGTAAGCAAAGTCTTCTCAAATGGAGCTTATCAACTCTCAGAACTGGATGGACGAATTACAATGATGCCTATCAATGGCAAGTTCCTTAAAAAGTACTATGTGTAAATGTCAATGCTGGTAAATCATCAGACAAGTTCAAGTTCATAAATAAAATTTTATTTCATCATGAATGATAGTACATGATATTAAGGAAGGTCACTATCATCCTTCTCTACATTTGGACGCGGACCACTGCCGTCCTTTTCAAAAACACGGTCAGCAAAAGAGCCGAGAACCTCCTTGCTGGAACCCACTAGGAACTTGCAAGCAGCCATCCTCATGGCTTCCTCTTCTTCAGTCCTTCCTGGTTCAAGCAGAAAGTCCAGGATGTCTCGCGGTGGTTTGGATGCAGATGAACCTTCGCCTGCTTCTGCCTCTTTTGGCTGAACTGGATCGACAGGACATTCTTCAGTGCCCTTCTCAACCTTCGGGGCAAGTCCAGCCTTCTTGGATGCATCTCCAGATGACATTTTTATGTTGAAAAGTGAAAATGCTCATTCCTGTCAGATTTCTGTTCTATTTATATACAGAGATTTCTCAAACAACGAAGCGATACATTCATCTGACGGTTCATCCGTTCATTCATTATCACCCGACGGTTCGCCCGTTCCTTTATCATCACCTGACGGTTCATCCGTTCATTCAATTCACTTGACGGTTCATCCGTTCATTACATTCATCCGATGGTTCATCCATTCACCCATTCATATTCATTCGACGGTTCATCCGTTCATTTACCACCCGACGTTTAGTCCGTTTATTATCATCCGACGGTTCACCCGTTCATTCATCAGTACTTGGCGGTTCATCCGTTCGTTATTATCCATTTTGACGGTTTATCCGTTCATTCCATCATTTGACGGTTTTTCCGTTCATCTCACATCCACATCAGCAACTTATCGTTTCGATTAAGTTGTCAATTGAGATAATAATATTCGGTATATTCTGCCATGTCCATGTTACCTCTGAGCAGATATAATGAATATAATTATTTTCTACAAAATCATCAAAAAATATATCATGTCTTGCACCTCTGAATATATTTTCTATCTCTATTATTTATATCTGAACAAGATATGCAACAAATAATGGAGCCATAGCAAAAATATCTTTTATTAATCAAAATATGAGACATTACAAAAACACATGTACTACAAAAGACATAAAGATACAAAATATTCTACTGAGGTGGAGGTGTTATCAGACTAGCAATTTGCTGCTTTAGAGTCTGCAGCCGTTCTTCACGAGTGGACATCACCCTCCTTCTGGCTTCTTCCATCCCGATTTCTTTATTGAAAGCATGCATGGCCACCATTCGACGAGTAATCTCAGCATTATGAGTCGCCACGTACTCATCCCTCTCCTGAATCAGAGCATTGAATTGTTGAACTGCAACCTGATGATCAGTAACTTCATCTTCTAACTCCTTCTGGAGACGAGCAATCTCTGCCCTCAGCTCAGCAGCTCTCTTCTCTTTTCTCCCAGCCATCAAGGTTACTGATTCCAGCTTGGAGTTATATTCAGCAGATTTTGTGGAGAAAGCTTCCAAAAGATTTTGGAGATTCACCCTTTCAATGTCAGCTGCCTGGGCCAGTTGTTCGAATTCTGTTTGTACTAGAGACTCCACGTCTCCTTGGTTGAGCCCTTTATAGTTTTTGATGGAAATCTCTAACTCATTCAAAATATGATCCAGGAAAGTGGCCTGAGCCTCGTCACCTTGTTCCCGGATAGCCCTTACTAAGAGAGAGGTTGGACCTCTAACCATAAAAAAATCAATACCCTCTTTTTCTATCATTCTATTTACTAGAGGTCCCAAAGACTCAAAAAAGCATCTGGTAAAAGATTGGATCACAAGATTATTAATTGCTATAGCACCAGGAGTTGCAGCTACTCCTGTTGATGATGAGGCCGCGGGATGTTCAATCTCTCGCGTCTGGACAGCAGGCTCTTTGAATAAAGGAGCCAAAGTGGAGCTAGTTGCCCCTCCTGGTTGTTCCTCTGTAAAAGTAAAAATTGTCATTTTGCCTATTGTTTGTTAATGTCCAAGAAGATTAAAGATGTAAATTGTCTTACCATGGTTGAATCCAGCAATGAGCCTATCATCTGCTGGAATAGACTCTAGCCGAGCAGAAGTAGCTTCAGCCATAACAGCTTGGCTACTGCCCGCTTCAGAACCACAGGATAAATGATGACTGCTACTAACAATCACCGTCGTTATAGGCACTATGTCCGTGCACGTCGGAGGTACTAGAGGAGTCTCAAGATCTGCAGGAAATACAAATAAAGACGTTAGCTATCAATCTATTTAAGAGGAGATTGCTAATTTCATTTTATACCTTGAGGACCAGCGGCGGAAGTTTCTTTCGGAGCTTCTTCATCTGCTGCTTTTTCTGGAGATGCTTCTACCTCAATATCCTCTTCAGGATTTAAGGTATCAGCGACATTTTCAGGAGGTACTTCTACCTCAACATCCTCTTCAGGATTTAAGGTATCATCGATAGCATTAGGAGATATATGCACTTCATCATCTCTTTCAAGATCTTGCATATATTCATCAATATTCTCGGACGAAGAGCTCACCTCATCTTCACCTTCTTCTGATGCATTCTCGTCGGCAATTGCAGCTTGGTCAAAAGAGTCTTCCAGTGGACTGTAGTTGCAATCTTCTAGAGCCGCAATCACTTCACGATCTTCCTCTTCACGGAGGGTCCTAGGAGTAGGAGGAAGTTGAATCGTCTCCGCAGCAGGTGGAAGAGAGCGTACAACATCTTGCTCTTCCTCCATGATACTTCCTCTAGGCTCTTTGGCCTCAGTTCTCGGATCAGGATCTTTTCTCTGCTCGATCTCTTCCCTATGTTCTGGACTAGGAGTTTTATTCCTAGGCTCTGAAATATGAGTGGGAGATGGCATAGTGAATCCCGCCGCAGCATCCACTACTATTGAAGACGGGGCTCGTCTAGATGGAAAGGCCATTCGATTTCTTCTTTAGGCCAGCTTCTTTCTTTTCAGAGGCCTCTCAGGGCTCTCTATATTTACAGTCTCGACTTGTCTTTGGACAGAAGTCAGTGTGGTAGCCTCTTCTTGCTGAATTGTCTCGGCCAGCTGTCGAGATTGAGACCTTGTGGTTATCTTTTCAGAAGAATGATCTAAGATCAGTTTCTTCTTTTCTGCCGGAGCGGGAGGCTCCTCTCTTCTCCTCTTCTTGGCTGGAGATTTACCCACCTTCAAAGAAATACGTAGTGGTGCGTTAACCTCTTGAGGGAACATAACGTCCCTTGAAGCTTCCAAGGGTGCATCTACTGGTTCATGCACCTCATCATTTCCTGGGAGTAACATGGCGATTCCTCCCCTCTTCAATCTTGTTGAAGACGCGAAGCTATCCGCGAGATTAAAATTTTTAGCAAAGGTATTCGAAGATGTATAGAATACTGAGTATATAAATAGCATCCGAGGGCCATGATTGCTATTTACTGGCATCGAGAATGTTACTTTCGTATCTCGAGCATTATAATAAGCCCATGCTCGGGCCCCATCTATCAAAAAACTCTTTCCTTGAAGGCACGTGATAGCATTTCCCACATGGAATTGGTCGTACCCGAACTGCCGAGTAAATCGACTGGGGAGATATGGCTCTAAATAACATTCATCTTCAAACCGATACACCAAATGGGATGGTCGAATTGTCTTCAATCACTCAAAAGCTGCACGGCTCAAAGGTTGCATCTTTGAGTCAATCATATTTGTCGGCATTTGTTCATGTCCAGCAGGAGGAGGAGTGCAACAAAATTTCCATCCTTTGCTCAGGTTCAGAGCATATCTACAATCTCTCAGAGCAGTGTATTTCCACTTACCATGAGAGTATCTCCGCAAAAAGCTGTCGTCGACCGGTCCCATGCCGGGGTCCATCAAAGTAGGATGGTGAAAGAGCAACCACCCAAATAGATATGTATACGGTAATTCTAACCGAAGAAATTCTTTTTCACCCTTAGATTTCAGCATCAGATCGACGTACAGACGAAGACCGGCATTCAACTTACAAGTCATCGCTAACAAAAGATCCATCTTATAGCCGAAGAATAATCTAACGGCGGCAAAAAGAACACCGCGATGGAAGCGGTCTATAATACTGGATCCTGGGACTACAAACCGACGGAACCAATATGTCAGAAACCCTGTTAATTGGGCTTCTTTTGACATAGATCTATATCCTACTCTCAAATAACTCTCGAGAGTATCTCCTTTCTTCAAAGGAGGACATTGATGATCATCTTTCATCTCTTTATCAAAATCGCCACTTTCTTCCATCAACTTCATCACTTCTGTGTTGCTCATTGGCTTAAAGAAGTCAGGATAGCATCTATCTTGTTCCTTGGTCTTCGGTTCTTTAATGTGGTTAAGGAACAGATAAGGTAACCACTTTGAGGAATAACAGGTATTTTATGTAGCACTTTTGTAGAACAGAGAACAGATCTTATAATGACATAGCAGTTCTTCGAAGACTGCTACCATTTCTGCGTTCTCTCTTCGGAGTTTGTCCAACTCATCATTTGTTGGGAGAAATTCTTCATATGGGGCATCTCCCATTGGCAAGTAAGAGATGTACCGCATCTCATGAAGTGCAAACCCGATTTCTCCGCCAGGGGTCATGAAAGTCCATGTTCTGTAATTGTACCTTTCTGCTAGAGCCAAGAACAGATGCGGGTTGGGAGCAAAACCATAAACAGTGCCATGCACTGCTTGGTATAAGTTGATTTGCTGAAGTTTGTTTTCAAACTTGGTAAGGATCCAGTTTGCTATGCAGTTCCATCTCTTATAATCTGAATTCACCAATCCAGTTAATCTGATGTCCTGTTCAGGGTATCTTCCTTCGACCTTCGTAAACTCATTTGCGAATATTGGAGTTCTGACAGGCAATAACAAGGAAGAATTCTCCGACGGAATACAACCGGGTTTCAGACCTCTTAACAAGACACTGTACCGTTCTGAGGAACTGTAAAACATGTCCTTCTTGTTCGGTCCCTTCTTCACAAAAATCCTTCCTGGTCGGGCATCTTGGAAAGGTGTAAGGTTCCATTCCATTTTTCTCGGATAGCTCGCATGAGCATACCGGGATAAGGGGAGGCAGCGGGAAATATCTGGAATCGAGAATGATTTATCCGTCTGATGGACAATCCTTTCTTCCATTCTTGGTCTCGGTTGAGAAATTTTCTCAAAAGCATCGCCGAACAGGAATAATGGCTTCTTGTGAATGACAGCGTCTGCTGACTTCAGAGGTTGTCCATTCATCAAACATTGCAGTGTCTCATTATCTTGGGATATCAAAATGGCCTGACGGGTGGTTGGCAGATCATATTGAGGATAGTGCACATGAGAAAGGTCCTCTTTGTATTCTGACTCTGAAAGGGTCCCTACAAAGTCCTCATATCCGGGATCTTCTCTAGTGTTAACTGCATCAGATAGAAAAGACAAAAATTCAGTACAAGTCAAGTCAAAATTCTGTCATCAGACTGCGCAACATCAGATTGCGTAAAATCAAATTGCGCAATAATCAGATTGCGCAAACAAACAGTCATCAGTTTGCGCTGACAGTCTCGCGCAAATCAGTAAGTTGTGCAGACTTTTGTCAGCACAGTTCAACCGATTGCGTAGAGAGTCGTCCTTCATAAAAATGAAGAAATGAACTGATTTGTGCAACCAGAACCCTAAAAAGGGTGGCGCAATATGATCACATCTCGGGGAGCCATCGAGATCGTCGGAGAAGAAAGGAATAAAGAGCTCGGAAGTTTTTTTCTCTCAAGTGAACGAAGAAAACAAGTAAACAACATTTCGAAGGAATTGAGGAACTATTTATAGTTTTTCAAATCGAAACGGCCGCCTTAGATTGCGCCTAAAAATGGAGCTAATACCTCAAATTGCGCAGACAGCTCACTACATGCGCAAATTGATTTCAAATTCAAAATTCAAAGTATTTCAAAATTTTGAATAAATTCAACTTCGAAAACTTTGAAGGGGGTCTTGTAGGTCCTAAAAAAATCAAGTTGCACACATCAACAAAGTCAGAAAATCAAGAAATACAACTTTGAGATGAACTACGCAGATATCAGATTGCACATCCTTCAGATTGTGCACGCTAGATTGCGCACACTCCCGAGCGCGCAGGCTGACGTGGCAAAAATCATCATTACCTGACACAATCAAATCTTCCTGACAGCTGACAGCACGAAAAACGAGGAGGCTGTTCGTTTATTACACCGCACAGCGCTCGAGAACGACTGACAGTTGGCAGCGCAATCCATTCCTGCGCAGTCCAAGTCTGCGCAATCCAAAGTCAGCGCAATTCAGTGTGCGCATTCTATCAACACAAATGATAAAATACACGTGGCATTCATGCCATCAATTGCTCATTACGTGGCAACCGTCTATGCACGATCATGCGCATTTCAATCAAATGATACCATGTGTCCAAGACAGTTGGCCCATGATCCAGCAACTCCTGCGCAGTCCATTGTTGCGCAATCCAACTGCTGCGCAATCCATCATGCGCAGTCCAGAATAACTAAAAGTTAGTTATTTCTCAGAACTCTATAAATAGAGTTTCAAGTCTCCATTCAAAGGGATCAACAATCAGAGATCAGAGATCAGATCATAGAGAGATCAGAGAGTCCAGGAGTTCTTGTCCAAGTGCTGCTGCATTCTTCCGAGGCTTTTGCCTTCAATTTTCGAGGCTTTTTGCCTTCAATTCCAGAGTTGTCTTCAACTTCAGAGGCTATCGTTTTCAAAGTTCACATCGTCCAAGAGATAAAGCAATCGTCTTCTAGACTGGATTCCTACAGTTGTACTTTCCCAGAATTCAAATTGTAATCTTTTTCAAAGTTTGTATCAATAAAGTTCTACAACTTTTGTTTTTGCAAACAGTAACTGAGTACCAAAATCCTAAAATATTCCATTACTCAACCTTAATCCTAGGGCAGGCTCGCAGTATTACAGATAAGCTCAAGTACTACCACGACTTCGTATTAATTGCAATGACTAACCTGCATGGGCCACCACTAAAAACGTGTCATGACTCGCACCCGGATATACGGGTACGAATACGCTGGCCACGCCCAGCCTACGTCACGGTATCGGCGGTAGAACGCTGTCAAGTATACTATACTAACTACAACATCTAAAGATCCATAACTAGAAATGTACTCATGTCACATCACGAAAACTAAGGAAGATAAGACAGGAAATAATTATAATATCACTAGAACAAGTAGAATCTATAATGATCATAAGACCGAAAAATAAAGAAGGAACAACAAGACTAACTAAGGATAACTACCAGGCAACTCACATAGAAGAATAGTGAGATCCACCTCAGCTAGCAACATCATGAAGTCCAATACTGAGGGCACAACTACTCCTAAAATATTGTCAACATATCCAGTCAGGATGGAACGAGCACAAATCTCAAATAACAGTTCTAATTAGACGATATTAAACATGTAGCAGTAAATAGAGAGAATATACAAGAAATCATAAAATATACATGTGAGTATCATGGCAAGGTAAGCTGTAAATCTAGAGCTAGAACAAGGCAAGTAAAACTGATCATGGCATGTGCAAGAATCAAAAATCATCTGTCTAAGTGTGTGAGTACTAGTTTCAACATGTGGCCGGCTTGGGTCTGCACAAGGTCTACTGGCCTGGTTAATCATACGTGGGATGTATGATTAACACTCACAAGATCTACAAGAATAACAAGGTCGATAATGACCACACATCTACACTAATACTCCCCGTCCCCGACTAGTATAGTGGATCCAACCATGACACATCATGACACGCGATTCTCCGAGAGGGTAGCTAGCCTTCGCAGGAATCGTATCTATACAATGCACAAGGAACAAGAAAGACTTGCACAAGATATACCAAGGAGAGCGAAGAATAATATCTCATGACGGGATCCAGGGAAATACCAATCCGTGTGAACAATGTGTCAAGAGAACAAGGATATCTACACTAAATACAAGAAACATAGACGATATCATAAAACAGAAATATTATCAGAGAATGTACTCGCCTGAGATCTGGTGGAATATGTCAACTGGTCCAAGAACAGTACCTCGAGGACCTATAGGTGGAATACTGTATCAATATAAGGGTTTGGAAGTAAATCAAGTCATACTAAGTCAAACTAGGTCAAGGCAAGTCAAACTAGATCAATATAAGTCAATGGTTGACTTACAGTTGACTTTGGGTCAACTTGTCAACTCTGGTCAACCCTAGGTCAACTTGACTAATGTCGACTAACAGTTGACTTTGGGTCAACTGGTCAACTTCGGTCAAGTTCTGGTCAATCTTAGGCTACAATTGACTTCCGGTTGACTTTGGTCAAAATAGTCAACTGTGGTCAACCAGGGTCAAAACTAGTCTAACCTAGGTCAAATGTTGACTCTACTTCGACGTTCAGTCAAAGTAGTCAACCATGGTCAAACTGGGTCAAAGCTAGCCTCTACAAATGTCACGACCCGTATCCTAGAGTTAGGGCACGAGAACGTAACAACATCCAGCCTACGTCGCAGTGTCGACGGTAGAACGTTGTCCTAGGTCTCATGCATCTAACAGTATAAGGCTAAGCAGTTTATACTTCCCGAATGGGGGTGACATAGCAGAATGTAAACTCAATCACATCTAAGGTAGAGCATAATGGAAGATAGATAAAACATGAAATCCAAAAGAGATACAGAAGATAGAAGTCTAAGTGTCTAAGATACATAAACCCAGAAGAACATCTCAAAACTCAAATACAGTAATCCACAAGTAAATACAGCTCCAAACAAAAAGAAATAACTATCTAAACAACCTCTACTGTGTCTCTTCTAGGCTAGCAGGCAATCCCAGGCCATCTGTAAAATTTATCAACAGGTCCAGTCAGTACAGGAGCGAGCACAATACATCTCATGTAGTTCATATCATGTCAGGAAATATAAAGCAGGCAATAGAATAAGATACACGAAACGCTGTAAGAAGATGTACATGAAAACATGAGAGGTATTTGATAACTGGAAATATATACATGATAAGTAAGAACTGTAAGTGACTAGTGATTTAGAGTACGAGATGGCATGTAATTGGCTTAGGTTGAACATGATGTACATGAGTGAACATGTAGGACATCAGCCAATAAGGCTTTGTTGTACATGATAAAACATGAAAAGTAACAGAGTGAACATGGGTAAATCACATGACCATTTATACTCACCCCTACCCACAATCAATACACAAGGATCCATTCAAGTTACGTTACGGACATGATGTTTTGGTTATACAAGAAATACATGAGGAAACATGAGCGTACATGAAAGAACATGAGAGTACATGAACGTACATGTAAGAACATGAGAGAACATGAGTGTTCATGAATAATGCAGAAGCAAGGAATACATGATATACATGAAACACTTGTCATAAAGTATCCGATGCGCCCGCTAAGGGGGGGTAACATCCCAAGAAGAGATCCGTATAGTACCAATCCGTGATGATAACGTGACAGCATCAAGTAAAAGTAATCTAGAGCGAGAATATAATTCGTGACAAGTATAAAACGATCAGAGAATGTACTCGCCTGATAACCTGAACAACTGATAAGTATAGGGGGTCCGACTGAAGCCACAGAGTCCTATTTAAAGCAACACAGGTTACAAGGTGTTCAAGTTGTAATAAATGAATCTCTATAATCAATCTACATTATTCTAGGTTCTTCTAGGTCAAAATAACTCTAGGTCGACTCCGGTCAATAATTTAGTCAAACTAGGTCAAGTGTTGACTTATAGTTGACTTTGGGTCAACTGGTCAACTCTGGTTAAACAGGGTCAATTCTAGTCTAATATAAAGTGTACGTCGTTATTTGTACAACGAAACTTACGATACACAAATCGAGATAAAAAGATTATCGGTAAGGTTGATAATCTTATTATAGTGATCCACGTATCCAACTTGTCAATTTCAGCGATGTAAGATCACTGGAATTGGTTGATCTCAGTTTCGTTGTACTAATCCCGAAATACGAACATTATATGAATTAATTATTAATTAATTATAAAAAGGTTAAACTCAAAGAAACTATAAACAAACATTGTCGGACGATAAAATAAACATCGCCAACGTGTCCAGAATAGTCAAATTAGCTAGGATAGCCTACCCATCGGTCCAATTTGGACACAAGGGCAAAAAGGAAATTTCGGGTCAAAACGGTGTCCGTGTCGGAGCCGTTTTGTACCGAAAAACGTGCAAGAAAATAAATCTATAAAATATAACAAATTATATGTCCACGAAACCAGAATGACGATACGAACCCAACGGTATATCCGGAATTGGATTCCGTTGACCCGATCTCAATTTGGTCCGTTGACCAGAACTTGGAATTCCGGTTTACACGAAAATGCGTGCCGGAGTCAATGTTCTCAAAACTCAGCAAACTACATGTCAACGAGTCCAGAATGACGATACGAATTCAACGGTATATCCGGAATTGGATTCCGATGAGCCGATCTCAAAATGACCCGTTGACCCGGATATTGGTATCTGACTTGCACCGAAATGCGTGTCCGATCCAATGTCCATCAAAACCTAGCAAATTATATGTCAACGAGTCCAGAATGATGACACGAACTCAACGGTATATCCGAAATTGGATTCCGATGAGCCGGCGTTAAAAAGTCCCGTTAACCCAGAATGTGGGACCCACTTTGCACCGAAAAACGTGCCAGGGCCCACGTTCTCCAAATCTAACAAATTTTATATGAAAACATGCCAGAACGACGCCACGAGTCTAATGGTGGTGTCAGAAATAAAATATGGAGTCCCGTGTTCAAAAATAGAATTTTACAAGTTAGAAATTATGAATTCGGACGGCCAACTTTGGCGTCGAATTCAACTAATCAAACAAGCTCACAATGAAACGAAACTGGAGGGGTAGCAAGAGGGTTATACCAGCTTCGCACCGGAACTGGTAGCACGCCAAACGGACCTGCGGTGGAGGAGATACAAGCTGACGAAGTTGGCCCAGCAAAACTGTCCAAATTTAATACAATTTAAACAGTCAACTTGGTGGCCGGTTTTCATGTATCAAACGATAAAATTAACAGACGAAAATTGACATGAGTGAAGGTGGATATACCGAGATTGCGATGGAGCGAAGAAATCGCCGATCCAACAGTCAGATTTTCGAGAAAATGTGCACGAAGTTGCTGCGACGGAGCGCCAAAATGAACTTGATTTCGCGCGCGTCACGACGGAACGTCGTGCAAAACGCACGAATCGCCTAGACGTCGCGCTGGAGGAGGAGAGGCTGACCCAGGGGGTCGCCGGAGTTTGCCCATCGTGGGGGAGGCCACGGCAACGTCGGCGCGTGGCCGGCGACGACGCGACAGTGCTCGCGCGCAGCGCGCAAGGGGCGCACGGCTGTGCCATCCCGGCCGACGGCGGCCACTGCGGAACGCGCGCTGCTGCGCTGTGGGGGCTGCGCGGCCTGGCTAGGCGCGACGGCACACTTCCCAACATGGTGGGGCGGCGGCGAGGTGAAGTGGAGGTCGATGGTGATGGCTGCGGTTTGAAATGGAGTGGTCGGGTGGACGAAGTATGAGAGATGGAGGAATGGTCGGCGGTGTTGGCCGACGGCGAGGCTGGCCGGGGGGTGGCCGGCGTCGGCCAGGCGGAGGAGGAGAGTGTCGGGCTGGGTTGCTATGGGGGAGAGTGGTGGTCGGGTCATGTTGGTGTTGGAGTGTTGCATGGCTGCTGTGGAGTTTAGTTGTAGGAAATGAATTGTTTAGAGAGAGAGAGAGAGAGAAGGGTCCTCCCTAGGAATTAGGGCTGGCCATGTTGGCCAAGGGGGATTGTAAAAAGTTTGCATGGAGGAAATTAATGGGTATGATTAAAAGAGGAAGATCCTATGGCTAGGAATTAAATGGAGAAATAGGTTATTCCAAGGAAAATAAATCAATAGAAAATTTCCCATTAAATATTTAAAATAGGTAAAATGAGAACTTGATATTTTTGGGCGAGAATTATGAGGGCGTCATGAGAGAGGAAAAATGAAGTTGGGGTTGGGTTCAGTGGAGCCGGATTGGATCCAAAACCGGATATTATGCAATAATTGAATTAAAAAAAGACGTTGATGATCATGAGTAAATAAGTAGCACATGGGAATTCCAATAAATGGGACACAAGTGTCGGACGGGTAGTAGGCTGAATGTGGGCCATGTCCATAATTGGGGCTGACAGGTTTTGGTAGACAGGGGACCCACAAATCAAGTTGGAAAACGAATGTGACGCCGTGGAGTAAAATAAAATCAGGTCACGCGTCAGGAAAGTTGTGCGAAGCAAATGGAGCACAAAATGACGTGTCTGAGTGGGAAACGAAGGTCATGGGTTACGAGTGTCTCGAGTAGATCATCAATGAGAAGTTGGTTTCAAGAAACTGACTGGTCTTGCGCTCCCAATTTAAAAGTCACGGTAACGCGCTGAAAATGATCAAGGAAAAGAGTGGGAAAATAAATAATAATCAAATGGTCTAAATCAACCCGAAGTTTTGTGAAGCAAAAAGAGCACAAGGGAACAAGTTTGAATGGGACACTATATACCATCATAAAGGCAACCATGTCCACTCCAAAACTCGTGATGAAGATTTTCAGAGTTGAACATCCCTGACACTCCAAATATCAATGGCACGGGAAAGCACACTTAAGGAAAAAATAACAGAATAAATAATTTATT